>REGO01000339.1:73335-174416 GCA_010120015.1 Rhombomys opimus
GTTTGCAAGTATTTTATTGAGTATTTTTGCGCCAATGTTCATAAGAGAGATAGGCCTGAAGTTCTCTTTTTTTGTTGGGTCTTTGTGTGGTTTATGTATCAGGGTGACTGTGGCTTCATAGAATGAGTTTGGTAGTGTTCCTTTCAGTGAAATGTCTTTGGAAGTTTGGAAACTGGGGGAAGAACAAATTCTTCTGTTTAAACACTCTGCATTTACTAGGCATAACACAGAACATAACAGAATTTGGCTTGTACTTCCAGAAGAGTGCCAAAATGCAGTTTTATGCATATTCTCTGTATTCATTCAGTTACTTCAGGCCTATAGTATATGGTATGTTCCTGTGCATGCTAATGTGTGTTGTACACTCCCAGACATAAGAGTTAACACCACAAAATACACCATATATATCACGATTTACACAGACAAAAATTTATATGCACTGGTAAAAAAACAAATTCAAACACAGAAATAGATTATTGATTATTATATATTATTTTATATTTTATATAAAATTATTGATTGTTTTATATTTCAGAATATTTCAATTAGATTACAAATCACATTTTTTAAAACATCTTTACCTATCTCATTTTCTATTTATATTATTCAAAGTGTCATTTGAGAACATCATTTGTTCAATTGTTTTAATTTTTCTTTTATTTAAAACACTTTTTTAATACAATATATTCTATTTATGGCTTCCCTTTCCTCAACTCTTCCAAAATCTTCTTCAGCTCCTCTCCCATCTAAACATACACTCTGTCTCTGATTAGAAAACACATAGGCTTCTGAAAAATAATAATATAATAAGTTTTTGTGTTCTTTGCCCAAGGACAGGCTATAAACAACATGTGACAAGAAAGGTCACATTTTTATGTTTAGGTTATCTCAGTGTGTTTTTGGAATTTCTAAGCAGGATATAGGAACCTCAAGGGAGCATCAGTCTAAGGAAGTAGAAGGATCAAGTAGAGAGGAGTGAGAAAGAGGGGAGGATGCTCTAGAGTCAGCTAAAATTAAGGGTTATTTGAGGGGAAGTATAAAAGCATAAAACAGTAGAACTTTTCTAAAAATATATACATATACAAAGGAGACCTAAGTAAAATCACCAAATAATGAGGAGACAGAGAGCCAACAGGATATCTCTTGTTACTAAATGGAATTCCAATAATGAGAATGGATTCCCTCTAACTGAGCTGTTAGCTAAGGTGGTCCTGCGGGAACCCCAAACAACCCAGGTTGCTGTGAATACAGAAGCTGATGAAACACAGCCCTAACTGTGATGTCTCCATCAAATCCCTTCGTTCTTAGCTCAAAACACGCTATGGAAGAGAAGGCAGAAAGTATACCCTTGGGCTGTATACTACAGCTGTGAGATTAGTGTTTTTATGGGAACCAACAGTATGTGAACAAATGGAGTTATTTTTTTGTTTTTTGTTTTACTTTTTGCTTCCCCCCTCTCCTTTGGTCATTTCTTGAGTTCCTTCCCTTCTGTTTATTTTGTTCAATTCTGATATGTTATTTTTATCTTATGTTTTATTTCATTGTATTTCATTATCACATAATAATAATAATAATAAGTAACATACTAAGAAAATTGAGAGAAGAAATGAACAACAAAGAACCAAGAAGCATGTATAGAGATGGAGACACATTCATATATGCTGGTACCCCATAAAAACACTAAAGAGGAAACCATAATATATACTCATATACCTGCAATTTAAATTTTTAATTATTTTATTTTTTATTTATTACAATTTATTCACTTTGTATCCCAGCTGTAGCCCCCTCTCTCTTCCCCTCCCAATCTCACCCTCCCTCCCTCTCTCCTCGCATACACCTCCCACAGTCCACTTATAGGGGAGGTGCTCCTTCCCTTCCCTCTGACCTTAAAAAGTAAATGTGAATAAATTAATTACTAAATATCCTGACTAAATCTTATGTGACAAAGAACCTCTCTAAAGGTGCCACTGAGTTTATTCCGTGTTGGCCATCTACTGCTGGGAATGGGGACTGCCCTTAAGAAGAGAACTGTATCTGGGGAAAAGGGGAAGTTGATGGGAGATAGGATGGGAAACTGTGTTTGGGATCTATTGTATGAGAAAATTCTCCATCCTGAAAGGCAAAGAGGAAGGACATCATAAGAAGAAGAAAACAGGAAACAAGCTAGAAACCCGCCACAGAGAGCCTCTAAAAGGCTCTGCCCTGCAGACTATCAAAGCAGATGCTGAAACTTATGGCCAACTGTTGGGCAGTGTGCATGGAATCGTATGTAAGAAGTGGGAAATAGTAAGAGCTGGAGAGGACAGGAACTCCACAAGGAGAGCAACAGTACCAGAAATTTGAACACAGGGGTCTTCCCAGAGACTCATACTCCAACCAAGTACCAGGCATGGAGATAACCTAGAACCCCTGCACAGATGTAGCCCATGGCAGTTCAGTGTCCAAGTGCGTTACATAGTAATGGGAAGAGGGACTGCCTCTGGCATAATTTGATTGGCCTGCTCTTTGATCACCTCCACCTGAGGTGGGAGCAGCCTTAGCAGGCCACAGAAGATGACAATGCAGCCACTCCTGATGTGATCTGATAGACTAAGATCAGAAGGAAGGAGAGGAGGACCTCCCCTATCAGTGGACTTGGGGAGAGGCATGCCTGAAGAAGGGGATGGGAGGGTGGGATCTGGAGGGGAGGAGGGAGAGCTTATGGGGGTATACAAAGTGAATAAAGTTTAATTAATTAAAAATATAAAACTACAAAAAGAAGAAAAGAAATAAAAAGAATTGTTTTTAATCCCAGTTAAATTGCATTGAAAAAATTTTCATTTACATGTATTTATCAGTTGGAGATAGCTTTAAGATTAGAATGTGATCTTCTGGCCACTTCTGCTGTCAGGATTGGGATCCCATGCAGAGTGGACACAGTCATGGCCTGAGTATCCCGACACAGTCTTTCTGAGAGTGTATGTACTTCAGTCCAGCTGTGTTTACAGGACATTGTTTATTTGGTATCTTCCATTTCCTTTGACTCTTAAATTTTTTTCTTCTCCTTTTCTGCAATGTTTCCTTAGACCCGACAGAAGGGATATGATGGTGACTCCATGTTTAGGAATGAGTGTTTCAAGGCGTATCACTCTCTGTACCTTTTCCAGTTATGGGGCTCTGTATTTCTTCCCATCTGCTGCAGGAAAAAGATTCTCTGATAATGGCTGAGCAAGAAACTAAATTATAGTTATAGTACAATTTTTAGGAGTCATTTTATTTCTACATTCCCTTATGAGAAGAGTGGTATTTGGTTTTCTCCCAGTTCCCTGGCCTATCTAGTTTCAGGGTCTTGTCCACACAAGCAGTGTCAGGCATGACATCCTTCTCATGGCATGAGCATTATGCCCAGTCAAATCATGGTAACTTACTCCTACAAGCTGTGTGCTACTCGAATATGTTGCAGGTGTGTCATCATTGTAGATCACTGGGTGTGTAGCTCAGTTATTATTTACCTTTCTCCTTTAGTAGCTTCCTGAGTACCGCCCAATTCAATGAACACTAGTCCATGAAGATGAAGACTATAGGTATGCACAATATTGATTTCTCTGTTTTCAATGAGTTGTCTTCAGCAATAGGGCCTAAAGGTCAGTTTGTGACAAGCAGTCAATAGCATTGGTAATAGCCTGCATTGTTTTGTTCTTTTCATGGGGCCCATTTGGCCAACTACTTAACTAGATGTAACCCATTCCTGTTACTGGAACGTTCTTTGTTTCATGACTGGTGATGTTCAGTTGGAGTTCTGTCTCCCTGTTATTTTGGCAATTTTTTTTTATATATACTTAACTTGTGTTTGTATTTTGGAAAAATTCTACTGTATTTGGTTTCCATGTGATCTCTCAAATGTCTCCATATTACTCCCTCATCTCTTTCTTTGCTGCCACTCCCCATTTGAACCTCACTTCCAGTGCTCCTTCCTTCCCCGTCCATGTCTATCTACTTCAGATTCTTCATGATGACAATTATGACACATTCATTTAAGGTAACTTATAGGCCTGTGCTTAGATATTCAAGGATACATACCAGAACTATAGAGAGAATAAGTAATAAAGGAATAAAGAAAACGAACAGATTTGTCAGCTTGACAATTCCAAAAATACATCTTCTGATTATTTGCAATGAACTTTATATAAAAAAATGAAGCAATTTTCCTGTCACTCATAGTTTGAAAAGTACAAAATAGATTAAGGTTAAATTTCCAAGATGCTATAGTTAATGCATAAATTAAATGATCTTATTATGGAATGTATTAAGAGTGACTGAAATCTTTTTACATATTCCTAGTTATCGGACCAATGATGGACCCTGAGTTGTATAGACAACTTTGGACATGATAGAAATAGTTCAAGGTTCTGTTTTGTCCCTTCAGTCAAATAAGAGATATTAGCTGTAAGAAAAATTGTAAAATTTTACCTTATTTCAGTATGGATATAGAGTGAGTTTGTTAAAAGTATGCATACATGTGTAAGCAAGTGTACAGGTATGTGAGACTGTGTGCAAATCAGGGGAGAACATTTTATGTTCTGCTCTATCACTTCCCAATTTATACTCTGGAGAACAGGTCTCCTTTTAAAACTGAAACTATTTATTTATTCCTAACATCTATTAAAAGAAATTTATATTGTCAAGGCAGCAAATATTATCTTACTGATAAAATGTAAAGGCATCCTCTGTGGACTATCCTAAAATCTGCAACCATCTCCAGCTTCAGGTTCTAAGATTACTGAAATTACAAGCAAATCAGCCCTCAAACTCTCAGTTACCTCCGTCTTTAGGATTGCTTGCATGTAGGTCTGAATCCTCATGCCTGCCTACATTTCACATATGTCTTAATTAGGTAAAAGTTTTAAGAAATAGAGCAATGTTTTAGATTAATATGTGGATTATTTAATTTCCTTATAGGTTACCTGATTATCATAGATATATAGTAGACACAAAATCCTGTTTGTTTATTCATTACTTTCCTTTTCTTAAATAACTCAGATATGATAGGAACATGTACACATTGAATTTAAAGTCTTAGTTAATTCTTCCCTTTGGTAATTATAATAAATGCCCTGGTTCTCTGCTCCTCCCTGTTTCAGAGACAGCTGCATCTTTTTGTGCAGTGCCACCGATGTACCTTAGACCCATACTGAACATAGGAATAAACAGATTTGGCCATATTGGAGGCCTGATTACCATGGCTAACTGCTCATGTGGGAAAGTGGAGATTGTTGCTATCAACAACCCCTTCATTCACCTCAACTATATCGTCTACATGTTCCAGGATAGCCCATGGCAAGTTCAATGGCATAGTCAAGACTGAGAATGGAATGCTTATCATGAATGGGAAACCCATCATCATATTTCAGGAGCAAGATCTCACTAACATCAAATGGGTGATGCTGGTACGAGTGTGCTGTGAAGTCTTCTGGTGTCTTATCCACCATTTAGAAGGATAGGGCTCACTTGAAGGATGGGGACAAGATGGTTATCATCTCTGCACCTTCTGCCAATGTACCCATGTTTGTGAACGACAATAAGTATGACCATTCTTTCAAGATTGGTGGTAATCATTCCTGCACCACCAACTGCTTAGCCCTCATGGCCAAGGTCTCTCACAACACCATTGGCATCCTGGAAGGACTCATCACCACTGTCCATGCCATTACTTCTACTCAGAAGATTGTGGATTGTACCTCTTGAAAGCTGTGGCATAATGGTCATGGGACTGCTCAGAACATCAACCCTGCGCCCACTGGTGCTGCCAAGGCTGTGGGCAAGGTCATCCCAGAGCTGAACAGGAAGCTCACTGGCATGTCCTTGCATGTTCCTACCCTCTGTGTCTCTTGTGGATCTACCATGAAGCCTGGAGAAAGCTGTCAAGTATGATGACATCAAGAAGCAGGCATCTGGGGGACCACTAAAGGGCATACACGAAGGGCCAGGTTGTCTCCTTTGACAATAACAGTGACTCAAACTCTTCTATCTTTGCTCCTATGTTTGGCATCGTTCTCATTGGCAACTTTCTAAAGCTCAATTTCTGGCATGACAATGAATATGGTTATAGCAACAGGGTGGTGGACCTCACCACCCACTAAAGAGTGACCTCTAAGGAGTAGGAAGCCCTAGACCACTGACCTCAGAAAGGACATGAGAACAAGAGACAAGCCTTGCTTTGAGGAGTGCCTGTCTCAACTCAGCCCCTGATACTGAACATCTCTGTCACAGTTTCTAGTACAGACATCCAGAATAATGAGAGGGGCTCAGGGCACACTGCTGCCTTGAATACCATCAATAAAGTCCACCACACTCACCCCCCCCCAAAAAAAAGTCTTTCTTAATTGTTGTGGATATAAACATGTTTTTGTTTTAATCCCAGGTGTGAGATGTGGGACTGATTCAGTTAGCCCACAACAGTAAACTATTTGGTGTAGGCTCTGAGAAGAGCTTTTTGCCAGCTGCAGACAATTTAAATACGAGGACTCTGGAGAAAGAATGAATGCCAAAGCCAACAAAGTTTCGAGGAGCTCCAAGAGAGAACAAAGCTGCTGCTACTTCAACCCTGTGGCTCCTGGTTGCTGCTGATGCAGTGAGACAAGAAGTTGGAGATTTCCTGAAAGGAGGACTGGACTGGCTTCAAGGAACCCAAGGACCCTAACAAGCAGGAAGCAGCTAAGAAAATTGTGCCCCATTCTATGAAGCCATAGTCACCTTGATACCTAAACCACACAAAGACCTAACAAAAAAAGAGAACTTCAGACCTATCTTTCTTATGAATATTGATGCAAAAATACTCAATAAAATACTTGCAAACCGAATCCGAGAACACATCAAAGATATCATCCACCATGACCAAGTAGGCTTCATCCCAGGCATGCAAGGGTGGTTCAACATACAGAAATCCATCAATGTAATTCACCAAATAAACAAACTGAAGGAGAAAAACCAAATGATCATCTCCTTAGATGCCGAAAAAGCATTTGACAAAGTCCAACACCCATTCATGTTTAAAGTCTTGGAGACATCAGAGATACAAGGCACATACCTAAACATAATAAAGGCAATATACAGCAAGTCTATAGCCAACATTAAACTCAACGGAGAGAAACTTAAATCAATCCCACTGAAATCAGGGACAAGACAAGGCTGCCCATTGTCTCCGTATCGCTTCAACATAGTGCTTGAAGTCCTAGCCAGAGCAATAAGACAACTAAAGGAGATCAAGGAGATACAAATCAGAAAGGAAGAGGTCAAAGTTTCACTATTCCCAGATAATATGATAGTGTACATGAGCGGCCCCAAAAATTCAATGAGAGAACTCCTTCAGCTGATAAACACCTTCAGCAAAGTGGCAGGATACAAAATCAACTCAAAAAAATCAGAAGCCCTCCTGTATACCAAAGACAAAAGGGCCGAGAAAGAAGTCAGGAAATAACACCCTTCACAATAGCCACTAATAACATAAAGTACCTTGGAGTGACCCTAACCAAGCAAGTGAAAGACCTATTTGAAAAAAAGTTTAAGTCTCTGAAGAAAAAAAAATTGAAGAAGATATCAGAAGATGGAAAGATCTCCCATGCTCATGGATGGGTAGGATTAACATTGTGAAAATGGCCATCCTGCCAAAAGCAATCTACAGATTCAATGCAATTCCCATCAAAATACCAACACAATTCTTTACAGAACTTGAAAGAAAGAGTCTCAGCTTCATATGGAGAAACAAAAAACCCAGAACTCCAAAACGATCCTGTATAACAACAGGTCATCTGGAGGTATCGCCATCCCTGATCTCAAACTGTACTACAAAGCGATAGTAACAAAACCTGCATGGTATTGGCATAGAAACAGAAAGGAGGTTCAATGGAACCGAACAGAAGAACCAGAAATAAACCCACACACCTATGAATACTTGATTTTTGACAAAGAAGCCAAAACCATTCAATGGAAAAATATACAGCATCTTCAACAAATGGTGCTGGTCCAACTGGATGTCTACATGCAGAAAAATGAAGATAGATCCACATTTATCACCCTGCACAAAACTAAAGTCCAAGTGGATCAAAGACCTCAACATAAAACTAGATACGCTAAATCAGTTAGAAGAAAAGGTGAGGAAGAGCCTAGAACTCATTGGTACAGGAGACAACTTCCAAAAAAGAATACCAACAGTACAGGCTCTAAGAGCAACAATCAATAAATGGGACCTCATGAAACTGAAAAGCTTCTGTAAAGCAAAGGACACTGTCCTCAGAACAAAACAACAGCCTACAGACTGGGAAAGGATCTTCACGAACCCTATATATCACAGAGGGCTGATATCCATCATATATAAAGAACTAAATAAGTTAAAGAGCAATAAATCAAGTAATCCAATTGGAAAATGGGGTGCTTAGCTAAACAGAGAATTCTCTGTAAAGAAATATAGAATGACAGAGAAGCACTTAAAGAGATGTTCAACATCCTTAGCCATCAGGGAGATGTAAATCAAAATGACCCTGAGATTTCACCTTACACCCATCAAAATGGCTAAAATAAAATAACTCAAAGACAACACATCCTGGAGAGGTTGTAGAGAAAGGTGAACCCTCTTCCATTGCTGGTGGGAATGTAAACTTGTACAACTACTTTGGAAATCAATCTGGCACTTTCTCAGACAATTAGGAATAGTACTTCCTCAAGACCCAGCTATATCACTCCTAGGGATATACCCAAAATTTATTCAAGTACACAACAAGGACATTTGCTCAACCATGTTCTTAGCAGCTTTGTTTGTAATAACCAGAACCTGGAAACAACCCAGATGTCCCTCAATGGAGGAATGGGTGCAAAAATTGTGGTATTTTTCCACAATGGAATATTACTCACCAATCAAAAACAAGGAAAGCATGAAATTTGTAGGCAGATGGTGGGATCTAGAAAAGATTATTCTGAGTGAGGTATCCCAGAAGTAGAAAGACACACATGGTATATACTCACTCATATAGGCCTATAAGATATGATTAACATAATGAAATCTATACACCTAAAGAAGATAAAGAAAGAGGACCGGGGGTAAGATGACCAATCCTCACTTAAAAAGACAAATGGGATGTGCATTGGACGTAGGAGAAAACAAGAAACAGGACAGGAGCCTACCACAGAGGGCCTCTGAAAGACTCTACCTAGCAGTGTATCAAAGCAGATACTAATACTCATAACCAAACCTTTGGCAGAATGCAGGGAATCATATAAAAGAAGGGGGAGTTAGTATGACGTGGAAAGGATAGGAGCTCCACAAGGACCAAATATATCTGGGCACAGGGGTTTTTTCTGAGACTGACACTCCACCAAGGACCATGTATGGATATAACCTAGAACCTCTGCTCAAATGAAGCCCGTGGTAGCTCAGTAACCAATTGTTTTCCCATAGTAAGGGGAACAGGGACTCTTTCTGACAGGAACTCAATGGCAGGCTCTTTAACCTCCCCATCCTCCAGGGGAGGAGCAGTCCTGCTAGGCCACAGAGGAGGACTTTGCAGCAAGTCCTGAAGATACCTGATAAAACAGGATCAGATGAAAGGGGAGGAGGTCCTCCCCAATCAGTGGACTTGGAAAGGGGCAGGGAGGAGATGAGAGAGGGAGGGTTTGGGAGGGAATAAGGGAGAGGGATACAGCTGGGATACAGTTAATAAAATGTAACTAATAATAAAAAAAAATTTTAAAGTTAAAAAAAAGAAAAATAGCTAGCATTCCGTTAGTATATTAACATATCTGTGATAGAACTGTCAAAACAAAGTCAGCATTCTTTCATATGCATTATTATAATGAACGCTAAGTTATTAATGGCAATATCATTATGGTATATTTAACTATCTTAATTCAAAATAAAAGGAACTCACCACTCCAAAAAAAAAAAAAAAGAAAACAAAATTGTATTCCTCTCCCACTGATCCTTTCTCTCTCCTACCTGGTGTTGGAGTATTGGAAAGGATTAGGCTGTCATAGAGATAAAGATATACAAATAATTTAATTAAAAGAGTTTTTTTAAGTACTCTAATAGTCAATATCTTGTTGCCTGTCACTGGAGTAAGATTTCCTCTCCAGAACCCAGAAAATTCCTGTCTATGCATATATACTCAATATTAGAAGGACACTCATCTCTTCAGAATATGACTCTAATAAAAGAGTCATTATCCCATATTTGTTAATATAATAATACATTAATATGTAAATATAATGTTAATATAATATGGTTATAATTTTCACGGTACTCCCTATTGTAGTAAAAATAACTACTATTTCTCTGACACTAAATAGCATAATTGCCTATATAAAGGTGAAAGTAAAATATTCTTTTTCTATATCAGGATATCAACTGTCATTGCAAGAGCCTCCATGCCATTTACTGCAGAATGAGAAGAGTCAGTAGAAACACTTTTAATCTTTTTGATAGATTACTCTCTTAAATCCACTTGTGAAAGTGATAACCATGTCCTTTTGACAACTACAAAATGGGACTAGTTAAAAGAGCTGCACATAATGAATTAAGTCCATTCTCTGATTTAATCTTTTGAGGATTTTAAGTTTCGTGCCATATAATATGATTTGGGGCTTCAACATTTCAATGTCATTCTCTCCACATCATTTTTTAAAAAAATTTTATTTAACTTTTATTAATTACAGTTTATTCATTTTGTATCCCGCCATAAGCCCCTCCCTCCTCCTCTCCGGGTACCAACCCCTCCCCCCCTTTCTGCATGCATGCCCCTCCCCAAGTCCACTGATAGGGGAGGTCCTCCTCTCCTTGTTTCTGATTTTAGTCTATCAGTTCTCATCAGAAGTGGCTGCATTGTCAGGGTTCTAGGTTATCTCCATGAACAGTCCTTGGTTGGAGTATGAGTCTCTGGGAAGTTCCCTGTGTTCAAATTTTCTTGTTTTGTTGCTCTACTTGTGGAGTTCCTGTCCTCTCCAGCTCTTCCTATTTCCCACTTCTTACATAAAATTCCATTAACTCTGCCCGACAGTTGGCCATCAGGCTCAGCATCTGCTTTGATAGTCTGCAGGGCAGAGACTTTCAGAGGCCCTCTGTGGCAGGTTCCTAGGTTGTTTCCTGTTTTCTTCTTCTGGCTTTCAGAGGTCCTCTGTAGCAGGTTCCTAGATTGTTTCCTGTTTTCTTTTTCTTCTGATGTCCATCCTCTTTGCCTTTCAGGATGGGGATTGAACATTTTAGTTAGGGTCCTTTCTTTTGCTTAGTTTGTTTAGATGTACAGATTTTAGTGGGTTTATTCTATGTTGTATGTTTATATGAGTGAGTATATACCATGTGTGTCTTTTTGCTTCTGGGACAACTCACTCAGGATGATCATTTCCAGGTCCCACCATTTACCTGCAAGTTTCATGATTTCCTTATTTTTCATTGCTGAGTAATACTCCATTGTATAGATGTACCACAATTTCTGCATCCTTTCTTCGGTTGAGGGGCATCTGGGCTGTTTCCAGCTTCTGGCTATTACAAATAAAGCTGCTACAAACATGGTTGAGCACATGTCCTTATTGTGTACTTGAGCCTCTTTTGGATATATGCCTAGGAGTGGTGTAGCTGGATCTTGAGGAAGTGCTATTCCTAGTTGTCTGAGAAAGCGCCAGATTGATTTCCAGTGTGGTTGTACAAGTTTACATTCCCACCAGCAGTGGAGAAGGGTTCCCCTTTTGAAGCTTGGAAAATTTGTTTAAAATATTCAAAATAGGAAACTTTTTTGCCATAAGATGATAGAGCTGTAGCTTGAGTGACTATGTGACTAAACAAATAACAAAAATATAATTTTCTTTTTGTTATTTGGTAATTTTTCCTACATACATTTTATCTGTTTTCATACATGTCAGTTGTATTATGTTATCTCTGTGTGACAGGAGACCTTTTGACATATGTTGCTAAAACATCAAGCTAAATAGTACTGTTCGCTTATGCCAATATTTAAGTCCACATGCCTCTCCAATTGTGTGAGAGGCACATATATGACAACAGACAGTGTCATGTAGTAGAAAGTATAAAAATGCACTTGTGACACTAGACACCCCAAATGTATAGCATTCTTTTTTCACATTGAAAAAATTTAATTGTGATCTTAGATTCTAAATTTGAAATGGATTATTGTAAGTTTTCATTAAGCAGAGGATTTAGTACTGAAAATCCTGAAGCAATGAACTTGGCTTCATTATATGTGAACACAGACTTACTGCATTAATCTTTAATGCTTCCTTTTAGAAACAGAAACAAACAGACAAAAATAGCCTAAAATGTCTCTTTGAAAGTCCCCATTCCTGCAAAGAAATAGGGATGTGCATACTTTTGTTGTTTAGGTGACTGTTCCATCAAGCCAATGTGAGAGTAGTTTTATTTTCATACCCTCTTTAAAATGTGCTTCAGTTATGCAGTTTTTATAACGTTGGCACTATTTATATGAAGTTTATCTGAAGACAGAGAATGCAATTTTTCTGATGCAGTGTTAGAGAAGTTTATTAGAAAGATTCTAATTAAATGATGCATGGCATTATAAAAAGCAAGGGTTTCATATTGTGTGACATTTGAATCTGACACTTTTTTCTTTAAATCCATTATACAACTTATATAACATCTCACATATTTTCAAAGAATTTTTTTAAATTTATGAGAAATGGTAAAAAAGCTGTATAGTTTTATTAAATTATATATTTTTGACTTGCATTTTAATGTAATAAACAAACAGATATGAGTACAAACAATAACAAACCAAGCAGTAGACAAGGCAAAAGCCTTCACACTGAAGCTGTATCGAGTAACAGAATAGAAGGAAAGTAGTCCCCAAAAGAGACAAAAGAGGCAGAGCCACATCTGCTCCAACAGTTAGGAGCCGCACAAAAACACAGCCGACACCACCACACGTATATACGGAGGACCTGGTACAGACCATGGAGGCCCCATGGTGCCTCTTCAGTCTCTGTGAGTTCATAGGATCCCTGCTTAAGTGATTCAGTGGACCATATTCTCCTGAGGTCCTCCATCCGCTCTGGCTCCTAATATCTTCACCTTTCTTCCATGGGATATCCCAGTTTCCTTGGTGAGAGACATGACCTGATTGAGACTTCCAACTAAGGCTGAATCCCCACACAATTTCTGGATGTGAGTATTGCACCCATTCCCATCTACAGGTAGAGGAAGGTTTTCTGATGACAACTGGAAAAGTATAGCAGAATATCATTAGAATCATTTCACTGATTGTTTTGTTTGTTTGCTTGCTTTTATTTCTTAAAATTTCTAGCCAGTTGTATTTGGTTCTACTCTACATCTAGGGGCTCATCAGTCTTTTGTTCCTGGCCATCCAGTGAAGGGCAAGTTTTCCCTATTGTGGAGTGGGCCTCATGTTAAATCAAACCTTGTTGACCACTCTCACAAGTTCTGCGTCACTACTGACCCAGGTTATCTCTCTTGGGCAGTCCAGATTGTTGGTCAAAATTTATGGCTGGGCTTGTGTCCACATTTCTTTTTCCATAGCTTGCAGAGCACCTTTCTTCAACAAAGAGGCTAGAATGTAAGGGGAAGGCTCTATGCCAGCAGTTGCTCAGCCTCTCCACCTATACTGGGCTGTATGGATGGTGTCCTCAGAAATGGGGCCAGGCTGTCGGTTTGCAGAAAACATTCCTCTGTCCTAGCATCGACCTGAGTTGTTTGGTGATTTTTACATATCTTCTTGACCAATACCTCAAGGGAACACAACCCAGTGCCTACAGTGGAGGCCTCATTTGGTTACAAAAGATGGCCAGTTGAGATTCCATGTCCTCTGTTATTAGGAATCCTCATTTACATAAACCTCATAGATTCCAGAAAAAAATCCTCTGCACTAGATTTTCATACCATAGCCCAAATGATCCCCAAGTGCCAGGAGCCAAGACCAGATAGTGGAAAGTTACAGACAGCTGCAACAAGGTCGTAGGTGAGAGATTTATGTTTCATAAATGAGACATCTGTGTGTCAGGCTAGACATTTTGAGATATCTTAGCTGACATTCTTGTAGTATCTCTTTTAGTAAACATTCTTGCGGTGTTCTGCATCATCATTAATCACCCTGTTATGTTTTGTAAACTATATTGCTGACACATTTTCCCTTCCTGCCTTCTCCCTATAAAGTTGTGGGAAATTTTTCAAATAAACGAGAGCGAGATCAGACTATAGACTTGCTCTCATTTTTTGTGTCTCCTTGTCTTCACTTCATTCTTTTCGCCCCTCCTTAGGAACTTGTTGAACTCCCGCTGGACGGGACACCCAAGTCCATCTGTCTTTCAGCACACACTCTCTGTCTCACCCCCATATCTCATCCTTCATGCTTTCTTTACCACCTGCTCACTGCACATAATGCTGGCAGGACAAATTGCAGGTCTAAGGTTTTGTAGCTGGTTTGGTGTCTGAATTCCTCCACTGCAAGTCTTGTATGGTTACAGAAGATGGCCTGTTTAGGCTCCTTTAGGCTCCAAATCCCCAACAGAGAGGAGTGTTAGCTAAGATCACTTGAATAGATTCCTGGGAGTTTCCATTGCACTAGGTTGCTATCTTGCCCCTGAATTGTCCCACAACTCAAGTTATGTCTCCTGTTACTCTCTCTCATTGTTTCTCTTTATCCTCTCTGTGTACACCTACCCCCAGTTCAGCAGCAATATCTTTTATATTTCTACTCCCCAGGGAGATCCATGATCTTCCCTTGAGTCCTCCTTGTTACTAGGCCTTCCTGGGTCTTTGTATTGTGGCATGACTATTCTTTATTTTGCCGTTAATATCAACTTATATGTTAGTGCATACCATGTTTGTCTTTCAGGGTCTAGGTCATCTCACACAAGAATTTTTCTCATTCAATTCAGTTGGCTATAATTTCATGACATCATTGGTTTTTTCACAGCTGAGTAATACTCTATTGGGTAAATGTGCCAAATTTTCATTACATGTTCTTTATTTTAAAGACATCTATTTTGTTTCCAGTTTCTTGCTATTATAAATAAAGCTTCCATGAACATAGTTGAGTGAGTGTCTTTGTGGTATGGTGGAGTGTTTTTTTTTTTTTTTCTGTATATTTCCAGCTATACCCAGTGGTATAGCTAGATCTGGACAGGTGTAAAATGGAGGAAGATCCTGAATGAGGTATCTCAAAAGCAGAGAGACACACATGGTATATACTCACTTATAAGTGGATATTAGACTATAATATAGGCTAATCATACTAAAATCTGCACACTTAAAGAAGCTAAGCAAGAAGGAGGACCCTGGGTAAGATGCTCAACCTTCATTCATAAAGGCAAATGGGATAGACATCAGAAGAGGGTAAAAACAAGAAACACGACAGGAACCTACCACAGAGGGCCTCTTGAAGGGCTCTACCCTACAGGGTATTGAAGCAGATGCTGAGACCCATAGCCAAACTTTGGACAGAGTCCAGGGGATCTTGTGAAAGAAGGGGGAGTTAGAGAGACATGGAGGAGACTATAACCTCATAAGGAAAGCAAGAGAACCAAAATAATCTGGGTAAAGGTTCTTATCTGAGACTGATAAGCTAACCAAGTATCATGCATGGAGATAACCTAGTACCCTGCACAGATGTAGCCCATGGCAGCTCAGTCTCTAAGTGCATTCCCTAGTAATGGGAACAGAGGCTGTCTCTGACATTAACTCAGTGGCTAGCTCTTTGATTCCTCCCCCTGAGTGGGGAGCAGCCTTACCAGGCCACAGAGGAAAACAATGCAGCCAGTCCTGATGAGACTTGATAGACTAGAGTCAGATGAAAGGAGTGGAGAACCTCCCCTATCAGTGGACTGGGGAAAGGGCATGGGAGGAGAAGAGGGAAGGCAGGAAGGATTGGGAAGGAATGAGGTTGGGAGCTACAGCTGGTTTACCAAATGAATAAACTATAATAAATAAAAATATTATAATAAAAAGATACAAAAAAGGATGGAATCTCAGAGTCATTTTGATTTGCATTTCCTTGATAAGTAAGGATGTTGAACATTTATTCAAGTGCTTTCCACCATTTGAGAGTCCTCTGTTGAGAATTCTCTGTTTAGATCTATATTCCATCTATATCTTTTATTCTTTTTTTAATTTTTTTATTTTTATTAATTACACTTTATCCACCCTGCATCCCCCCATAAGCCCCTCCCTCCACCCCTTCCCATCCCACCCTCCTTCCCCCCTCTCACGCATGCCCCTCCTCAAGTCCACCAATAGGGAAGGTCCTCCTCCCCTTCCCTCCGATCCCAGTCCACCAGATCACATCAGGAGTGGCCACATTGTCATCTTCCTTGGCCCGATAAGGCTGCCCTCCTCTCAGGGGGAGGTGATCAAAGAGCAGGCCAACCAAACTATGCCAGAAGCAGTCCTTCCCCCCATCACCATGTAACCCACCTAGACACTAAACTGCCATGGACCACATCTGTGCAGGAGCCCTAGGCCATCTCCATACCTGGTACTTGGTTGGGATATGAGTGTCTGGGAAGACCCTATGTTCAAATTTTCTGGTTCTGTTGCTCTCCTTGCGGGGTTCCTGTCCTCCCCAGATCCTACTATTTCCCACTTCTTACATAAGATGCATCTATATCTTTTTAAATTATATTATTTGGTTTTTGATGTCTAGTGTCTTGAGTTCCTTAAGTATTTTGAAGACTAGCCTTCTGTCAGATGTAGAGTTGGTGAAAATCCTCTCTAATTCTGTAGTCTTCTGTTTTGTCTTATTGGTGGTATCTTTTGCCTTCCAGAAGCTTTTCAGTTTCATATGATCCCATTTATTAATTGGTCTTATTGCCTGCATTAATGTTGCATCTTCAGGAATTTGTCTCCTGTGTTAATGTGTCCTAAGCTCTTCCCTACTTTCTCTTACTTTAGGTTTAGTTGATCTGGTATTATGTTGAGGTTTTTGATCCTCTTGGACTTGGGTGTTGTGTAGGGTGGGAGATATGATTGTATTTGCATTCACCTACATGGCTACATTCAGTTAAGCCAGCATCATTTGTTGAAGATGTTTTCTCTTTTCCATTGTATAATTTTGGCTTCATTATAAAAATCAGGTGTCCACTGGTGTGTGGATATACATCTAGGTCTTCAGTTCAATTCATTTATCAATCTGCCTGGTTCTATGTCAATCCTACATGATTTTTATTGTGATGGCTCTTAGTAGAGCTTAAAATCAGGGATGGTTATACCTCTGGATGTTTTTTACAGGATTGTTGTAGATTTACTTTCATATGATGTTGAGTATTGTTTACATTTACTGATATTCTTATATTTAGCCATCCCTGAATCTCTGTGTTAAAGCCTGCTTGATCATAGCTAATGTTTTTGATGTGTTCTTGGATTCTATTTGCAAATATTTTATTGAGTATTTTTACATCTTTTTTCATGAGATATACTGCTCTGTAATTCTCGTTCTATGTTGAGTCTTCGTATGGTATGGTTAACCTTGGCCTCATAAAATGAACTGAGCAATTGTCCTTTTGTTTCTGTTTTGTGGAATAATATGAAGAGTATTGGTTTTAACTCTTATTTGAAAGATAGAGCATTTTATGGTTGTCAGATTTTTTTCTGTACTTTATTTCTTTTCTGCCAACATAATATCTCTAATGATCATTTGGGAATTTCATACAATGCATCCAGATCACATTAATAACTACTTATATTTTACTAGAAAGTATAGATCTATTTAAATTCTTTGGCTGATCTTGATTTATCTTAGGTAACTGGTATGTATAATGAAACTATCTGTTTCTTTTTGTTTTTCCAAATTCTGGACTAAAGGTTTTCAATTTTTTTTTATTTAATTTATTTTATTTTTAATTATACATTATTTACTTTGTATCCCCCTCTAGTTCCCTCCCTCCTCCCCTTTCAATCCCTCCCTTCCTCCCTCTTCTGCACATATGCCCTTCCCCAAGTCCACTGGTAGGGGAGGGTTTCTTTTTCTTCCTTCTGATCCCATTCTGTTAGGTCTCATCAGGAGTGGCTGAATTGTCTTCCTCTGTGGCCTGGTAAGGCTGCTCCCCACTCAGGGGGAGGTGATCAAAGAGTAGGCCAATCAGTTCATGTCAGAAGCAGTCCCTGTTCCCATTACTATGTAACCCACTTGGACACTGAACTTCCATGGGCTACATCTGTGCAGGAGTTCTAGGTTATCTCCAGCCATGGTACTTGGTTGGAATATGAATCTCAAGAAAGACCCCTGTGTTCAAATTTTTTGGTTGTGTTGCTCTCCTTGTGGACCTCCTGTCCTCTCCAGATCTTACTATTTCCCATTTCTTTCATAATATTCCCTGCATTCTAGAAGGAGGTCTCTGGCTAAAATGCTCAATCCCCATTCAGAAAGGCAAAAGGATGGTCATGAGAAGAAGAAGAAAACAGGAAACAAGTTAGTAACCTCCCACAGAGGGCCTCTGAAAGGCTCTGCCCTGCACAATATCAAAGCAGATGTTGAGACCTAGGGCCAAAAGTTTTCAAATTTTATCTTTCTGATATTCCCGATTTCTTCAGTGTTTGCTGTGTACCATTTTTTCTTTTAGGATTTTTTTAATTTGAATATTCTCATTCATTCCTTTAGTTTGTTTGGATAAGGATTTGCCTATCTTGCTGATTGTCTCAAAGGCCTTACTTTTTGTTTCATTGGTTCTTTATATTCTTTTCATTACTTCTAGTTAATTTATTTCAGCCTTCAGTTTGATTATTTCTTGCTGTCTACTCCTCTTGAGTGTATTTACTTTTTTGTTCTAGACCTTTCAGGTGTGCTATTAAGTTGTAATAAAAGATCCTTCCAAGTTTTTAATATAGGTAAAAAAATTTTATTCACCTGATAAAGATGCTGTCTCTGTGGCTTACTGTTGAAAAGGTCACCCATTCTAGCTATTTCTTAATTCTGGTTCGCTGGTTCAACTCAGCTGTTCTGGCTCAAACTCCTTTCCAAACCATTACTGAAACTGTCTTCTCTCAGCTTGACTGAATTGCTCTGCTTGCCCTCATACTAACCCTCGCAATCTGCCCTAATCTTCTGGTTTCTTCTCATTCTCTGTCCTATTCTTTCTTCACTTGTGTCTAGCTTGTTCTCTCTGCAACCTGTCTCTGTAAGACTGTCCCAGTAAAAACTGACTCTCAGCTCCACAAACCGAACTGCCACCAGCTGAACTGCCACAAGCTCAACTCCACTCCACTGCACTGCCTCTCAACTGACTCCCAACTCACTGAACTCTCTCTCTGTGCTCCTATTAAATAGCTTCTCTTTCCTGTGCTGCTCTACTGAGAGTTGGGCATGGCCTATTCTGTCAAACCTTTCTCTGATCATCACTTTGTCTGTCCCACAATTAGTTTACTGTTTGGAACTAAAGCTGTGTACTAATGGTGTGTTTAGACTTCAGAGGAATTTAAGGTGTGTGCCAGGTCTGCATTTGAACCGGGTCACAAGTACCTAGATCTTTGGATGTGATCAGAGCAGCCACATTGCTGGAGTAAAATTCATCTACAGTAGGTACTTAGTGTTATGAACTTTACACTTAACTTTGCTTTTCTTCTCTCTCATAAATTTGGCTGTACTGTGTATTCATTTACATTGAATTCTAGACAGTATTTTTTTTTAATTTCTTTCCTTATTTCTGTCTTGACCCACATTTCATTTAGTAGAGAGTAATTCATCTTCCAGAGTTTGTAAATTTTCTGTTGTTATTGATATCCAGCTTTAATTCATTGTGCTCTAATAGAACTCAGGGATTCTTTCATTTTCTTGTATTTGTTGAGGCTTGCTTCGTGTACAAATGTAAGGTCAATTTTGGAGAAAGTTTGATGAGGTGCTAAGAAGACGGCATATTCTTTAGTGTTCAGGTAATGGTCAAGTTTTTTTGTATGTTTAGTGTTTTGATATTATCTGGAAAGGAGACTTTTCTTTCCAGTTCAATCTATTTAGTTCTGCATGGAAAAAAGACAACATCTTCAACAAATGGTGCTGGTCTAACTGAATGTCTACATGTAGAAAAATGCAAATAGATCTATATTTCTCATCCTGAACAAAACTAAAGTCCAAGTGGATCAAAAGCCTCAACACAAAACCAGATACACTAAATCTGTCAGAAGAAAAAGTGGGGAAGAGCCTAGTACTCATTGGCACAAGAGACAACTTCCTGAACAGAACACCAACAGTGCTGGCTCTAAGATCAGCAATCAATAAGTGGGACCTCATGAAACTAAAAAGCTTCTATAAAGCAAAATACACTATCATCAGAACAAAACTATAGCCTACAGACTGGGAAAGAATATTCACCAACCCTATATCTGACAGAGGTCTAATATCCAGAATATATAAAGAACTCAAGAAGTTCAAAAGCAACAAATCAAGTAATCCAAGTAAAAAATGGGGTACAGAGTGAAATATATAATTCTCTGTAGAGGAATATAGAAAGGCAGAGAAACACTTAAAGAAATGTTGAATGTCCTTAGTCATCAGGAAAATGCAAATCAAGATGACCCTGATATTTCATCTTATTCCCACCAGAATGGCCAACATCAAAAATTCAAGTGACAATACATGCTGGAGAGGATGCGGAGAAAGGGGAACCCTCCTCCATTGCTGGTGGGAATGTAAACTGCTACAACCACTCTGGAAAGCAATCTGGCGCTTTCTCAGACAACTAGGAATAGTGCTTTCTCAGGATCCAGCTATACCACTCCTAGGCATATACCCAAAAGAGGCTCAAGAACACAATAAGGACATTTGCTCAACCATGTTTGTAGCAGCTTTATTTGTAAAACCAGAAGCTGGAAACAGCCCAGATGCCCCTCAACTGAATGATTCTTGTACATTATACCCATTTCCTTCTTTAGGTTAGAATCATTTTCTTCTAGGCTTGTAGTGAAAACTTTTCTAGGCCTTTGAGCTGGGTTTCTTCCCCTTCTTTTATTTCTATTATTCTCAGGTTTTATCTTTTTATAGGGTTCTGTGTGATAAATTTTTAGACTTAACATTTTCTTTGATTTATCCTTTTTTTGTTGTTGTCTTCAAGACTAGAGATTCTCTCCTGCATCTCTTATATTCTGTTGTGGAAGCTTTTATCTGTGGCTCCTGTTGAAATTCCTAAACTTTTCAGTTTCAGAATTCCCACAGTTTAAGTTTCCTTATTGCTTCCATTTTTAGCTCTTGAACAGTCTTATTCTTTTCCTTCCACTATAATTTTTTATTTGCCTTTCTTTAAGGGATTAATTCATCCCCTCTATTTTTTTCTGACATTCTTTAATAGATTTATTCATTTACTCTATTTGTTTATGTTTTTCTGAGTTTTTTTAAGGGATATATTTGTTGTCTCTTAAAGTATTTTTATCATCTCCATATAGTAGATTTAAAGACTTTTTCTTGTTTTCAGCTGTGTTGGATTATGCTGGTCCTGCTGTTGCAGTACATCTGGACACTAGGGAAGAATTATTGTCATGATTACTGTACTTACAGATGTGGCCTGTGTTTGCTCAGGGTATGTTGGCCCATGTTGGCAGCTGTGACACAGCATTAAGTGGGAGTAGTCAGGGCAAAAGAGAGTGAACTGTGATATCCACAGAAAAAGTGGGCTGGGTGAGGGGAGGATGCAGCTAGTGTTTCTTTGAAACACTACTGAAGTTTCTGAGCCTGGGTCTAAAGAAGCACGGAGAGTGAAGGTCTGCTGGCAGTCTACCTGCTGTCTGGCAAGCAAGGCCTGTGGTTGGTCAGGCTGAGTCTGCCTGAGTTGGGGGCTGGAATAAAGTGGTGGCTGGGTGGGTAGTGATGGTTTTTATTATTCATGGGGTGAATTTACAGCATTGAAGGGAAGCTGCAGCTGATGTACTGTTGAACCACTAGGTACAAGTGTAAGGGATTGGGCATAGGGAAACACAGAAAGTGAAGAAGAACTGAGGGCAGGCTACCCAATGAATTCTTTACTATGTTCTTGTTATTTAATATTAACATTATTTAATATTAACATTGTTATTTAATATTAACTTAAGTCACACTATTTGTTAACCATTATTCTAATTAATATGCATTCATTTAAGCTTTATAAAATCATACTAATGCTCCATCAGTTTTACATATTAAAAAAAGAAGTCTTACTTTGTTAACTGGGTTTTTTTCATATGCAACTATGAAAATATAAAGAAATTGCTATTTTTCTTTTTTATTTTTAAAATAAATTATTTAGATATTGTTTATTCTTTATATCTTAATATGTGATAGATATTATAAAACTTTTCTAAAATGACTAAAAGCTTAAAATACAGCTATACTCTCATTGACTGAAAATACATTTCCAAAAAATTAAATCATGCTGTTTTTTTTATAATAGACATTAGATATTCTGATTTTCCTCAAGCTTTAAAATTCTCAAACCCATCTTTCGTTAATGTAACCAATTTTGTTATAACAAACTTGACAGGAGCATAGTTAGGAATAAGAAGACAGAATCCCTAAGGAAAACCTGATTCAATTTCATGCATGAGTGTTTATCTTATAGCTAACTAAAGGAAAAAGAATACCTCTTAAAACTTATTCTAGTGTTGAAAAAGCAGCAGCAGTGACTCAGAGAGAATCATACAAGGCAAACGTCTGCCCTTTACTCACCTTTTTAGTAAGGTGAATTTATTGATCCTTTGCCAAGAAAAATCTTTGTGAATGGATTTCTAAATATCAAGTCAAATAAATAGACTCAAACCATGTTTTTTTTTTTTTAATTATTTTAACCGCATTGTAGTTTAGTTCTAACAAGAACATTCCAATATTATTTGGCACTTTATCACTGTGGCATTGTTGGTGGATGGACTCATTCTGAATTTTAATAAGTTTTAATTACAACCTCTTTGTCTACTGCTAAGGTATCAGTCTGAGTAGAATTTTTACTATCAATCATCATATCATAAATTTCTGTGACAAAGTGTAAATTTTGTATATTTTAATGTAATTCTTCCCGAATGAATAAAATTCAAAATGTCCATTGATTATGTATTTGACATAAGTCTTTTATTTAAATTTTAATTCATATCTGAATTTTACCAGATATATTTAAATTTGGTAAAATTGCTTTATATAGCTATTCATAAATTTTATCATATTATATCAATAAAATAGTCTCATTCTTTGTGTGCCAGTTTAAAGGTAGCATCTACCCTGTCTGTATCGATCTGTCTTCATGAAAACATTAAAATGAGAAAATAATGACACCTAAATCCTTTCAAACTTTGAGGTTACTACTAACCCTGAATTTCATTTATACTATAACAGAAAAAGAGCTTCGGTCATATAAAATCACACTACTTTCTACAATTTCCATTGTTTCTAATTTCTTTGCAGCTGTGTATAAAAATATTACTTTAAAATATACTTACTATCAATTTAATATTTTAGGTCAGTGGTTTTCAACCTTTCTAATGCTCTGAGTCTTTAATACAGTTCCTCATGTTGTGGTGACCCACAGACACAAAGTTATTTTTTAAGATTTATTTATTTATTTTATGTCTATTGGTGCTCTATCTGCATATATGCATGCATGACAGAAGCAAGGTTCAGACCGCATTACAGATGCTGTGAGCCACCCTGTGGTTGTTGGGAATTGAACTAAGTACCTCTGGAAAAGTAGCCAGTGCTCCTAACCTCTAAGCCATCTCTCAAGCCCTGCCATAAAATCATTTGGTGCTAATTCTTAACTGTAGTTTGCTACTGTTACGAATCTTAATACAAATATCTGATATACGGGAAACCTTATATGCAACCCCGAAAAGTGTGGTGACCTAGAGATTGAGAACCTCTGTTCTAGGTATCTCTTCACATTCTTATAAATTTAATTCATGAAAACAGGTTTTTGTTAGGGAATATGTTTATAGAAATAAATAAAATGTATCACTTTCTCAATCCCTGATATTCAATTGGAGCATGTGTTCTTTTGATTTGCATTGGAATTTCCAATTTGAATATTATCCTCTTTTCTTTGAACCTACTTTCAGATATGAACATCAATTTAGAAGTTGATAGGCTTTGCACCTGAAAATTCTCAAGTTTCTTCAGTGTAAGTTTCTTGTTCAACTTACCCACCTTAAGAAGAATAAATAGCATTGAACGTATGACAGGAGTCTACTGAAGGCATCTGAAAGACTCTAACTAGCAGTGTTTTCAAAGCAGATACAAAGACTTATAACCACACCTTTGGCAGAGTATAGGGAATCATATGAAAGAAGGGGAGTTAGTATGATGGGTAAAGGATAGGAGCTCCACAAGGACCAAATATATCTGGGCACAGGGTCTTTTCTGAGACTGATATTCAACCAAGGACCATGTATGGATATAACCTAGAACCTCTGCCCGGATGTAGCCCATGGTAGCTCATTAACCAATTGGTTTCCCATCGTAAGGGGAACAAGGACTATTTCTAACAGGAACTCAATGGCTGGCTCTTTGACCTCCCCATCCCCGAGGGAGGAACAGTCTTGTTAGGCCATAGAGGAGGACTTTGCAGCCAGTCCTGAAGATACCTGATAAAACAGGATCAGATGAATGATGAGGAGGTTCCCCCCCCCTATCAGTGGACTTGGAAAGGGGCAAGGTGGAGATAAGGGAGGGAGGGTGGGAGTGGGAGTTAATGAGGGAGCGGGATACAGCTGGGATACAGAGTTAATAAAATGTAACTGATAAGAAAAAAAAATTATAAAAAAGAAGAATAAATAGAAATAGAATTACAGGTGCTTAATAAGAAGTAAGAGATTTCCTGGCCTGATAAAACTTAAAACAGCCTCATAAAAAATCACACTGGGGAAAATCTTTTCCAGTTTCTAGGCTGTCATTTTGTTCTATTGACAGTGTCATTAGCTTTGCAGAAACTTTTCAGTTTCGCAAGGTCCCATTGATTAATTGTTCATCTTAGAGCTTGGGCTATTAGTTTTCTGTTCAGGAAGTTGTATCCTGTGCCAATAAGTTTAAGGCTTTCCCCCAGTTTTCTTCGAGTATATTTAGTGTATCTGGTGTTATTTTGAGTCTTTGATCTGCTTAGACTTTAGTTTTGTGAAGGGTAATAAATATGGATCTATTTGCATTTTTCTTCATGTAGACATCCAGTAAGACCAGCACCATTTGTTGCCCATTGTATGGCTTTGGTTCCTTTGTCAAAACTCAAGTGTCCATAGGTGTGTGGGTTTATTTCTGCATCTTCAATTCCATTCCATTGATCCACCATCCTGTTTCTATCCTAGTACTGTGTAGATTTTATTTACTGTTCCTCTATAGTAGATCTTGAGATCAGGGTTGAAGATATATCCAGAAGATCTTTTATGATACAGGTTTGTTTTAGCTACTCTGGATTTTTCTTTTTCCACATAAAGTTGAGAATTGTTCAAGATCAAAAAAAAATGTACTGGTATTTTGATGGAGATTGCATTGAATCTGTAGATTGCTTTTGGTAAGATGGCCATTTTTATTATGCTGATCCTACGGATCCATGAATATGGGAGTTTTTTCCATGTTGATATCCTCTTCAATTTCTTTTTTTCAGAGACTTGAAGTTCTTGCCATTCAGGCATTTAATTTGTTTGTTTAGACTTACATAGAGATGTTTTATATGGCTATTGTGAAGGGTGTTATTTCCCTAATTTCTTTCTCATCCCTTTTGTCACTTGTACACAGGAGGGCAACTGACTGTCCGAGTTAATTTTGTTTCTCACCGCTTTGCTGAAGGTGTTTATTAGCTCTGGTAGATCCCTGGTAGAGGTTTTGGGTCAACTATGTATATTGTCATATCATCTGAGAATAGTGATGCTTTGGCTTCTTTCTTCTGATTTGCATCCCCTTGAAATTCTGTATGTTTCTTTAATTTTTTTTAATTTATTCATTTCACATTCTGATTGTAGCCCCCTATCTCATCTCATCCTGATACCATCCTTTTTCTCTCTTTCCTTTATATCTCCTTCCCTTAGTCCTCAGAAAAAGGGGACATCCTCCCCTATGAACTGACACCAGCCCATCAAGTCTCATCAGGGCTAGCTGCCTCCTCTTCCTCCGTGGCCTGACCAGACCACCTTGCCAGGAGGAAGTGATTGAGGAACAAGAAACAAAGTCCATGTCAGAGACTGATCCTGCTCCCCTTACTAAGAGACCACATGGAGACTGAGCTGCCTATTGGCTGCATCTGATCAGCGTACCTAGGTCCTCTTCATGCATGGTGCTTAACTGGTACATCAGTCTCTGCAAGCTGCCCTGGGCCCAAATTTGTTGGCTCTGTTAGCTCTCTTATGGAGCTCCTGTTTCCTCCAGGTCCTTCTATCCTTCTACTTTTCCATTAGATTCATTGTGCTCTGCCTAAAATTTGGCTGGGAGTCTCTGCATCTGCTTCAGTACCCTTCCTGGTAGAGTCTTTTAGAAGACCTCTGTTTTAGGCTCCTATTCTGTTCCTTCTTTTCCAACACTTTCAGTGTCTACCTTGTTTTCCCTTCTGAATGAGAATTAAGTATTTTTCCCAGTTTCCTCCTGGTTGATTAGCTTCTTTAGGTCTATAAATTTTAGTACGTTTATACTATATTATAGGGCTAATATCTGCTTATAAGTTAGTATATGCCATGCACATCTTTATGGTTCTGGGTTACCTCACACAAGATAATCTAGTCTACTTCCATCCATTTGCCTGTAGATTTCATGGTTTATTTGCTTTTAATAGCTGAGCAGTAGTCCATGGTGTAAATGTAGCACAATTTATATATCCATTCTTTGGTTCAGGGACATCTGTTTCCAGTTTCTGGCTATTAAGGGGAAAAAAACTGCTGTGAGCATAGTTGAGCAAGTGTCCTTGTTGTATGGTGGAGCATCTTTTGGGTAAATGCACAGGAGTGGCATACCTTGGTTTTAATGTAGAGTTATTCTCAATTTTCTGAGAAAGCACCATACTTATTTCGAAAGTGGTTGTACAAGTTGGCATTCTCATCAAGGAAAGTCCCCCTTTCTTCACAATCTCACCCTGTGCTATAAATTTTTGATATTAGCCATTCTGCTATGTGTAAGATCACAATGGAATACTACTCAGCAATCAAAAAGGAGGAAATCATGAAATTTGCAGGCAAATGGTGGGATCTAGAAAACATCATTCTGAGTGAAATATCCCAGAAGGAGAAAGACAAACACTGTATATACTCACTTATATAGACCTATAAGATATGATAAACATAATGAAATCTATACACCTAAAAAAGATAATCAAGAGAGCGGACATGGGGTAAGAGGATCAAACCTCGTTTAGAAAGACAGATGGGATGTGCATTGAACGCATGACAGGAGTCTACTGAACACATCTGAAAGCCTCTAACTAGCAGTGTTTTCAAAGCAAAGACTCATGACCAAACCTTTGGCAGAGTACAGGGAATCATAAGAAAGAAGGGGAGTTAGTCTGATGGGGAAAGGATAGGAGCTCCACAAAGACCAAATATATCTGGGCACAGGGTCTTTTCTGAAACTGACATTCAACCAAGGACCATGTATGGATATAACCTAGAACCTCTGCTCAGATGTATCCTGTGGTAGCTCAGTAACCAACTGGTTTCCCAAAGTGAGGGGAACAAGGAGTATTTCTAACAGGAACTCAATGAAGATACCTGATAAAACAGGATCAGATGAATGGGGGGACGTCCCCCCTATCAGTGGACTTGGAAAGGGGCACAGTGGTGATGAGGGAGGGAGGGAGGAACTGGGAGGGAATGAGGGTTCGGGGCATGGCTGGGATACAGAATTAATAAAATGTAAGTGATAAAAATAAAATAAAAAAAATAAAAAAAGATGTAATCTCAGAGTAGTTTTGATATTCATTCTTTTCCAATTTTTACAGTTGCTGAATTTATTTTTGAAATTGTCTTCTATTTTAAATTAACAATGACAATGTTCTATATATAGGCACACATATATAGACATGTATGTATATGTACACACATATATATAGATACATAATGTGAATATACATACATAACACTATGCTGCTTTTTTATTAATTTTCTTCATGACTAATGACATTGATCATTTCTTAGCCAATCAAAATTTCAAGAACACATCACATACATCATCCACTGTGATCAAGTAGTATTCATCCCAAGGTTGCAGGGATGGTTTAACATGGAAAAAAAAAAAAAAAAAAAAAAAAAAAAAAAAAAAAAACGGCCAGATTGTTTTAGCACAGAATTCTATCAGACTTTCAAAGAAGAGCTAATACCGATACTCCTCATGCTGTTCTATAAAATGGAAACAGAAGAAACACCTCCAAACTCATTCTGTGAAACCACTGTCACCCTCATAGCTGGAATGAGGAACTCAAATACTATGTTAAAGAGAACGATGGAAGACTTGTCTTTTCCCTGAATTTAATGGATTGCTTTGAGTTTCTCTTCATTTAATTTGATGTTTTCCATCAGCTTGCTGTACATTGCTTTCATTGTGTTTATATTTGGGCCTTGTAGCCCTAATATCTCCAAGACATTTATAGTGATTGGTTTCAATAAGTTATATGGGTGTTGTCCTCAGCAATGGAGCCCTACTGTCTCTCCATATTCTATGACTCAAGGGTGTTCTGTCTTTAACAATAGGCTCTTAATTTTGTGCTTGGGTGGGTAATTTATAACATTCTCAGTAACCTATACATTTTGATAATCTGTGTTTTCCATTGGGCAAAGACTTCAAAAATGGTTAATATTTACTAGCCTTGAGTTTTTTATATTTTAGCCTGTGGCATATAGCAGAAGATTTTCATATGATTTTTTAAATGTGTTTACAGTTATTTAATAGTGCCTATATTTCCCATCTCCCAAACACACCATATTTCATTTTTCCTGTTCAGTTATTTCCCAACAATCTATATGGATGTGTTCTATCATCCTTCCCTACAAACTTCCAACAAATTCCCTTAATAATTTTTGGAAATCTCTGTGAATTGAATTCTAAAAGAGATGCCTACCTGAAGATTTAAATATAACAACCACAAGATGAGAGAAAAGACTTTTCATTTAAAAATTATTCAAATTATAAATGGCAAGAACTAAAATAATTAAGGAGATAAAATCACATTATCGAGTTTGGTGAAAATAACAGTTGTAATTTAGGTTAAAACACAATTCTAATGGCTCACAGGAAAATAACTTCAAATATTTGAGAAATTTATACACATAAGATATTAAATTTTTCTGCATAACTTGGGACAATACAACTAGAACTCATGAGAAAATATATCAGATAACTTTCAATTTAATAATATCAACTGACTTAAACTTAGTATATTTTATCCAATAGAGAATAGTAGTAGTTTGATTATCATATTTAATAACATGGTTACATGCTAAGCATAATTAATACAGCTTAAGTTTTTACAGCTATGTCATAGTAATATAGTTCACCATTGTTAGAGTACATATTGGTTCTCAATTATAAAATCCATGAAAATATACCTATATATGTATGTATGTATATATATATACATATATATACATATTCATACATGTACAGAGAAATTATATAGTTTAAGCAAATTAGATATATTATTTGCTATATTAGGCTTATATTTCTTCAAAAACAAATAACTGATGACCTAGGCTAAAACTGAAATGCTCTACCTAGAACATTACAAATCCATGTTTATGAATATATAAACTTAGGATATTTGGGACAATATGTGAACCTACAACTTAATTTTCATAATGGTTACTTCTCAAAAATGCAAGTAGATACTTTGACTTCTTCCTTTCTGATGTGTGTCCTTTTGATCTTTAGTTGTCTTATTTCTCAAGCTTGGACTTCAAGTACTACGTTGAAGAGATACAGAGAGAGTGGGCAGCCTTGCCTTGTCCCTGATTTCAGTGGGATTGATTTAAGGTTCTTTCCTTTTAGTTTGATGTTGGCTATAAGCTTGCTGTATATTGTCTTTACTATATTTTGATATGTGCCTTGTATCTCTGATCTCTCCAAGACCTTAAACATGAACAGGTGTTGGATTTTGTCAAATGCTTTTTCAGCATCTAAGGATCTTGTGGGTTTTTTTTTTCCTTTTGGTTTGTTTATACAGTGGTAAATTAATGGACTTCCATATCAGAGACTGACACATCAACAAAAGACCATGCATAGAGAGTCTATAGACCCCTGCACAAATGTGTTCCATAGACAGCTCATTCTCCTTGTGGTTCTACTAATAAGGTTAGAAGAGACAGACTCTGGCATGATCTCTCTTGCCTGTTCCTTTACTACTTCTTCCTAATGGGGCAATCTAGTCACCCCATAGAGGAAGAGGATTCAGACAGTTCTGATGGGACCTGATAGGCTAGGGTGAGACAGTAGAGGAGAAGGACTTCTCCTACCAGTGGACTGGGGGAGAGAGATAAGAGAGGAAGAGGAACGGAGTGTGACAAGGGAGGCAACAAGGGAGGGGGCTACAACTGGGATACAAAGTGAAAAAATTGTAAATATAATAATAATAATAATAATGAAAAAGAGAAAAAATACAAATAGAGCTTTATTGCTATATCATCATAACTTAAACCTAAAAGTACTTAAACCCACTCTATATATTTAATGTTCTAATGTCTGATGAATCAACTTTGAAGGTGAAACACAAATGCAAATCTAAAGTACTTGGAATTTGTTTTAGTTGATTTATAAAAAGATATTTTTTGAGGTCATAATACAATTGCTTTAATTCACCTTTCCCTTCCTACCTTGATACCTATCTATCCCTTTTGCTCTTCTCCCAATTCATGCCACCATGTTTGAAGAACTGTTGTCACATAGATATAGATATGTGTGTATGTGTATATATACATATATGTGTGTGTATAGCATATATATATGAATATATGAATGTATATTATAAGTATATATCTTCCCTAGGAATATGAATCTGCAACAAGACTCCAATCAGGTGGTAAGTTTATACATATGCAATAATTCTTACATGATTAAGACTTACCTGGTCAGAAGGAAGAAGTGGATCTCCTCTATCAGTGGACTTGGGGAGGGGCATGTGTGAAGAAGGAGGAGGGAGGCTGGGATCAGGAGGGGAGGAGGGAGGAACTTATTGGGGGATACAAAGTGAATAAAGTCTAATTAATAATAAAAATTAAAAATGTGTGATTTTATTTTGCATAGTGATATAAAGTCAAATTTAATTTGAAATAATAATTTAAAATGTTATATGTTGAACAGACTTTAAATATTTATAAGAGACAGTCATAGTCATATTGGCACTCGACTCAGAGTCAAGAGGAGTTTAGTAAAATGAAATAAATGTCCTATAGCACTAGTTTGATTAAGTAATTTTTATGTCATTTTACTTAATATTTTGATGAAAGTTTGCAACATTACTACAATGCATGTATAAGATGTTTCAGTACAGTGAGAACAAATTATATGTTAGCATAAGATACATCTTTGGTTTAGCACTAAGCACTGGTAGCATTCCAATAAGGACTGCATATAAAGCATGTATTACCAATCTTCGGGGCCTTAAGAAGGACTTTATGTCATCAAATAGCCTTGAATATATGAAAAGTTAAGTATTTGGCTTTAGTGCTATATTGCGTGAAATCAGAGTGTCCTTACTTTCAACACATTCAAATCAGTATTTTGTAATAATCAAGCCAACTGGCCCTCAAGTTAAATGAGTAAAAAATATTGCAGTGTAATATATCTGGGTTGGAGAATATGAAAACACATTTGGGCAACATTTGTAATTGCGTGTCCATACACAGGCTCCATTGCATTTGATAGAACCAGTGGTTCTTTCATTTATTCAACTGCTGGTTGAATAAATGAGATGACATTTCATTCAATGAGTTTACAATATTTGTTCAGGAGTCATTCAGTCTTTGTTTTGATTGTTTCATTGTTCACCGAATGCTAGCTAGCTGATACACTGCTGAAACAAATAGATGGAACAATATTTTAACATTATGTGACTCAGCAATGATTTTATGTCCCCACTTTAACTTTTAAGTTTACAATGCATAGAAAATGTCCTTACTTAATATATCTTTATTTCTGTGAAACTGTTATTGTCATATTTTACAGTTCTTGATTGCTATAAAAGATTTGTGTGAGAAAAAAATAACACCGTTATAATAAAAGCCATATTACTGAAAATTGAACATTCTGTTTTATTTAGTGTTGATAGGTCTAGTACTGAAATGTCACATCATACTATTACAATCTCATTTCCTTTCAAGGAAAAATTTCCAGTATTTTAGACAACCTTAAAATGTCAATTCAATAGGCCAAGAGTACATAAAGAAATATATTATTTTATACTCCCATGCCTTTATTTGTAGTAATTACATGATATATTTTATCTAAACAAATCACAGATGATAGGTTCTGAAATAAGATATGTTTTAAAATAAACTTCCTAGATTTAGCTATGAAATGTTCTGCAATTATAAATGTAAATATATTATTTCAAGATACAATAATCATTAATATTTTACTTGAATGATACACTTTGAAAATTAGGTAAATATTTTAATTGGCAAAAGTATTCAGAGAAATTTAACATTAATTTCAAGACAACTGAATTTTCAAAAGAAATGGAAGATTTCAACTTCAAGTATATTTTTCTTAGCTAGTCACAAATATTACACATTTGATAAAATATACAAAAATGTTTTCCACATTTATTTGATGTAAATTAGCTATTCTTTAAAAACTTTATTTGTTAGACATGGACCTGTTGGCATAGTGAGCTTTCAGAGGATATGTGTGTATTTGCATACATGTAAAATATATTTTATATTAAAAATTTTCTATAAATAATCCAAATTTGCCCTTATTCATGGGCATGCCTTTTTTTAAAACACTGCAAATTTAGTTAAACGACATTTATCTTCCAAAACCATAGAGATTAGCATTCCCAGAACTAGAATAACTTGTTTTGCTATATTTTTGCCAAACCAACTGTTACAGGATCCTTGATCACTATTTGATCACACTGTGAACCCCAACATTGTCTTATTTACTGGGAAAACCTGTTTCTAGCTTTGGTATGGCTCCGCCCTAGTATACACCTTTAACCCAAGAGTTTTCTCTTTGAATTAAATAAAATCAACCAAAAGTCAAGAGGTGGAACAAACAACCGGTTGGCAGGGAGTGAACATACAAAAAAATAAAGAGAAAGAAAGAAGTCAGGAGGCTGGATAGAGAGACACACAGGAAATATAAGGGAGGGACATTCAGTTGGAGGTTTTCAGAGAAAAGAGGTTTTCTTTTCCTTCTGGCATGTCAGCTGAGGAGGAAGATCAGCTGGATGCTTTATCTGCCTCTTTGAGCCGGCAGGCTTTCACCCCAGCATCTATCTCCTGAGTCTTTATTGGTAAAATCAAACAATTGTGATTTTATTAAGAACAACACCTCATTCAGGTGTTCTCTTTAAATCACTAGCCACTGCTAACTACTCATCATTTTTTGGTCACTCTTAAAGATTTGTTTAGTAACATTTGCAGGTTACATAGTTTTCGTCCTCTCTGAACTTTACCTCTCAGATTTTATTTTATGGTCCATGTATATGTCACTTTTTCTTCCCAAAATGAAACTGCACTCAATGAACAAGTGTCCAACAGGCAGTAAACATCTGCCCCGGCCACATATACCTGAAGAAGGCAGTCAGGTCTATAAGGCAGAGTAAACGTGTTAACAGATAATATAAAATAATAATATTAAATGGAAATAGGGTAGTTGTAGTGCACAGAGCAAACTGATGTTTTTTGCTAGTCAGCGGTCTTCCTAACAGGTAAGCGTATGAGGGCTGTTGAAACTAGTGCACATGCTACTGGAGTGTGGGAATGGGGACTTACACGGTCAATCTCGCGCTCACGCTCACTCACAGAATTAAAAAACCACAGAGAAATCAAGAGTTACAAGGCCCTCCTCTCTCTTCACTTTCTCCTGTGTTCAAAGTCAAGATTTTTTTTCTTTCATCAACCTTATCTAAAGCAGTAAGTCCTAATGTGGTTTTTAACTATAACAAGTGGATCTTTTCAGTCTTGCTTCTGCTGTTTTCGCCATTACTTTCTGCACCAAGACCAAGGTCAAATGTCTCTCCGACTTCTTGCAAAGTTAGCCATTCACCCCTCAGTGTCACCAGAACAATAGAGTATGCCTATACTATAAACGTTTTATAGACAATAGGAGAATGTTCCTGGAATGGAAAAGAGTTAAATGACAAGATCCAGAACGGAGCATGCAAATAGCGTTTGCTGAAGGATGCAGAGGTAAGAGGACCACGAGTTTCAGACCAGCCTGGTTATATAAATTTATTCATTTAATCTGTTACTATGTTGAAACATTAAAAGGTAAAAATTATATAATGTTTAAGAATGTCAGGCTCTGGGCCCCACACATTGCCTGGACTACACAGCAGAATTGTTGGGAGAGTTGGCCCATTTGTTCTGAGAGCAGGAAACCTTACCTTGCCTCTCATTGGCTGCAGCACTCTTGAGAGTGGGCTCTGCACCTCAACTGGGCAGCACAGTGGAGATGGCTCTGGTGGTGGAGGTACCAGAGAGCTAGAGATTTGACCCTGTTCCCTGCTGGCCTTCACATTGGATGAGCGAGCTGGGGAAGTGCTGGGGAGTTCACACTGGTCGTCCAGATGTGGGAGAGGAGGAGAGCTGCCCAACTCAGCTATCAGCCATGTCCACATGTGGAACTTTAAGTTGGCCCATCTCAAATTCTACATCACCTCTAAACTCTTTTTTTTAAAATATTTAACAGTTTATTATTATTATTGTAATTTTTTACAATTTATTCAATTTGTATCCTGGCTGTGGCCCCCTCCCTCATTTCCTCCCAATCTTATACTTCCTCCCTCTTCTCCCCCTATGTCCACTGATAGAGGAGGTCCTCCTCTCCTCTGTGGCCTTGCAAGGTTAAACAACCCCAGGGGGAGGTGATCCGAGAGACTGCCACTGAGTTCATTCCAGTGAAAGTCCCTGCTCCCTTTACTAAGGAACCCACTTGGAAACTGAGTCTATGGGCTACATCTGAGCCAGGGTTTTAGGTCCTCTCCATACATTGTCCTTGGTATCATTCTCTTCAGGGAACCCATGTCTCAGTCTCAGATTTTGTTCTGTTTTTTGTTTTTGTATTTTGTTTTTTTGTTTGTTTGTTTGTTTGAAAAATGGATACAGAAATCAGATACATTTACACAAGGGAATACTACTCAGCTATGAAAAACAAGGAAGTCATGACATTTGCAAGCAAATGGTGGGAACTAGAAAAGATCATCCTGAAAGAGGTGACCCAGAAGCAAAAAGATACCTGTGAACTCTTAGAGTACATCAAATGACTGGTCTTGGAGATCCAAAGCTCCAGTATCTCCATGACACAGGACCACAACAGGATAACAGGAAGTAGTCCCTGTGAGAATCCAATATTGATGGTATGTATGGCAATAGCCAGAGAATTTGAGCTAAAACAATGACTCATTGCAATGAAAAATTGCAGGTGAAGGTATGTGGGCAGAGGGGTGTATTGTGGGACACATTTCGACATACTACAGATTCTACAACAAGATGTTTGTTTGTATGTTTGTTAGTTTTTATTTTCTTTTAGAGATGTTGCAAGAGAAAAGAGGAGATACAAAATGATGAGGAGATGAGTAGGACCGGGGTACACTTTGTGAAACCCAAAAAGACCCAATTGATGTAGCTGCTAGGCATCCTAGTCTCCACATGGGTTCCCTAGTTAGAGGAGCAGATGTTGTCCCTGATATGTCGCCTGCTCCTGCTCTGTTGCCAGTTCCTCAATCACTTCCTTCTGGCATGGCAGCCTTGTTAGGCTACAGAGGAAGAGGATGCAGCCAATCTTGATGAGACTTGATAGGCTGGGGTCAGTTGGTAGAGGAGGAAGGCTCTCCCTTTTTGAGGACTAGGGAAAGGGAATGGGGGGAAAGTGGGAGGGAGTGCCAGACTAGAATGAAATGAAAGAAGGGGCTACAATGTGGACATAAAGTGAATAATTTTTTTTAATTTTAAATAAAACAAAATAAAAGCAAAAAATTTAGTAATATTGTATACCATGCCAAGATGAGTTTACTCAAAAACAGATTATAAGAAAGACATCAGAAAATTTAATTATAGACTCATTTATTAATGAAACTGATTCTTACAGATTCAAGATGAAAACTGTGACTTATTGAAAAGAACTACGCAGGATTTTTTTGTGTGCATAATTTTTTATAGCTGCTACTAAGGACCTCTTCCTTTAGTGGGAGGCTTTTGTTCTGAAGAAGTAATTATACAACATGAATAAACAAAATAACAACCAGAAAAAAAAGGAATATCAGGTTTACTGAGACAATTTTTTTTTCTTAAAGAAATTATTAAAGGTAACAAAGAAACCTGATAAACATAAACCCTGATATTGGACCATTCTCATCAACATAGTCATCTAACTTCCTTAGATCCCTGTGATAACAGGAAGGACAGCACCATTCATCCTTCTTACACAGGTGTGAAGCCTGAAAGATACAGCGATGACTACTCCAGCAGGATATTTTTACTAGTGCACCAATGGTGTACATGTTATAAGAAAAACCAATCACTTTCTGATTGGATTACAGTCCCACCCCATTACCTGTGTCTGGCATCATTATCAGTTCTAGGAACTGTGGCTTGATAATTCACCAAACCTAAAAGAGAACCTAATTCTAATTTTTGATAAAAGGACACAGCATCAAACTAACTCTTTGTGACTTATGTTATATGTGTAGATAACTACATTTATCAATCCAAAATGGAAGAGCCTTTTTCCAATACATTATTATTAATATGAGAGCCACAACTAATCATTTTTCATAGCATAAAAGATTAAAGAATGTTTGGCGCTATACGCACATCCATATCACATAAACCACTTCCAAGAGATAGAGATCATGGCAATGTAACAGCCAAATGACTGTTACAAGCAGATCCAATGACTATCTACAACAAAGAAGTGTTTTCTGGATACAAAAAGACAGTTGCACGTATGAACTCACAGCAGTTCTGACAACAGTCCCAAGTTTGACACAACCTTAAGCCAGATAACATCCCAAAATGGGTAAGGTGGTCATAATGTTCTACTACCTGAGGATCTATTGGCATTACATGACAGCTATGGTAGGTAAAATCATTGTTCTTCAAAGAGGAAGACATGAGAGACTGCCTCTCCTCCATTTCATGGTCCTAAAGTATGTACATATCAACTTTATTAAGTGAACTCAGTTACTTTAAAGAAACAGAGTATATGACATGAAAGAAAAATAGTGGGAGATAGGTGGGGTACTGTAGAGATAAAAGGTTAGGATGCATTAGCTTAAAATATATTTTGTGCATATATGAAATCCTAAAATTCTAAAGGAGAAAAATTCTGGGTCAGATTCACCATTATTTTATAACTATTACATTCTTCAAGATGGTATTTCCTATACCCGATTCACGACACCAAGATCTTAGCACCACTTTAACTTCCTATAGTAGGGTGTATGTTTTCCTCCTCGATTCAAACTCCCAGAATAATGACTCATAAGACTCAAAATCCATTTCAAGAGTGAGTGGGGGCTTGGGAAAACTGCAGAATGGCAGCCCATTGAGATATTAGATACAACGTCTTCAGCTACAGGCCAACAGGTTCAGACTAGATATCATATGTGTACAACAAAGGTTCAATTACTAGATGAAGGTCTATATGCTATATTAGAAATGCAGATCCTATTTGGCATTGCCCTGTAGCAAGGTCATACAATGATTTGTGTTCTTACAGTTACAGAATTTGGAGAGCTGAAATATATGCACCTTGCCATAGGTTCATATTCAGTATTCCAATGGACTTTTGCCTTGAATTCTGAGTAGGATTATTCTGAAGTTGCATATTTGTTGGAAGTGAAAAATGTCTTAGAAATACCTTTACAGATGGAGGCTGATAATGCTGCAACATATGTATCCATGAGAATAGAACAATATTTTACACGATATATGTAAAAAGTGTTGAATATATATCTTATACTCTTGTATATACTAACTTATAAGTGGATATGAGACATATAATATAGGATAATCATACTAAAATCTGTACACCTAAGGAAGCTAATCAAGATCAGGATCCAAATGGTCTCACATCAGGTTGTATCTTCTCACTCAGGAAGCCTCAATGTAGATGCTCTGGTTGTAGCCGCCCCTCCACTCACCAATTTCATAGTTTCGGATCCTGTGCTCTCAGATATGGTGCACACTGGTTGCTGCCATTTTGAATCTCCCCGACATTAACTTTTTTGAATGAGGCAGGTAGCCCAGAGGCTAAAATACACTGGGATATAAAAAATACTGGTAAATTAAGTCAGCACATATATTTGATAGTCTCATAATGTAAAAAAACAAACAAAAAAAAAACAGGAAATATGTTGCACTGGGGGGAAGATTTTGCATTTCTTTCAACAGGAAAAGAAAACTATGTATTCCTTCCAAACTCCTGGAAATCAGATTTAACCAGAGAAGGCCCCCTGAAGAGCTTGGCATAGACAGACTAAGAAGATAAGCAGACTATGCATAGATCCCTCTACATAAAAGAGCTCTAAGACAAGTTGAGACTTGAATGTCTTCTCATGTCCAATACATTTTGTTGGCTAGAGAGTCCTCAGAATTTATCGTGCTATCCTCTCCTCCCTCATATGGCATATAGATAAAAATTGGTATTACATTTTGGTATACAATACAACTATCTTATAAAGGAAGAGAGATGCCTTTCATCAGCTCAAAGAGCAGAGAATCATCTTTAACTGAGCTGTGTGCACTGTACATTCCATATTATGTTATTGCACATCTGGATATTACTTAGAAAAGTTTATATGCTTACAGAACAAAAAGACAAAACACCAATAGAATGGAGAGAGCATTGACAAGACTCATCCTCCAAGATTCTGAAATGAAACACATTTATGGCAACATCCTGCTTGACTCTACCTCAGCCCACCTCAATTGTTGTTTCCTGGCATCTTGCTTCCAGGACAGCATCAAAGAAAGCTACAGATCCCAGTTAGTCCATCCTTTCAGACTGATCCAAGCAAGACTTCATTTAAGCCTGCATTTTCTTTCCGTTTTTTCCTCATTTATTTATTTATTTTATTTTCCATCCTTGTAGACCCTTCAGTCCTCCCCTCCCAGTGATATGCTCCCTCCCGCCCTCCTACCCCCTCCTATTTTTCTTAGAAAAGGAGTGTTCCCTTTCCCATCCACCATAATTCATCAAGGTGCAGCAGGACTGAAAGTGTAAGCCTGCATTTTCACAGCACAAAGAATGGACAAAAATGTTACAGCTAGCTTTCTTAAGTCTGGATATTTTTCTAATTTTTATTGGGCTTCCCAAAAGTTGCATTCACCCCCAAACAGTAAAAAACAAAATTAAATAGATGGTGCCAATTTCACAAAAAGTGGGGTGGGTAGATGTTGGTAATTTAGTTTGCTAAAATATTTTGTATGGTTTTGTTAAAAAAGAAAACAAGGTAAAGGAGAATAAACTTAAGCATGAAAAAGGGGAAATGGTGAAAAAGAAATAAAGAGGATATATATAAATAATAGAATAACAATAGGATAAAAGGGTAGATTATTGAATCTACTCTTCAACTGTAGAGCTACTTGCAATTCTCAAATATTTTTATATTTGGTATGAATTAATGTATCTTGGTTTTTTTGTTTTTATTATGTTGGGTTTTTTTGTTACAACATACTACATATTATGCTTCAACTCTTGTGTAACATACTGGACCTATGCAACTCATCTATAAAAGCAATTTTTAGTTCCAGTCCTTTTAATATCTGTTATTCCAAACTGTTTAGAATAATTAAGTTATGCAAGTGAAATGTTAGTCAATCAAATTAATGGTCATATCAGATACTACTCTTGTTTATTTTGAAAATATGTGTCTTAGGAAAATCATTAGTAAATAGCTAGAAAGAAGGAACATTTGCCTATTTAGATATATTATAGATAGATAGATGATAGATAGATAATGATTATGCATTATGTAAAGATTCAAATGAATACATAATCTTCAAAAAAACCCAAGAAATGTACAGAATATGTCATTTAATGATGTTTTATTCTTTTTTTATTTTTTTTATTATCAGTTACATTTTATTAATTCTGTATCCTAGCCGTGCCCCGAACCCTCGTTCCCTCCCAGTCCCTCCCTCCCTCATCACTACTGTGCCCCTTTCCAAGTCCACTGATAGGGGGGGACCTCCCCCAATTCATCTGATCCTGTTTTATCAGGTATCTTCATTGAGTTCCTGTTATAAATAGTCCTTGTTCCCCTCACTTTGGGAAACCAATATGGCTTCACAATGAGATATTTCAGCTCATGGCAGCAACCCTTTGTTCTTCAACATAGAGGATGAGCATCAAAGAATCTCCCTATGGAGTTTGCTTAATTTATAGCAAGCTGTTACTGGTTTGAAAAATGCTTTTGCTTCCACTGCTGACAATATGCTGTCCAAAATGGACAAATATGGATGTGGGGAGGTCAGCTATTGAGACGAGGTAAGCCGTCCATATTTTCTGCTTCACAAATAAGGTCTGACAGATATACTAGACCAGAAGATTGATTCTCCAACATTATGGAGGAAATTTGGGGACTCTCCAGGCAGCCAGTTGTCTGTCAGTTTTATAGTATTGGAAGCTGCACGCCTGCACGTCCTGCATGCACAGGCAATACTCATTCCTTCTCAAGTCTCCGATGGGGTTGAAGGCTAGATAGTTTATAGTTTTACAAGAGAGCATAAGATGTTTAGGATTTAAGATGTTTTTAGGTCTAAGAAGATTTTTTTTTTTGCTTGATAATGCAAGTTGGGATAAAAAAATATTCAATTTCATAACTCTGAACTCATCAAGATAAAATAAATAATAGCATACTTTCTCTGAATTTGCCAGGCACATATGCGAGATATTGTGAATGTAAATTTTACTTAATAGTTTTCTTTATTGTTTCATAATTGTTAGTATTTTATATAGTTTATTATTGAAAAAGAAAGTCTTCCATAGAACTAAAAGGGAAATTTGTAGAGAGAATATCTTATATATTGTGTTGTATGTTTATTATTTATTCATTAATCTGTTTCTTCCTTCTTCAAGGCTGTTCCATTCTTATCTCTCCCAAAGAAGACATACAAAACTTCATTCATCATTGAAAAACATTATGTGTATGCTAAGAGAAAGAAAATCATATAGAAACCAGATGTATTGTATCATTTGTCTTCCTCCACTTTAAACAAATACAGAAAATATTATTATTTTTCAGCTCTCCTTAAAATCTTTACTTTCTTATTTTCAAATCACATATTTTTCCTGTGATTTTTTGATACCCAGTTTCCCTTCTCTTTTATTGTTCTTTTAAAACTCACTACCTTATCAGTTCAGATGCTTCGGGCATCTCAGTTTGTTTCTCATGATGTCCTTAGTGCTGCCACAAGATTAGAGATCTTGGCTTTACCTTAGGTCAACTCTGGCCGGGCTATTCCAAACTGCTGCACTTCTGCATGGCATTAGGCCTTTAATTGTGTGGACCAAAAGTGGGGTGCTGTTTTCCCAGTGCATTTTTAACTTTGGTGTGCTTGGGAGAAGGTGCAGCTTCTGTACCTCAGGCTGGGGTCTGACAGAGACCACAGCAGAGCCTCTGCTGGAGTTGTCATCCCATTGCAGTGGTTCTCTGTTCTGACTCCTGCATCCAGAACTCTTGGCTTAATGCCCATTTCTTAATGTTTTAAAGGTTTGATTTTGAGGTAAGTTTGGATTACATGCTTACCATGATGGGTTCCACCTCCAGTAGGGTATGGGTTTTTCTTCCTGGCTTCAAGTTCCCAGAATGATGAATCAGGAGAAATATATATCTGCAAATACCTAGGCCATATAGCTAAGCTCTTCTCTGACTATCTTATAACTTAAAATAACCCATTTATATAAACATATATTCAGTCATGTCGCTGGTTACCTCTGCTTGGGAACCATGTGTCTGTCCTCCTCACTTCTTCTCAGGTGTATCTCCTGTGCCTGGCTCTATCCCAGAATCCTATCTGTCTGCTGAATGACCCACCTTTCTATCCCATCATATAGTTTGGATTTTTCTTTTTTCTTATTGACACACAATACATTTGTACAATACATAAGGTATTCTCTCTACAAACCATTTCACATAGATTTTAACTTTATACCTGGATCGTGGGATAGGATGAATAAGGTAAATTTTATTGGTGACTGCATTATGTATTTCTTTTCTTTTCAATATACAGTGTCAAAATTTTTTCTAACAGTAGTACTGTCTTTAAAAATAAAAATCTCCTTGCATGTAACTTATTTTTTTAAAAATCAACTACATTTTTCTATTGAACGTTGGTCTAATATTAATTATTGTCCCTGAAGATCTGGTTAGTGCCAGCTATTTACACCCACCCTTGTTTATGTAAACCTGCTTAAGACATACCTAACTGGTTGATTAAAAAGCCTATACTTGAGCAGGGCAGAATAGGGTAGGCCAACATTGCTAGGGTTTCTGGTCTTTTGAGAAGAATCATGGGAAACAAACAAGAGGAAAGGAAGAAGGAAGATGCCACAATGGGATAGCCTGGAGAAGAAATCACATGGGCCTGGAGGAAGGACTCAATAATGGAATAAAAAGGCCCAGATGAAGAAGAAAAGCAACTATCATCGGATTATGTATGGAAGGTAGATCAGATGAGGAGGATTAAGGTGTATGGCTTTGGATGTGGGCTGGGAGATGTATGTTGAGGACACTGAGACAGTGTAGGAGAATCTCTGCCCAACACAATTTGAATAAGGCAATTATAAACTAAAAGGTGTCTGTGTCTTATTATTTATGATAGCAGGTTAAATAATACCACAATGATAATCTTATGGCTAATAATAAGCATTATGCAGCCCAAACAACACTTCTAATATTTTTTATTTATATCAACATCTTCCTAACCTTTTGCTGTATAATGTTTTCTCAATTTTGTTAACAATCCTCAAAACAGCACAGACTTTACCTCATGCAGTCTTTAAATTTTATTCATTAAATTGATAGACCCATCACTCTAAATATCATCTTCCACAAAGTTTTAGGGAAAAAAGGTAAAATATAGATGAAATAGTGTCAAATATCTAATAATAAAGGATTGAAATTCATTTCTGAACAGAGTTCTTGTTTCTATTTGACATTTCACCAACAGAGTTCATAGTTGATATGCTTCTTCTAGAACTTTATTCTTATCTCCAACAAGAATCAACAAAAAACTCCCAAACAAATAAACAAACACAGTAAAAAAAAACAAAAACAAAAACAAACAAACAAACAAACAAAAACAGCTGCTTACATCATGATTTAGCGTTTCTATAGCCATCTTCCCCAAATTTTCACAAACTGAATGCAAAGGCCAAGACAACATAATAAGGTGAAAAAATGAGTTTATTCTGGTCCGCAAATATAGAAGGCTCATCCTGTCATTGAGTGGAATGTGGAATGGAAACTGAGCTATTTCCATGATAGGTCACCAAACAGTAATGAGGATTCCTTTGTCGGTTTCTTCTCTCCAGCTCTCATTTCATCTAGTTTCCAGTCCATGTGAATCATGCCAGGCACATTGTGGAAGAGTCTTCTGCCAACTAATCCTTTTTGGAACCAAATGTACACTTTACCATTCTTATAAGTAAATATAAATTGAGTTGAAGTGAAACTGAATCTTAACCTGTTCAGGAAAGTAATAAAACACAGTTTCATCTGTTTTACCCAATAAAAACAGGTAAAGTGAGGTCATGAAATCATATCAGCCACTGGCATTTCATTTTTAAAATATTTGGTGGGATTGTTAAGAAAAAAACAGTAATAATGAGGGCAGTTACAGTAGTTGGGTGAGAACTCATTTTTAACATAATCTTTACTATGTATTCATAGTAAAGATTATGTTAAAAATGGTGTGTTCTGGATATATATAATAAATGGAGTCAGAATTAAAAAGAACTGACTTAAAATCATTGAAAGTTTTTGAAACTTTTTTATCTAATTTTTATCAACTAAACCCTTTAAAATGCTTATGGAAAAGAAAACAATTAGGGACAGTGATTAGAAATTGAATTAGTCTATTAGTCTCTTAGTACGGTAACACAATGATTGAGATACTGATTTTTAGAAAGGGTGGGAATACTGCAAGACAGTTTTACTCAGAAAAACAAATGTAAAAGAGCCATTTACTCTTATTACTGGCCAAGATGAAAAGACCACTTAATACACTTCACATATGATATTTGAAACCTACGCTCATAATTTTAACATCCAATGTCATGTTAGCTGTTCAGATAATACTTTGTCAAATCATTCTTTAAAATAATCAGTGGTGCAGGTGCAAAATTAGGACAAAGAAAATATAATTTTTATTCCTAATTTCAGAAATCACATTATTTTATTTAGAAGTATAATAAAATTGAAGTCCAATTTAGACAAATTTCAAAATTAAGGATCACTAGAAGAGAAAATTATGTCTTTTTCTCAGAATTTTGTTTTTGTTTTTTGTTTTCCAACAGTGTTATACCTGGTTATAGTAACTTTAACTTTAAAAATGAATTAGAATCTGATTCAGTATGACACTTGGTGGAAGAAAATAAAATAGTGGTGACATCAAAAAACTGTTTTCACTCTCTTTCAGGGACAAAAAGTAATATGAAAACATCCACTTGTACCCAAAATAGAGCTTTAATGTGGAACTAAGCAATATGACTTGGCACAGAATGCCATTCTCTGCTTTTCAAAAGCAAGAAACTGGCTTTTAATGCAACAGAAATAGCAATTTACTGATAATGTCTTCAGTTGATGCTGTGATGTTTCTTGCACATAACTGGCTTGATAGTACACAGTTTTAAAAATAGCTGGAATTTTTAATGCATCATTTGTTGTGTGAAATATTTTTAATATTTAGCTGTTGTTTTTCATAAATAATCTGTCTTCAGTGGAGTAGTTTTTCATTTTTATATTGTAAGCAAAGCTAACATTTTAATGATTAATACACAAATGGTGGAAAGAAGTAATCTAGATTCTAAAGCATAGAACAAAATACACAAGTTTAAATATGGAAGACAATGTTCACTGTAACAGTGTATGTAGCAGCGGACTGAAATGGATGGGCTCAGGGCATTATGTATTTTCAAAAAATGTTTAAATGGGAAACCAAAGTAAAAGGCGAGTCTGTGTCCTCATCCTAATGTCAGGATTACAACAGGAAAAATAACATAAAGCTAAAATATTGTACAGACAGGTAAGTCAAGAACAAAAACCAGAAACAATTAAGAAGAAAACATTCCGGGATATTTCACCTAAAGTATCACAATAGTGATTTTATATCTAGGATGTTCCTTTACTTCTTGGAGGCTACATAGTGACATAATAAATACAGTATAGTTAAGCACAGAAAGGAAAGAACCAAGAAAATTCTCAATGCTGTTGCTCATGCTTCAGAAGTTCTAGAAATAACACAAAAAACAATACACTAAAAGGACAACCAAATGTACATCTCACTGTACAAATGATGTCATAAAATGGAAACTTTGCATACAAAGAAAATTTTAGATTTATGGAAATAATTTAGTAAGATAAGAGCATTTATTTTTTTTAATTTTTTTAGTATTATCATTTATTATATTGTATTTCATTTCTATCCTAACTGTGTCCCCTTCTCTTTTCTCCTCCCAATCCCACCCTTCCCAACACTTCTACTGGACCACTGAACCTCTGCCTCATGCTCGGCTGCAAATCCCAGTATTTTTTTGTTGTTGTTGTTGTTTTGTTTGTTTGTTTTAATCTTATTTTTATTTTTATTTTTTATTTTTTTATTTTATTTTTATCAGTTACATTTTATTAATTCTGTATCCCAGCCGTGTACCGAACCCTCATTCCCTCCCAGTCCCTCCCTCCCTCATCACCACTGTGCCCCCACAATCAACTGCTGGCTGGAGACTCTAAGACAAGTCAAGTTAGGCTCCAGTCTGAAAGCATAGAAAAGAATTATTAGTGTCAGGGGCTGGCTCTCTACTTTTGGACAGTGTTCTTGACTTACAGAAGCTTTTCAGTTTCATGAGGTCTCATTTATCGATTGTTGATCTTAGAGCCTGTGCTGTTGGTGTTCTGTTCAGGAAGTTATCTCCTGTACCAATGAGGTCAAAGCTTTTCCCTACTTTATCTTCTAATAGGTTTAGAATCTATGGTTTTATGTCAAGGTCTTTGATGCACTTGGACTTTAGTTTTGTGCAGGATGATAACTAAGGGTCTTTGCATTTTTCCTGATGTAGACGTCCAGTTAGAGCAGCACCATTTGTTGCAAATGTTATCTTCTTTGCAATGTATGGCTTCGGCTTCTTTGTCCAACAGTATAGCATGAGTTGAGGGATGTTGATGCCACCAGAAGTTCTTTTGTTGTACAGACTGGTTTTGGCTATCCTGGCTATCTTTTATTTTTCCATCTGAAGTTAATGGTTGCTCTTTCTAAGTTTGTAAAGAATGTAAGAAAAGGTGTAAGAGAAAGGTTAATAAGATTACATGATGTGTAATGAAGACAGGGGAAGTTACTATTGGAAGAAAAGACAGGAAGGAACCAACGTGAGTCAGGGGCTTGGAAGTGTAGGTAGTAATAGCAAAGACCTCACATATGTGTGTTAGTGACTCAAGGGATACCACTGTTTTATACTAAACTGAGATAATTCTTTAAAAAATTAACGACAGAAGCTTGTAAGATAGCTTAATGATTGGGAGTTGTTTGACACTATTTCAGAGACCCGTCTTAACCCCTATATAAATGTATATATATTCAAATATATGTATATATACATATGCATGCAAAATAATATTATTCAGTTCCTTGACTGAAAATGTAAATCGTAGTTGTTAACAAAATGCCATTCTAAACATACTGCCTAAGTGAAAATCATTAATGTTGTTGTTAATAATAAATTAACACATTATTTGCCAGACATTTCTCTAAGTTAGTAAAACACAAATGTTAAATTTCATATTCAGCGTCTTCTGAGAATAAATACAACTTTAACTGTTATGAATACTCCTTACTTTTTGTTATAGGTTATTGGAAATCTCTCCAAAATTTTAAGTTTACTAAATGATAAGCCTTATATTGATGTCACTCCATTTAACATTTACTTAACTGAAAGCTAAGTTTGAAAAATTTGATTTGAAACATTTTATATTTGAAGAAGTCAACCAGGTACTCTTGTATTTGGGGCACAGATGTTCAGGATTGTGATATCCTCATAATTTTTTTTCTTTGATATGAATGAAGTATCTCTCTTCAAACTTTGGGCAGAATGCATGTAATTTTATGAAAAAAGGGTGAGAAAGAAAAACCTAGAGGGGACAGGAGCTCCAAAAGGAGACCAACAGAGCAAACAAACAAACAAACAAACAAACAAAAACTGAACTCTGGGGGATCTGCAGAGATTGATATCCCAACCAAGGACTATGCATGGATATAACCTAGAACCCCTGCACTGATGTAGCCCATAGACTCAGTCTCCAAGTGCGTGCCCTAGTAAGGGGACCAGGAGCTGTCTCTGGCATGAACTCAGTGGCTGGCTCTTTGAGGCTGGCTCCCTGAGGGGGAGGGCTGCCTTGCCAGGCCACAGAGAAAGACAATACAACCAGTCCCAATGAGACCCGACAATCTAGGGTCAGATAAAAAGTCAGGAAGACATCCCCTATTAGCCTAAGGGAGAGGAATCGGGGCAGAAGAGGGAGGGAGGGTAGAATTGGGAGGAGATGAGGGAGGGGCCACATCCATGATAAAAAGTAAATACATTGTAATAAATAATAATAATTAATTTTTTTAATTTACAAAAAAAAAAGTCAAGCAGGCAATGTTGATGCAGAACTTGTGGGAGCTTGTATTCAGAACAGTTAAAATTGCATTTACTCTCAGAGGATGCTGAACATGAAATTTAACATTTGTGTGTTCATTAGTTTAGAGAAATATCTGGCAAATAATGTGTTATTTCATTAGGTATTAAACAATAACAACAGCAATAACGATTTTTCACTTTGGCAATATGTTTAGAATGACATTTTGTTAACAACTAAGGTTTATATTTTCAGTCAAGGAAATGAGCAATAATTATTTTGTGTAAATCTGACCATTTGACCACTGGAAGCAAATATAGACTGGTAATACAATGGTCATAATAAAGATAATAAAGAATTTCTGTGTACTCCAACCTTTGCCATACATGTGCTTCATTGTACCTCATAGACTATTATTAACAGGTTATTTTTAATTCCTATTCAAATCCAGGGTAGAATAATTAAAATGTGAAATAACTAGGAACTAAAAAGAAGGTCAAATTTTTGAAAGTTCAATTCTCTCTCTCTCTCTCTCTCTCTCTCTCTCTCTCACACACACACACACACACAGAGAGAGAGAGAGAGAGAGAGAGAGAAGCACCACAAATACATACACATTCCTTGTTTTTGTTGATCCCTTTGCCTGGATAATGACCAGATTGATGTCATCCCTTAGATATTGTCAACTAACCATTTTCTGTATCCACATTCTCCAGGCTTTTATGAATTATTAGAAAGTAACCTTTTGTATTTTGCTATGGTAGATGGCATGCAACTTGGCTTTTTTCGCAACACATGTAATTCAGGATAAATATAAAAGGGAGGGAGCAAAGCTTAAAACTGCAAGCATTCTCAGAATTCAAGAAATTTAAACTGCCTAGGTATTTCAAATATTTCTGAAGGAACACTTATAAAGTGAATAGTATTCTATCTATTGAAAATCTAATTGAATTAAGATATCTCAAAGTAGTTAACCATGTCACTATCATTGCAAAGTGAAGCATTAAATAAGCTATCCAGAATAATGAAAAACAATTAGGAATCTAAAAATAAGGACTGATTCCTAGTTGTATAAATTTGGGAGAATTCTGTTTTCTGACAGAACTTGCTGAAAAACTGTTGACAAATACTCTGAATAGGGTCAGAAGAGGACTGAAACACATTTCTTTATCCTTATTTGTAGTGAGAAGAAAAGACAGAGTTTAAACTGAGACTCCATAATACCTTCTGTTCCTCCTCATTCTTTAGCCTGTTTCTCTTTTATAATAAAATCAGATTCAAGCAAAAAAAGGAAACATTTAATAACAAATGATTGGTGAAAACAATTCTTAAGAAGGTCATAACAAACTGAAATAATGCGGTTGTAGTGGGAGAATAATGACAAATGATTTTATTAATATCAGCCTAAAAGAGGTAGATTTTTTTTCCTGTGTGTAAGATATTATAGACTAAGGTATACAGAATAATGACTCTTACAACATAAAAAATGAGATTCAGAGTTTTCTCAGCAGCATACGATTTGTGAGTAGGACTGTATTCATTTCAATATGTTATTTGAAGACTAAACAAATGTTCCTCTTGAAGGAATTCTTTTAAGATGCGAACTATCACTACTAGGAACTACTTTTAAATACACATGAGAAGTGCACATTGAACAAAATCACCATAATTTGCTTCTCATCCACAGATTTTTGCATTTCATGTTTTATTTATATGAATTTTCAGATTTAAATTGATTTAACAGACACATAACTACATAAAAATCTGTATATATTGCATCTGGGGAGATAGCTTACTTGATAAATTCCTTGCATTGTAGCAGGAAGATGCATCCTCATAACTCACATTAAAATGAAAATAGAAAAAAAGAAAATAAACTCAGTCATTTGTTCCTGTCATTCCAATAGCAGGAGTATAGAGAAAAGTAGAAATCTACTTCACAGGTCAGTCATCCTAGATGATTTGGCAAACTGTGGGCCATTGAGAGAACCTGTCCTGGAAAAACAAGTGGAATGATTTTGAGGAGCATCACCTGGGGTTGTCCCATGTACTCTCAAACACATGAGCATGCACAAGCCTGAACATGTAATACTGTGCACAAACACACACATGAAACTAGTGCTATTTGTTTATGTGGTACTGTTGTATTTCCAAGCATGTGTTTTACATATATATGTACATATTTACATATGTATGTATGTATATAAAGCTTGAATCAACGTAAATAGATTAATTTGTTATTAAATTAAAATATTCTACACGTAGTTTTATTCTATTGGTGCATCCTAAAATATATAGAATATATAAAATCTTTCTGTTCATATTTATTACAATAATAATAATGAGTTTCAAAAAAATCAATTTTGAAACTGAAGCTGTAGCAAATATTTCATCATCACTTACAATAACAATTTCTGGATTACTTGCAACATATCTGACAAAAATCTAAATTGTAAAAAATGAGCCATTTTCTGAAAAACTGTATTTTTTGAGGTTTACAACATTCAGACCATTTTTCTACTTACAGCTTCTTGAAAATGATTTATGTACTAAGATGAAAACATGCAAACTTCACTTAGTGGTGGAACACTTCAGAATTCACAGCTTTACTTATGTACTATGAATCTTACTTTAATACTTAAAAAAAAAAAAGCCTCAAAAAGCAATGGCCGTTTAAAGAAAACAAATGGATATCCTCAGTATATACTAAAAAGGATTTCAAGAAGTAAAGTTTTTCTCCTCCTTTTTTTTTTTTTTTTTGTTTGAGTTCAAATAAATTCCTGTGCGTGTTGACATTTGTGTCTCAGTGTTTTGTCAGGAGCCACTTTGGGTGTGATTCTGCTGTTGTTTCACTAGTTGGGGTCTGTCAGCTGAGGTCTACCTCTAGGACTTCTAAACTTCAGGAGGCATATCTGAACAGAAAACACTCAGACGAAACGTGTGAAAGATATTGTAAAGTCTGAGGGGTTTTTTTCTAGTAGTTTCGGTTTCTTTTAATTCAATAATATTTTATGAAGGTCTATTAATATTTCAAAAATTAGAAAAATATTGAAACCAGTACATCAGGCAGATAGACAATTTCTTTCTTTTATAAAAAAGAGAGAATAAAGCTTTTTATTTGAATAAAGTATTTTAGCTATTGTATGAAACAATAATTATGAATATTAATGGATAATGTACCCATAAGGGTAGAGTGATACTAAAAACAGTGTGATATCTTTTTGTTGAACTTTCATCTTCCCCATATAGTGAAAATATTTAAAATTTTTTAATTTTTAAAATGTTTTTGTGTTTATTTGCCTTATAATTCCTCATCATAGTTCATCACTGAAAACAGTCACACAACAGCAACTCAAACAAGGCAAGACTCTAGAGGCAGGAGCTGATGCAGAGGCCCATGAAAGACTGTGGCTTCCCGGCTTGCTTAAGGTAACTTGTTTACTGTGACTTACTTATCAAGGCTTGCTCAGCCTGTTTTTTTCTTTTCTTTCTTTCTTTCTTTTTTTTTTTTTTTTAATCTGTTTAGCTTTGGCTGTACTGGACTCACCTTTACCTGTGGGAGGAAAACCAGTGGGCGCAGAAGGACAAAGGCGATCAAGCCTGTGCGTGTGCATGGAAGTGTGCCTTGAGGGACAGGGTGCTAGAGAATGTAGAAGCCTTGAGTGTGAGAGAGGGGCGCCTTGCAGGCACTGAAGAGGTTGCAGGCGCTGAAGGTTAGGCAGGCGATCAAGGGATCAGTTTGCTTGTGCAAATTCCCTGACTACTTCAGTGGCCTACAGGATACTGGTATTCATCTCTGACTGAGCTCCAGGAGTTATTTGCCTGAACTCCACTGATAGACCTGCAGAGCAGGGGCTTCAGTATCCCAAGAATCCCTCTGTTTCCCACAGTGGATGTGTGGGTGGGAGGGATCTGATGTCTGACTGCCAGCTTAGAATGATCCTGGATCTGGGGCTCTGCAGGTACTTGAGGGCGCACTCACTCTCTAGCAGGTCACATCAACAAGCACCAGGGTACCCCTGCTCTCTCAGGTTTGGACCTGTTGAGTCAATTGCTGGAGAATGAGCTCCATCAGCTCAACCAGCTGCTGCTGTTGAACTAGGGAGTCCAGCTACAGCTGAGGACCTGGGAGAACCATCCAGGTGCCTGCTGGGAAGTCCTGGGGACCCTCAACTTAGGTTCAAAGAATCTAGGTGGCTTGCAGCCTGGTGTAACTGGGTGGTTTTGCAGGTCTGCTGGATTTTGATGGCTGTACTGCCAGCTACCTGTCACTGAGGGGTTGGGCCGGCATTACAGTCACTGGCTGGAGGCCCTGCAAGAAGTCAGTACTTTGGCTCTCAGACCCAAGACCAGGAAGTATGGTACCACAGATCTGGAACTTGGAAGGCTGGTACAGCTGCCAGCAGTGGCTGATGAGCTAGGAGCCCCCCCTTGCATTCTCAGTCCCCAGGCAGTGAGTTCTGTGTTGACAGTCTCTGGCACTGTGGGCTGCCTCTGCTGAGGAGGAGCGAGGCCAGAAAAAGGGAAGTGCATGGGATTCGAATGAGCACCACTCTCCATCCCAAGAGAAGTCTGCAGGTGACGTGAATCTAAATGGTCTCAGCTCTTGTGATGTCCCCTCTTGTTCACGAAGCCTCAATCTCGATTTTCTGGCTACAGCTGCCCCTCCACTCACCAATTTTGGAGTTTCAGATTCTCTGCCTCTCAGATATGATGTGTGCTGGTCGCAGCCATCTTGGATCTGTCCAATTTAAGCATTTTTAAATTATTTTATATTAATTACAGTTTATTCACTTTTTATCCCAACTGTAGCCCTCTCCTTCATTTCCTCCCAATCCCGCCTTCTCTCCTTCTTCTCCTACCATGCCCCTTTCCAAGTCCACTGATAGGGAGGTCCTCCTCTCCTTCCATCTGACCCTAGCCTATCAGGTCACATTAGGACTGGATGTATTGTCTTCCTCTGTGGCCTGGCAAGGCTGCTCCTCCCTCCAGGGGAGGTCAAAGAGCAGGCCAATCAGTTCATGTCAGGACAGTCCCTGTTCCCCTTACTAGGGTACTCACTTGGAGACATCTGAACCAGTGTTCTAGATCATATCCATAAATGGTCCTTGGTTGAGAATCAGTCTCAGAAAAAACCCCTGTGCCCAGATTTTTTGGTTCTGTTCCTCTTCTTGTGGAGCTCCTGTCCCCTCTAGGTCTTACTATCTCTCCCTTCTTTAGGACATTAGGAGAAAGAGAAAACAGGAAACAGGACAGGAAAATACCACAGAGGGCCTCTGGAAGACTCTACCTACCAGTGTATCAAAGCAGATGCTGAGATTCATAACCAAACTCTGGGCAGAGTGCAGGGAATCTTAGTAAAGGATAGTTTTAGACAGTGTTTTATGTAGCATAAGCATAATTCCACCCCCCACAATCATCTCACTGTGTAGCTGAAGAGAACCTTGAAATTCTTATGTTCCTACCTCAACCTTTTAAATTCTAGGAAATCACACTGCTATTTTCTCTAATTTTTGTATGACCAGCCAGTTGTTTTATGAATGCTAGACAAGCATGTTATCAACCAAACTGCACCTCGAGGCCTAACAACAAGCACTTTTATTTTCCACTGACAAATCTTAAATTGTCACATTGCCTCATATTATTTAATAGAGTTAAAACGTGTGTATGGTAAAAATGTATGGTAATCCATATTTTAAAAGCTTTTTCTTCATGCATATTTTTTGTTACCAGTATAGTATAAAACACGTATAGTGTTTTATGCATATATATCTTTACACATACATTGTAAAGATATATCATGTATATGTATGTGTTTGTATGTGTTACTCTATATTTTAAAAATGGTTTTCTTTCTGTTTATTTTTGTTACTTTTGAATGAAAACAAAATATATTTACTTAATGTATATTGTCAAAACTCTGTCCTGGAATGGAGTCATGTGAGGATTTTAAGTGCTTGTGTGAACATTCAAAGAAAACAAGACTACAGTGACTTAGATTGCTTCAAAACATAGTATTGTTCTTGGAATGTGTTATGACTGAATTTAGTTCTGATTAACCATTAATGTTTGCTGTTAATAGTTTAAATTTTTTTTAATTTTTTATTTAACTTTTATTAAATACACTTTATTCCTTTTGTATCCCCCCATAAGTCCCTCCCTCCTCCCCTCCCGGTCCCACCCTCCCCCCCTTTCTGCATGAATGCCTCTCCCCAAGTCCACTGATAGGGGAGGTCCTCCTCTCCTTCTTTCTGATTTTTTTGTTCTTCTCAATGCAGTTTATTCAGGAACCTTGGACAATCTTCTGACCCTGGGGAAAGCCAGCCCACAGCTTAAAATAGCCTCTGGGTAGCCAACCCCAGCGTGCCTCGTGGGCAATGCAAATAGGTCCACATACACGGAAGCAAGCCAGATCCTCAGCCTTAGCCAAATATGGAGTTGTTTGTGACAGAGAGCACTCACCGTCGGGAAGGTGGAAGGCGGAAACCAGCTCCATCTTTAAGGCGCGGTATTACGCAGCTCTCTACAGTTCCCTCTTTTTGTTTTAGACGCATCAGGCAAGAGTAGAGGTCTGATCTCTGATATTAGAAATATATTGGGACTTTGTACCATTGAAGCAGGACAGTATCCCCAAGCATGGTTGGCTACCATAAAAAGCTAAAATGTTACGCTCAGGATGCGAGGCTAAGCACTGCACTCAGGGTCAGCCGCTCTCGACCCAGAGAATAGTTTAAATTTTTAAACTATCCCTTTTATACTTCTGTGGAAAAAATATGCCTTTTTTCCAAATGATTTGTTTTATAATTGTCCAGCTTGAACACATAAGAACTTCACTGCCATTACCTTTCTTAAACATAAATTTTCTGGGGTGCTGAATAAACCTGGCTCTTAAAAAAATTATATATAGGTAAAATACCTAAAATATGTTTGAAAAAAATTAATAAAATGATGAACTCTAAGAACAGAAGCCTTGACTAAATATGAATGTATTTCACCACATCTGCCATCTTCATTCAGAATATGTCTTGTGGGAGTGTGAGAAGTAATCTGTTCTCCATGTGTGGTGTGGACATGCTCTTTTCTTCAGAGAAGAGAATTTAAAGTGAACAGGGTTGTGAGCCTAACATTGAAACGGCTAGACAGGAATCTCTGCTGTGAGAAATTCAGGTGGCACAATGTCTTGATGCGTTAAGTTCTGAACAATCCAGACTATGTGCTTATAGTTATAGCAGGAGAAACAGAAGCTTCTAATAAATCAATATTTTTGTAAACAAAAACAGTAGGGCAATAGTACAGTTCTTAATAGTAGATAATTGAAATTAATCATGAAAATGATAGCTTAAACACCTTTAACTGGCTCCAAATTTAATTACCTAGAATCATGTTTTCCCATATAATAAATAATCTCAACTAACTTCTGTTGTTATAAATAAAAATGAAAATCCCAATTGTTCTATTTTAACAATAAGGACTCAGGAGTCAGATGCTAGGGTGAAAACAGGCTAGCCCAGAGAAGCAGAGAAAGCACCAAACTGACCTTCCTTCTCAGTGCAGGTCCAGATGGAAAAAAATCCCAAAGCCAAAGGCTCAAAGCACCAAAAGCCAGGGAGGTGAGGAGTTGAATCCTAAGCTAAAGTCAGAGCTTAAGCTAAAAGCCTTTTCTATTTCTCCAAGCTATCCTAAATATCCCTCAACTCGAAGTCCTACTCTCTAATACCTATCATCTGATTTCCCGTTCTGCCTCTTGACCTAGAATTAACTTTATTAAATCCAGTATACAGAAAGCTATTGGATTAAAGGTGTGTGGTAGGACTCAACCACACCAAACAAAAAACAAGGTTTTAAAGTTCACACTTTTGGGTTTCACAATGAGATCACATATCCTGCAACACACTTCAGTCTTTCAATAAAGTTAGTTCATACTCCCCAAAATATGCTTTCTCATAAACATGTGCACCCCTGAAGTATACTTCAGTGCTTATATTAAAAGGCAATTTATCTAACAAATATTCAAAGACAAATAAAAGCCTGGACTGTAAATCTACATTAAAGCATTTTGTTTTATTGAGTAGATTATCAATTAATAGAGGGTTAAAGTAACTCATATTGAAGAGAAATTGCTATAATTAGTTATTACCAAACAATTTTATGCATACTGGTGTCTCAGACATTTGGATATCTTATTTTAAATGGTATCCTTTCTAAAGTTTAAAAGTCAAAATATTAATATAGTTAACTATCTCATATTAGTACCCTCAGTATTTAGGATATATCCACTGGCATTTATATATTGATGAGTTACATGAGGACATTTTTCTAACAAGTCTGTTGACTATCTCTACCACTCTGGCCAGAACCATTGTTCTCTTCACTCCAACTATTCCCCCGTCTTCCTCCAGGAAATTTGATTTTCTCTCTTATATCATTTTATATGACAGGGGTATGAAAACTAGTAATCACAAGTGGCAGAACCTATAATATTTGTCTTCCCAATTGCCTTTGGGTTAATATGCTTCAACCCATTTGCTGTGTCAGATTAGTTAATATTTCCAAACACCTACGAAACTTTTCTTCCTAGAACGTCAGATGTCTTCTTGGTTTTAATTTCATAATGCTTTGGCATAATGTAATGCTTAGCTATAGCCTCTTTCTGAAAAGTACTAAGGAGTTTCACCGTGACTTTGACGGTAGTAATTGGAGTAAAACTGAAAGTATCTCACACACAAACACACATGAAGAGAGAGAGAGAGATCCCTGAAGATTGGATATTCCTATAGTTCTTCAGTATGGTTTTCAGAATGAGATGGCTGATAAAGACAAAGTATGTTTCCCTATGTGAACATACTGAATTAGAAGCATTTTCTAATTCATACTCCTCCTATGCAAGCTCAAAGGGATCTGGCTTTATCTGGCCCATCTACATCAAATTCAAGGGTTTAAATTTGTAATAGGAACTCAATGAAGATACCTGATAAAACAGGATCAGATGAATGGGGGGAGTTCCCCCCCTATCAGTGGACTTGGAAAGGGGCACAGTGGTGATGAGGGAGGGAGGGAGGGCCTGGGAGGGAATGAGGGCTCGGGGCACGGCTGGGATACAGAATAAATAAAATGTAACTGATAAAAATAAAAAAAGGAAAAAAAATTGTAATAGCTCCCTGGCCAATCATAAAATCTCTCTCTCGCTGTCTTTCCTTCTAATCCCTAACATTCCAATTTTGGAGTGATTTCATATACATGTATTTCATGAGGACACTACGAATTTCAGTCTTCTCAGGACCAAACAGACATCTAGGCCAGGCAGGTTTACTCAGCAAGGTTCTGTCTCAAAAGACAAACAAACAAAGTACATAAAGAAGTAAGTTAAAATATGATCTTGCTAGAATATTTTAAGCTGAGAAAAGTCATTGAACATAATTGGGAATGTGAAAAATAATCTATAAACAATAAGCTGTACATCAAGTAGTTGTAGTGAATTATAATAGTGGGAAAGGCACTGATAATCATTCAGTAATTCCCACATAGATTATAAAAGGACATACAGTGAATTGAGTACACCTCAAGGAGAGAACAGGCTTAAGAGAGTATGTTACTTGTGGGCTGGGGTACAAGTGTGTTCCCATCAAAGAGAAGGCCTTATTGTTAGGATGATTTACTTTGCATGCAGTTTTCCTGAGAAGGGAGAACAAATTGGTCAGTATCATTTGGAGAGGTTAGAAAAAATTGGTGTGCACACAGTTTTCAGTTTAGCAATATCTACTATGCATTTACTATGTAAATCAAGGTGTGTCTGCTTGATTTATGTTTGGTATCAGAGGTCAAATCGCCAGAGCTGAGACTAAAGCTTTGTGCTGTCAGCACAAAGACCTCTATAGTTACCAGTGTAGCATTTTTAGACCTAGAACATTAAATGTACCTATTAAGGATCTATTCCATCATCTGTCAGTTTGTCAATAAATACTTCTTGACGTAATATTGGAAGCCACTATATAAAACTCACATGCATATTACCAACATTCAATCCTTTACATGTATTATAGAAGCAAGGAAGAATGAACCATTTTTTTGTTACTTGTTTCAATTTTGTTTTCTCCTATTGATTGGTGGTATTTCTTCGGAATCCCTCAAAATGACAGTGGTATGTTATCTTGAAAGTAATATGCTTCAGCTAATGATTCTAGTGAGTTCAACTAAAACACATGAGTGAGTTTGTTGAAACACATATCAAACACAAATCAAATGTTCAAATGGTGGTATGTTTTTACATTTGCATCTGTAAATAATAAGGATGTAGTGACTCCATTCAATTCTTACAGTGACTCATAAGGTAACTAAAAAGGCAGAAAGTCTGGCATCACTGACTTCCTTTGGTATCTGTCTCCTTTACCTTAGGTCACCTGCTTACCTTTGGAAGTTAATCACTCAAAGGATGTCCTTCTGTAAAGTAGCAAGATGTAACCAATCTCATTCTCTTTCATGGCTGAAGGCACAAAGATAAAAATAATTGAGGCATCTCCCTGTCAGCATTTTACTTAATAAGTTCCAGTCACTGTCCTAAACCTGCAGTGTCACCTTGGATTTCAAAAACAGCAAAGCCTCCTAAAACAAGCCACCTCCCAGTTTTAGGCAATTATCTCAGATAATGAGTATCCTGGTATAATTGTTTTATGATTATAAGATTGTTGGAGGGATAATGAATTTCTTTGGTCCAACTTGCAGAATCAGAACTGAGTAATGATCACTGAGATCACACTAGAAAACTTTTTAATTATGCATTTCTCTTGTGCTCTACACTAAACTCTTCTACTTAAACATGAATCTCCTGTCTATACCCAAACACTAACTTTTGATCTTTGAGACTCTGCATATATTTATATTCAAATATGCACATTAATTAAATAGTGTTCTCTGGTTTTCACAATTTTAATTATTATATGGTCACAGTAATCTAAGTTATTGAGGTTGTCAGTTCTGGAAATTTTGTTCTGAAATTCCACTAATGTACCAATACTTTTTAAAAAGTATTAAAGTTATAGAAATAAGTATTTTTATTTTGTCACAATAGTTTTATATTGTACTTAGATACAAAAGAAAAGAATCTCATAATTCTGAGATCAAATGGTATAACTTAAATATCAATTATTTTTTTCTCAGAGAGCTTTCTTTTCTTTTTTTCCATTTCATATAGGCATACGAATAAGTAAAAATTGTATACATTTAAAACATACAACCCAAATTTTCACACACATGTATAATTTGTGAAATGATCTCCAGAATCTAGCCCACTGCTTTATGTTCTAACCCACACAGAATTATGTCGTGTGCATGATACTAACAACTGAGATCACACTCATTGCAGATTTCACTTATGCAAAACTGTGTGAACATTATTTTAGCATTATTTTCCTCATGGAAATGAATATTTTTTCTTCAGTACTGTAAATCATAAAAACCTAATTAGATTGCTATTACAGTGATGCTGCAGTGCATTAAGTGCGTATAAATCACATGTATGGATTTATTCAGAGTGAAGTAGTTATTTAAAAGAATTCCAGGTCCCAGTGACTGTGTGTGGCATCAGGAAAATCATCTTTGGTTCTGGTAATTCGGAGAGATGAATAAATAGCAGAGGACAATGATAAAAAGCCTGTTCTCATTTTAAAATGTTATTCTCAGAAGAATTGTGTGTAGTACAAAAAAAATAAGAAATGGAAAATATAATTAAAGTGTCTGGAAAATTCATGCTCAATTCCAAAGTGCACCATGTTTTTTTTTTTTTTTATTGTAAAACCCACATTCTGTATTAAGCTGAAACTGGAAACTCAGTTTGGATGATATTTTTCATGCATGAAAAAACCATAGAAACAGTTAACATCCAAATGACAGCAGAAAGTTACAGCTTTAGACAACCTTTACTCTCACCTCATAGTTTGGGCTTTAAGCAAACATCGTTGTTTAAATACTATGAAGCTAAATTTTGTGGTGAATCAAGTAGCTTCTAAATTAAAACTCATCAGGAGACATGTGTCTAAAGTGACTGTTTATTCTCATTAGAAAGAAAGAGTGGAAACTTGTAAATAGGATATTTTATATATCATGTTTCTGATTTACAAAAAGATGAGCCATAGTATAAAGAAATTACTATTACTTACCCTGAAATTTTTCAAATTAAATTCAAGTTACAAACTGTGACATGACATTTTGGAAGCAAATATATTTTTCATGAGTGTATAGTTGTATTATACAAGTAACAAGAAAATAATACTCAAAATTTGTGTCATGAATGTTTAAAGAAATTTTAAAACACTTGCTATTCATTGAATAGTTGTTTGTTATCACAGTCCAGATATTATCTAGACAATAGGCAAAAATGGACGAGCACAAATTTAAAATATACTATGATGTTATGGATAGTGTGTAACCGAACAAGATAATTAGTAGTTTTTCTAAAGGAAAACTTTGGATGTGTAACAGGAACCTGATACAGAAGACTGGATAACAGTACAGTAAATTTCCATAGGATCATTAGGAAGTCACCTTTTCTTGGGCATAATATTAACTTTTAACTTTGTGGATAATAAAGTTTTCTCTATTTTCTTTCTGCTTTATCAGCTGATTTGGTACAAACATATATATTACAAGTTATACAAACTGTAGATGTCCTTTTGATGAGCTCGGGATATTTGGCCTAAAAAACAAAGATGTGTAAAATATAAGGTATATATATACGGAATATATAAGGAATACATATATGTATATATATGGAATATATATATATGAAATATATATATATAATGCTATATTATTTATAATTGGGTAGGTTTAAAAAACATAAATTTTTGTCAACTTTTTTATTTTTTATTGTTTAAATTTTGAAAATGGTAATGTTTTTCAAGTTATTTTAATTTAATTTTGAATCCAAAGTACTATTATTTACTAATCTAAGTAGATGTCTTGGCCCTAAATTTCTGACATAGTTTCCAGGAGAAAAAAAAAATCATTGACTATACAAAGCATTTTATAGAGAAAGAATTACCAAATGAATAGTATAAAAATATGTGGTTTACAATGTGGTCTTTGATCAGCCTGGACTTTAGTTTTGTGCAGGGCAATAAATATGGATCTATTTTCATTTTTGTACATGTGGACATCCAGTTAGACCAGCACCATTTGCTGAAGATACTATATTTTTTTCAATTGTATGATTTTGGCTTCTTTGTCAAAAATCAAGTACCCATAGGTGTGTGGGTTTATTTCTGAATCTTCAGATTCAATTGCATTGACCCACCAATCTGTTGCTATGCTAGTACCATGCCATTTTTATTACTGTTGCTCTATAGTACAGCTTGCAATTAGGTGAGGAGATACCTCCAGAAGATCTTTTATTGTACAGGGATGTTTTAGACATTCAGGTTATTTTGATTTGCCATATGAAATGAGAATTGTTCTTTCAAGGTCTGTAAAGTATAATGTTTGCTAAAGTACTTTGGAGTGACTCTAACCAAGCAAGTGAAAGACCTCTATGAGAAAAACTTCAAGTCTCTGAAGAAATAAATTGAAGAAGATCTCAGAAGATGGAAAGATCTCCAGTGCTCATGGATCAGTAGGATTAACATAGTGAAAATGCAAATGTAGATTGCCAAAAGTAATCTACGGATTCAATGCAATTCCCATCAAAATACCAACTCAATTCTTCATACATCTTGAGAGAAATATTATCAACTTCATATGGAGAAACAAAAAATTCAGAATTTCCAAAACAATCCTGTACAACAACAGATTGTCTAGAGGTATCTCTATCCCTGATCTCAAGCCGTACTACAGAGCAATTGTAATAAAAATGGCATGGTATTGGCATAGAAATAGAACAATGAATCAATGGAACCGAATAGAAGACCCAAAATCAAACCCACATACCTATGGATATTTGATTTTTGACAAAGAATCCAAACAATTCATTGGAAAAAAGACAGCATCTTCAACAAATGGTACTGGTCTAACTGGATGTCTACATGCAGAAAAATTAAAATAGATCCATACTTATCACCCTGCACAAAAGTAAAGTCCAAGTGGATCAAAGATCTCAACATAAAACCAGATACACTAAATCGGTTAGAAGAAAAGGTGGGTAAGACATTGGAACTCATTGGCACAGGAGCAAACTTCCTGAACAGAACACCAACAGCACAGGCTCTAAGAGCAACAATTGATAAATGGGACCTAATGAAGCTGAAAAGTTTCTGAAAAGCAAACGGCATAGTCATCAAAACAAAACAACAGCCTACGGACTGGGAAAGGATATTCACCAACCCTGTATCTGACAGAGGGCTAATATCCAGAATATATAAAGAGCTAAAGAAGTTAAAAAGCAGCAAATCAAGCAATCCAATTAAAAAATGGGGTACAGAGCTAAACAGAGAATTCTCAGTAGAGGAATACAGAATGGCAGAGAAATACTTAAAGAAATGCTCAATATCCTTAGTCATCAGAGAGATGTAAATCAAAACGATACTGAGATTTCACCTGACACCCACCAGAATGGCTAAGCTATCAAAGCAGATGCTGAGCCTTATGGCCAACTGTCGGGCAGAGTGAATGGAATTTTATGTAAGAAGTGGGAAATAGCAAGAGCTGGAGAGGACAGGAACTCCACAAGGAGAGCAACAGAACCAGAAATTTGAACACAGGGGTCTTCCCAGAGACTCATACTCCAACCAAGTACCATGCATGGAGATAACCTAGAACCCCTGCAGAGATGTAGCCCATGGCAGTTCAGTGTCCAAGTGCGTTACATAGTAATGGGAAGAAGGACTGACTCTGGCATAATCTGATTGGCCTGCTCTTTGATCACCTCCCCCTGAGGGGGGAGCAGCCTTACCAGGCCACAGAAGATGACAATGCAGCCAGTCCTCATGAGATCTGATAGACTAAGATCAGAAGGAAGGAGAGGAGGACCTCCCCTATCAGTGGACTTTGGGAGGGGCATGCATGCAGAAAGGGGAGAAAGAGTGGGATTGGGAGGGGAGGAGGGAGGGGCTTATGGGGGATACAAAATGAATAAAGTGTAATTAATAATAATAATAATAATAATAATAATAATAATAATAGAAAGACAAATGGGATGGACATTGGATGTAGGAGCAAATAAGTAACAGGACAGGAGCCTACCACAGAGGGCCTCTGAAAGACTCTTCCTAGCAGTGTATCAAAGTAGATATTAAGACTCATAACCAAACCTTTGGCAGAGTGCAGGGAATAAAAAAAAAGGGGGGGGGGGAAGGAGAGTTAATATGACCTGGAGAGGACAGTAGTTCCACAATGACCAAATATATCTGGGCACAGGGGTCTTTTATGAAACTGTTTCTCCAAACAAGGACCATGTATGGATGCAACCTAGAGCCTCTGCTCAGATGTAGCCCTTGGTAGCTCAGTATCCAAGTGGGTACCCTATAAGGGGAACAGGGACTGTTTCTGATGTAAACTTGATGGCGGGCTCTTTGACACACACCCTCCCCTGCCGCGCCCAGGGAGAAGCAGCCCTGCTAGGCCACAGAGGAGGACTTTGCAGCCACTCCTGAAGACACCTGTTAAACCAGTATCAGATGTAATGGGAAGAGGTTCTCCCTTATCAGTGGACATGAAAAGGGGCAGGGAGGAGATGAGGGTGGGATGGTGGGATTGGGAGGGAAAGAGGGAGTGATATACAGCAGGGATACAAAGTTAAAAAAATGTAACTAATATTAAAAAAATAAAAATAAATCAAATTTAAAGAAACAAATTATGTTCGTATTTTGTTGGAAATTGCATTGAATCTGTAGATTGCTTTTGGTTGGATGACCATTTTCCCTACGTCAATCCTACGGACCCATGAGCACAGGAGATCCTCCCATCTTCTGATATCTTCTTCAGTTTCTTTCTTCAAAGACCTCAACATAAAACCATACACCCTAAATCTGTTAGAAGAAAAAGTGAGAAAGAGCCTTGAACTCATTGGCACAGGAGACAACTTCCTGAACAGAATACCAAGAGTTCAGGATATAAGATCAACAATCAATAAATAAAACCTCCTGGAACTGAAAAGTTTCTGTAAAGCAAAGGACACTGTCACCAGAACAAAATGACAGCCTACAAATTGAGAAAGGATCTTTACCAATCCTACATATGACAAAGTGCTAATACACAGAATACATAAAGAACTCAAGAAATTAAACACCAGCAAACCAAACAGTCCAATTAAAAATGGCTACAGAGCTAAAAAGAGAATTCTCAAAAAGGAATATTAAATAGCAAAGAAACACTTAAATAAGTTCTTCTTCATCAGGGAAATACAAATCAAAATGACCCTGAGATTTCACTTTACACCCATCAAAATGGCTAAGATCAAACACTCAAATAATAACACATGCTCAAGACTATTGTGAAGAAAGGGGAACCTTCCTCCATTGCTGGTTTTAATGTAAACTTGTATAACCAATTTAAAATAAATCTGGTACTTTCTCAGAAAGTTAGGAATAGTGCTACCTCTAGATCCAACTATACCACTGAGCATTTATCTGAAAAATGTTCAAGCATACAACAAGAACATTTGCTCAACTATATTTGTAGCAGCTTTATTCATAATAGCCAAATCTGGAAACAAACTAGATGTCCCTCAGCCACAGAATAGAGCAGAAATTGTGATACATTCACACAATGTAATACTAGTCTGCAATTAAAAACAAGAAAATCACAAAATTTTCAGGCAAATGTATGGAACTGGAAAAGATCATCCCAAGGGAGACAACCCAGAAGCAGAAAGACACACATGGTATATACTTATATATAAGTTGATATTAGTCATATGATATTGGATAAACATACTAAAATCTGGGCCCAGGGCTCCTGTAGAGACTGATGAGTCAACCAATGATCATGGAGGGAGAGGACCTGGACCCCTTGCTCAGATGTAGCCCATGGGAAGCTCAGTCTCCATGGGGGTTCCCTACTAAGGGGAGCAGGGGCAATTGCTGACATGAATTCTGTTGCCTGCTCTTTGATCACCACCCCCTGGTGAGGTGGACTAGCAAGGCCACAGAGAAAGAGAATATTGATAGTTCTGATGAGACCTAATAGGATAGGGTCAGATTGTAAGGGAGCAAGATCTCCCCTATCAGTGGACTAGAAGAGGGCATACAGGAAAAAGAGGGAGGAAGGGTGTAAGTGTGAGGAGATTACGGAGCTACAGCTGGGATATAAAGTGAATTCATAATACTAGTAATAAATAATAATAATACTAACAACAATAAAGCAATACTGCTAAATGAAAAAAAAATCTGAGTTTATGTCCACAGTGGTCAGCAAGAAGCCCAATATAAACTAAATAAACTTAGAAAAAAAATAGATGAATACAAGCAGAAGATGAAATGAGATGTTAGGAAGTCTATTTCTGTAGGGCTTCTGGTTTTGGAAAAGAAGTAAAGAATTATGTTCAGAAGAGGAATAAAATGAATAACATTTCATTTCACAGAATGAAAGTTCTGAAAGAGGCAGGTAGTTACTCAGTTGCTTAATATAGCATCCATGGTGATATGATCACAGAGTTATGTAGGTTGTGGTTACATTCCACATGTCTGTTTCTGGGAAGAGGCTGGTAAAAGGATGTGGTATGGAAGGATCCAGTATAAATCGGAGCAAAGAACGCTTCCTGGAAGACTGTCTGTGGAACTGAGAAAACAACAAAAAGCAGGAATTACAGCTACTGGTTAGCTGTTTTGTGAGAATATGGGGAATGAAGCTGGATCTTCTGGAAGAACAGCAACCGCTCCTAACCACTGAGCCACCATTCCAGTATACCTAAATAGGTTTTAAAGAGAGAGTTACTTCCATAATTAAATCATAGGCTGATGATGTAATTGTGATCATTTATAAAAACATTTAAACATAAGATACAAAAAAAATGTCTGTGTGTGATTATTTATACATAAGACATGTCACATTAGTGTCTTATGACACTATTATTCTCAAATTTTTGAAAATCTCTCACCATTCCTTTCAGGAGGTTTATTGTGAATCTGGGCATCTTGCAACCCCCAGATGTTGTTGTCCAAGTCTTACAGAGCAGATACTATAGATGTTGGGTATATGAACTTATTTCTTCATACATCTTCTGCAAAGCACTTTACCATCTGAATAACATAAACCAGAGCAGGGATCACAATCTTTTAAAGATAATAAAATATAATTTATTTTTATAATTTAAATGAAACAAAGTGTCAGGCAAAATATTTAAGAGAAAATCATTTAATAATTCATTTTAGTGGTATATTATTACATTTTCTCAGGAAAAATACTCTCAGTAAAGAAATACTGTCACAAAAGAAAACAACGGCATTCAGTCATAGAAAAGGCTCATTCATATAGACTGGTTATAAATGACAGTCTAATGATTTTAATCACATAAAATTAAAATTGACATTTGGAAAATTAGAAATATAGATGAATTAATATAATATTTAATATTATATTAGCATTTGTAACTGTTAAAACTAGAATTTTATAAAATAGAATAACTCAGGTCTTATTTTATTTCTGTTAGTTTGATCTGAAAGTTATATTCTAAAAAATTAACATATCTAGTGCTAAACATGATCCTGTAAATGTCTCAGTGTAAGTTCATGGATCTTTTTCTTGAATTTAGTTAGTGCTTGTCTGAAATAACATTTCATAAGCTGTCTTTCTTGCAACAAATCTGTATTTTAGAATGTAGTGACATGAAAATGCACTGCATATATTTTTATTATGTACTTAATAGTTTTCCTTTAGTTAGATATATTTTTCTTGAGAGTTAGAAAGGACCATTATCTTTTGAAAATGTTCATCTTTCTAATCACTTATTATTATTGCTCCTAACTCTGGACAGTAAAATTCAATATTTTTCTAATATGATTCGTGGTTTTCTACATTCCTTACATTCAAGGTAAAATTTTGTAGTTTTTGTGCAAATAATACAGTTTAACAGAATAATAATTTTAAGGAAATCATGTTACTGACTACTGAACAACAACAACAAAAAAACAGGTTCTTCAGTGACTGATAAAAATGAAGAAAGAGGGACATTTATCAGAGGACATGAAAAGTACTCAGTAATTATATGAGTCAGAACATTAAGTGCAGCATTTGAATAAGACATAAAAAGGTATTTGTGAGTCTTTTCAAAGAAGAAATTTGTTTTAATTGGAATTTTTTGACTGAGTGTGGGTGGAAAAATATTTACTGCAAAAAGGGCAATTTATCAGTGATTACAACATTGAGGAGAAAGATAATCCTATCAATAGTTCTGCAGGCAGCTCTGAAAAAAATGACAAAATCTTACTATATCCTTAGAGACCCTCACTTTGTTGAATATACTCACTTTATAAATCTTTTGATATCAATATATTTTCTGTGCACCTAATTATCCACATGTATAAAGTTATTCATATACTGGTTTAGCAAGACACAGCTTCACAAATCATCACTTGATCTACCTCAAGATCCAGCTACACTCCTCTTGGCAATATATCCAAAAGATGCTTCATCCCACCACAGAGACACTTGCTTACCCGTCTTCTTTGCTGCTCTATTCATAATATCCAGAAAATGGAAATAGACTACATGTCTCTCAACCTAGATATCCCTCAACCAATGTATGGATGGGTACAGAAATTGTGTTACATTTACACAATGGAATACCAGTCAGCAATTAAAAACAAGGAAATCATGAAATTTTCAGGCAAATGGTGGGAACTAGAAAAGATCATCCTAAGTGAGGTAATCCAGAAGCAGAATGACATGCATAATATATACTCACTTTTAAGTGGAAATTAGCCATATGATACAGGACAAACATACTAAAATCTACAGACCTAGAGAAGCTAAGCGACAAGGAGGAACCTAGGAAAGATGCTTAATTCTCATTCAGAATGGAAAACAGGATAGACACTGTAAGTGTTAGAAGAGGGGATAAAATGAGAACCTACCACAGATGTCCTCTAAAAGACTCCACCCAGCAGGGCAGGGGATTGAAGTTGATGCAGAGACTTACAGCCAAACTTTGGACAGAGAGCAGGGAGTCTTATGGAAGAAGGGTGATACAGAAGGACCCAGAAGGGACAGGAGTCCCACAAGGAAGCCAACAAAGTCAAAAAAAAAAAATGCTGGGCCCAGGTGGGACTGAAGAAACTGATGCATCACCGAAAGACCTTGCATAGACAGGACCTAGACCCTTTCACAGATGTAGCCCATTGACAGTTCACTTTCCATGTGGATTCCCTAGTAAGGGGAGAAGAGACAGTCTCTGCCATGAACTAGGTTGCTGACTCCTTGACCACTTCTCTCTGGTGCGGAAACCTAGCCAACCCACAGAAAAAGAGGATCCAGGAAGTCTTTATGGGACATGATAGTCTAGGTAAGGGAGCAAAACTTCCCCTATTAGTGGACTAAGGGAGAGAGAGATAGGGGAAGAAAAGGTAGGGACGGTGGGACTGGGAAGAGATGAGTAAGGGGACTCCAACTGTGATACAAAGTGAGTAAGTTCTAAAAAATTATAATAATAATTATAATAATTTTAAATAAGGAAAGAAAATTCCAAACAGGGTGGAAAAAAGCACAAAAGGCCTCAATCCAGAATGATAGGAAACTAAAAATTCTGAGACCAGGCGAATGGGCCTTCCCAGGAAATAGCAAACCAATTGAATATCCAATATCTGTGGTCTTCTCTGAAAACATGTACATAACTGATGTTTTATGAACTGAACACATTATATTTAGGAATATATGTATATATCGATATATATATTGCATATATACATACATATATGCAATAACAAGTAGTGAAAAGAGAAGCCATGGGTTTGAATATCATGAAAGAGGATATAATGAAGTTATGAGTAGCAGTTAAAAATTATATAAATGAATTATAATCTCAAAAATTTTTAAAAAGTGATAATTATTTCAGTGTGCTTTTGATATGCTTTCTCTTTTACCTTATGCTATCATGGTGCCTATTCATATTTTATACATAAAATAATACATTTAAATTTTCTTCCTTTCATTGTAAGTGTGAGCTTTGTATTACCTTATAGATTTACAAATTAATTTGTTTTTTCATAAGTAATCTGCTGATAACATTAATAGGTTTTGAGTTTGGTTTGTTTTGAATAAAGTTATGTTAAAGCTAAGATATTACCATGCTTGGCAAGAAGTACTACAAACTTTTAAATAATAGTTTTATGCTTATGAAGTAACTAAGGAATTTAGAAGCATTTAAAAAATATGAAACTAATAGAGTAAATGACACAGGTTGATAGCATGTTTCCATTTTTAAATTGTAACTTTTCTTTTTGTTTTGTATTTTTTAGGAGGAAATGATTGGTATTTAACTGATATCATTTTAGAATATTAAAATACCCTCCAGAAATAACACAGAAGCCTTAAAGTCCTGGAAGTCCAATCTCTAATAAGAAAATAATGATTGTTTTATATAAACTATACTTCATATTTAAAAATAGTGTTATCAATTTGTATTCAACAAAAATTCTTTTCCCTCTAAAAAATGACAAAAAAACACAACAGTCATTGTTTGGAAATGAAAAATAAATTTAGCCATGCTAATTATAAAATGTTATTTGTAAATAGTAACATAAATGATGTTTATGTTGCACATATCATAATATTCTGTAAACATTAAATTCAGTTGTTTACATTTTATCTAGATAATTTAATATACAAAATAGGTTTTGAAATCCTTTGATTCTTCAAAAATATGAGATAGGCTAAAATATCCTAGAAATCTTTTTCTTTATATCTTATTATTTTTATCTATCTATCTATCTATCTATCTATCCATATGTATGTAATCTATCCATATATATAACCATATATATATATGTATATATAATTATTTTTGTTTGTTTTGTTTTTGTTTTGTTGTTGTTATTATTGAATTAAAGTTTAAAGCACAAGCCTAAACAAAGGCCAGAGAGGTGGAAGCATGTCCAGTTACCTGTGGGAAGGAACCAGCCTTACTGCATTCTTTTCCTGCCCACTAGAGATACAGTTGCTAGGAAACCAATCTAGATTGCCCCCTTCCCTAAGACAGTGAAACAAGGGAAGCCAGACCATTAATGGTTTGGGGGTCTTCCTATAGCCAATCAATTCAAAGTGCAACATCCCTTTTGTGTTTCAACCAATAGGTACTTGCCAGGCAGTAATTCACCTGCCTTGGGCACACTAGGAGGGACCAGAATCTAAATCAACAGCCTAACCTGAGCACAAGGCTCTTTGCTCTCAGTCACGCTGGTGGTGGAAGTATGAGCCTGAGCTATAGGTTGTAATAAAAAGATCCTCAGGTGTTTTTCAATGTACTCCACTCCTGGTGGTCTTTTGGGGTCTCATGAATCTGGCACAATAGAAAAATTAAAAATAAATAAAAATAAAAATAAAAAATAGCTTCAGTTTAATTGCATTGAATTTTCCCTTTTATTGGAAATATATTTTTCTTACATAATATATCTTGGTTATGATTTCCTTACCTCTACTGCTCCCAATTTCTCCCTCTGTTTATTCCCATCTGGAACATGTGTTCATCTTAATAAACTCAACAAGAATATATATAAAAAATAATACAATTAATGATAAAAAGAAAAACACAGAATCAAACAAACTTATTAACTTGCAGATGTGTAAACAAAAATAATTGAGTCCACTATGCTCTATTCTGATTTTTTGTGCATTATATGAGAAAACTTCCTTTTATCTACCTAAATTATCATTTAGCAAATGATATTTAGCATAAATGAGTATGCAATGAAATACTTGTGTGTTTGTGCTGCATGTATTTGCAATGTGTAATTAAAATAGTAATACTGAATTAGTTTAAACAATGGATCCAATTCTCATCCATTATTTGCTATCACTGCCTATATCTCAAGTGTTAATCCTTTATATTCATGGGTACAAAAATTTTTGAAACTTAACATTGACATATTAAAAGAGACAGAGATAGGAAGTTATCCTGAAACAAGTGGTTCCTGGAAGACCTAGTACCTGAGGAGTCAAATAGTTCTTGAGTGGGGAGTGAGGATTGAAGAAAAAACAAAACAAAAACTCTACAGACAGTATCAATTTGAGACGACTGGTTTATTAAAAACTTTCACCTGCTTTATTCCACAATTTATTTTCTTTAGTCAGAGCAAAGCACCTCAATACAATGAAGGGGTTTATGAAGAGGTCAAACTTGTTTATCTCTATCACCTCTCTGTGTAACCGTCACACAAACAGGTTCAAGGTGTTAGGACCAATGAAATGATGATTCACACAGCAGATTTTACATGAAAGAGGTTTATTGGATGGAGATGAAGAGAGAGAGACAGAAGGAAGAGAGGGACACAAGATAGGGGGTAGTGAGGGAGCACCCCAACAGAGAAAGGAGAGAGTGGAAGAGATGAGAGGCAAGAGAGCTACAAAATAGCCTGTTGGTCCTTTCAAGGAGCAAGGTAACCACACCTGCCAGGACTTGAGGACAAGGACCACACACTGAAAACTAGGCTCTGAAAGACTAGACTCTGAGATGTCATAGAGTCAGTTGGGACTTGTGCCTCTTTAGCAAATAAATAAATAAATAAATAAATACATAAGATCTAAGGAAATTACCCAGTATTTTATAAATAGCAGATGGCAAAGCCAGACATTGAATTCTCTAAGAACATATTAACAGTCACATTTCTTAATAATTTTATTGCTTATTAAAATAGATCCATTGTTATTATTTTGTTAAGATAAATGACTATGAGAACTACAGTTATACATGCAGATAGCTAGGCTGAATCATTTCAGAGACTATGTGAAAAATTCAGAATATTTGTATGTAATACTATATATATAATAAGGCACAATGATGTCTGTTCATTAAATAAATACTGGATTAAAAGTCACATAGAGCAAAGCTGCTCTGAAATTACATCTTTACATTTTCCTGTTAGCAAAGCTAAACTATCATTTTTTAAAAAAACATGCATTATGATAAAACAGAAAATCATAATAAAAGAAAACTCAGAGGAGGATAGCATTATGAAATAATTGTGCTTCTTTTTAATAATAGTCTTCTACACAATGAACGTAGGTGAAGTTTGCTTCTGTGAGCCACTCTAACATTAAAAAAAAAAATGATCAGCTAGAAAAATCAGGTCAGTGTGCAACCCAAAGCCAGACTGGAATTGCTAAGCAGCTGTAAGGATCAAGAGATTACAGACGGAAACCTTGGCCCTTCTTCGAAAATGAATGTACATATGATAACTACAACTCTTCAGCATTTGGATATCATGCATCTGTTTAGCTACATCTAATATTCATTTTCGCAGAAATTTTCAGATATTCAGCCTTAAACACTGAACAAATTTTTAAAAAATTAATAAATCATATTCCTTTTGTACTAACTGACTAAAAGTAAGAAAGTTATTTTAGAAACAAAAAACAACCATTTATTTGAAAGGAATACAAATAATCATGTATGTTTAGAGATAATTTCATTTAACATATTGATAATGATTGGAGAATGGTTTAAACTCAGAAAGATTTCATCCACTTGTCTTTAAAACTACTAAATACTATTCTAAGAAAACAACTTTATTCAGATTTTGTAAGTGTTAATCCTAGCCTGGCCTAATACCTTAAGCAAGGAAAGCTCATCAGGATTTGTGTCAACGGAATAATGTCCTATATTTAAGTATGATGCAACCTTGTGTTCACTCTGAACAAAAATCTGCATGCCTTTCTCCTTTTGCTTTTAGTTGTCATCATTTGACTTTATATAAATTCCATTAATTATAGCCAAGTAACTGTACCAACAGTGGAAGAAGTAATTACTGTAAAGTTAAGCATAGTGGTAGTGGTGTGATTACAGAACATTTTTTGCAAACAGTTTCTAATTGACCTTTAGCTATTTCCATATTTGAAATTGTAATTAATTAATTAATTAAAAGGGAAAATTTCCTTTCATATAGGCTATTTTGGTTTCATTTTTTACTTATTCATAATATAACATTTTAGTATGAAAAATGGCAACATCTCCATATTTGCAAAATTTCTGGTTTCTACTTCATAAAGATTAGCTACTTTTAATTGAAAACAGATTATTTATGAGACTATTTCTCCAAACAAGGACCATGTATGGATGCAACCTAGAGCCCATGCTCAGATGTAGCCCTTGGTAGCTCAGTATCCAAGTGGGTACCCAAATGAGGGGAACAGGGACCTTTTCTGACATGAACTCAATGGCAGGCTCTTTGCACCACCCCCCACCCCCAAGGAGGAACAGCCCTGCTAGGCCACAGAGGAGGACTTTGCAGCCAGTCCTGAAGACACCTGATATACCAGTATCAGATGGAAGGGGAAGAGGTCTTCCCCAATCAGTGGACTTGGAAAGGGGCAGGGAGAAGTTGAGGGAGGGAGGGTGGGATTGGGAGGAAATGAGGGAGAGGGCTACAGCAGGGATACAAAGTTAACAAACTGTAACTAATATTAAAAAAATAAAAAAAGAAATGGAAAAGTTGAAAAGAAAAAAAAACAGATTATTTTCAGAAGCAATATATCCTGACCAACTAGTTTCTCACCCATACACCCCTTCTACTTCACCTCTTCCCCATATCCACTACTCCCCTTTTCAATTCAGAAAAAATCTGGCCTTCAAGAGACAATAACCAAAAAGGACAAAACAAGATCCAATAAGAGCAGACAAAAGTCCTCAAATTGAGTCTGGACAAGACAACCAAATATGAAAAAAGGAATGCCAAGAGCAGGCAAGAGAGTCAGAGACATACCTGCTTCCACAAAACACCAAGCTAACAGGCATAACATATATGCAGAGGCCCTAGTGTAGACCATACATTCCCTGTACTTGCTGCTATAGTCTCTTTGAGCTCGTATGAGCCCTGCTTAATTGAAGGAGCCATGATCTCTGAGTGTTTTTTATCCCCTTTGATCTCTAAGCATAATGTCTGGCTGTGGGTCTACACACACACACACACACACACCCATCTTCTGGGACAGAAAGCATCTCTGATAGTGACTGGATTATGCACCAGTATCATTAGGCATCATGGAACTGATTTCTTTTGCCAGTTGTGTTTGCTCAATGGAGCCCCAGTGCTAAGGAGAACACCACAGAGCCCACTGAACAGAGAGAGAGTAAGTTTGTACCTGCATGGAGCCTTTATCCTTATATTCACTAGGTGTAGTAAGGTCTCTGGAAAGAGAAACATGGACACAAGCATGATTACAACAAATCTCACCTGCCATCTGTTCCGTCTGCAATATGTGCTCAGGCAACAGTAACACAGAATAAGTAGGAGTGGCCAACCAACTGATGAACTTGAAGGCTATGCCATCAGAGGAAGCCCACGCCAGACACTGCCTGGATGCCCAACTTTAGCCATTTTATTGTGGATGAAACAGTAAACTCTGGAATAGCTATTGAATACTATATGTTATTTGGATCTTTGTGTTGAATAACCAATTGGTGTGCCCTCTCCTGTGAAACATTATTTTGCTCTCACAGCAGTCCTTATTCAGCTCCAGTTCTTCTTGTAGGACTGAGGTCTCCTGAATTCTCCTCGGTCCACATTATCATGTTTATTAATATTTTCTTGTTTGTTTCTTTGTTTGATTGTTTTGTCATGGTTAGGTGTGATTAGTTGAGAGCTTTGCTAGAAGTGGGGCTTTGTATCCAATTCCCCCCCTCCATGTTGGGGTTGTATCTGACTTGAAACTGTGCATGTCTTGTGCATGCTGTCACAGTGTCCGCCGGTTTGTATGTCCATATTATCTGATGTTTCTGAAAGTTTCCGTCTGACAGCTCCTGCTCTAGTAGTCTTCCTCCTTCCTCTTCCCTGTAGATCTCTAGTACTTGAGTGAGGAGATGTGGTAAAAACATTCTATCCAGGGCTGAATACTCCAAAGCTTCTCACTGTCTATGTATCATTCAGCTACAAACTTCTGTTTTAATTATCATTTATTGCCTTTTTACAGTCTACATTTATTAATGTAATTACACATGTGATAATAAGTTGATTATTCAAAATTGTAATAAGAACTGCACCTTTGCTAGTTTGTCATTATTTATAAATGTATAAATCACACAAATTTATTAAATATATTTTGTGTGATGCAATTATTGCATGCATGTCTTCTATTTACACTGTATTTTTTAGCCTAAATATTAAATCAGCATTTGCCTAAAAGAATTAAAGTTTGGAGATCACTGTTTGTTCATTTAACTGAAGAATAATTTGGAAGTTGAGGACAAAATGTGCCTTTTTAAAGTAGTAGTATCATTAATGATTAATATAAATGGAATAGTTTAAAAATGCATGAGTCAATGTTAACCATTTCAGTGGAAAAAGTATTTGATGGAAATAAGGGAGTGTGTGTGTGCACACACAAATGCACACATGCATGCATGTGGTATTCATTATTGGATTCTCCTCATCTTACTCTTAAAATGTATATCACACAAAATGTCATTAAAATGGTAAACAAAAAGGACATCTGTGCATTGTTTCCTCTTTTATCACAAACGGATTTATTACAGTAGAATTTGATTATCACTTTTCTGCTTCCATACTTAAATTTTACCATTTTATTATTTACAAAAGTTGTTTGTATTCAAAATCTTAGTGATCATTCTATGTAGTTTTCTAACATACATGAAGTGTTTATACAGTCAGTACTAGAGTAATCCATGCCAAAACCTTTTCTTCTTTTAATAGAATAAGAAACTGTTTAGTTTAACGTTAAACTCTTCTACATCAAAATGTATGACATAAATTCAGTGTTCTGTGGTTTGAGCATGGTATTGAACCTTCTTCAAGGCTCTGCCATTTTAGGAGTTTGGTCATCAGGGTAGTTATACTGATCATATGGAACTTTTGAGTTTGGAGTATGGTACTTTGAATGACAATGGCCTCTGTAGGCTCCTATGATTGAACACTTGTTCCCCATTTGGCAGAATTCTTTGGGAAAGATTAGGAGATATGGCCATATTGAAGGAGATGGGTCACTTCTGGAAGGCTTTGAGGTATCAAAAGACTTGCTGTAATCTCAACATACTATCTCTGCCTCACAGTTGCAGATCAAAACATGAGCCCTCGGCTGTCCCTGCCAACATGGTATGCCATTATGTACCCTAACCCTCTCAAACTAGAAGCCAAATTAAACACTTTTATAAGTTGCTTTGGTTATGGTGATTTGTCACTGCTAAATTAAAAAAAAAAAGAAAAAGCAACTGACATATAGGGCTTATTGTGAGGTCTTTAATTTATTAGGGACGCTTTCTTCAAAAAAAAGTAAGGTGGCCCTACTGGGATTCCTGACTTCACTTGAACAAGTTGCTAAAGCAATGGCACTGTGTGTCCGCTGTGTCCACAAAGGAATAAGTGTCCAAACAATCGGCCTTTTTCTACTTTATTTGCTTATTCCATTATGACATTGTTTTTTGAATGTTCTAATAATTCACTTGTATTAAATCCTCTATACACTATAATCTGTCAATCAACCAAATTACTATTGATGAAAATTTCCAATGAGATTTTTTAAGTATATTATTATAAAAATTGTTTTAACTGTTGGGAATTTCATAGATGTATATAATATATTTTGATTAATATGCTTCGTTTTTCTCACTTCTGATTATATCCTGCATCCCCATCATTTTATATCCCACATCCATGTGTTCTTTTGTAAACTGATAGGTGTTGGGCTGTATAATGTTATTTATTATTTACTCTATAATTATTATGGAAGTACTAGATAACCTTCTATCACAATCAAATAAAGACCAGATACCTGTTAGATTTTGTAACTGACTTATTTAACTTGGGATGGCCAAATATTTCACTTATACTAGCTCATGTCCTCTCTCTCTATCCCATGCCATCTGTTTTATCCATCCTTTCTGGGCTATCTTTCATCTATAATCCCAATGCTTGCTTGTATTCTTCACCTGGGTCTTTTCATGCCATTATTGGAGTCCTTCCTCCCAGTCCACATGGTTTCATCTACAAGCTAACCCCTTGTGGACTCCTTTCTATTTTATTTCCCACTTGTCCATCTACTTCCTGTGATTCTCCTGTCCTCAAAAGCCCACTAACTTTGGCCATGTCAATCCAATTCTGCCTTGCCCAGGTACTGGCCTTTTAATCAACAAATCAGAAATAATGTCTTAGTCAGGTTTACACAAGTAGAGGACAGTAACCAGACCTGAGGGCCAGTAATTAGCATCAAAATACAAGCATCAGACCCTTCCTCCAATGATTGATGAAGCCCACATAATGGTGTCAGTATGTGCATGAGTATTCTGCTAGAACATGAGTATTCTTTTAATATATGTCTACCTGAAGGAAACTGACCTCCTGTCCCACAACGCCTGAAAAAGTCAACAACCGTCAAAAGTACTCAGTTTTGGGTAAGACTTTATGAGTTCCTACTCGATTCATTTTGGTAATTGGCTGCTGATATTGTTCAAGTACTGTGCTCTCATTCCCAGAAATTGTGTGTTCATATGCATCATGTACTGTCATGTTCAGATGATAGCATTTTGCTGTAGACATGCAGTACTTTTGACTTTTAGCCCCTCTTCCACAATGATAACCAAGCCTTGGCTGGGGGTATAATGCAGATGTCACACTGAGAACTGAGCACTATACTATCTTGCTTTCTCAACGTTGACCAGATAGGTGTCTCTCTAATGTTTTCATCTGTTTCAAGAACAGCTTTATACGATGAAGGTTGAGGGATGCACTGATCTATGATATAAAGATAAGAACTTAGAGGCCAATTGATTACTATGTTCATGAATGGAATAATAATTTAGATTCTCCTCTATGACCTATGAACTAATCACTTAATGTGTAGTCTACTTAATAGCACTATACATCCGTATATGAATTCTGGTTTGTTGTACTGGCTGGAAAAACAATTAGAGAGTTTGTTTACATTATCTTGTTTTCTCTGTATCTTATGACTCAGTGTTTTGTATCTTCACCAATGAGGTCTTACAATTAGATTCTGGAGGTTAAACAAAACCAATGGCAATAATCTGTAATGTTTGGGGTGGTATATGGAACTCTAAGATCAACAGCTAAGAAGACATGATGCAGGCACGGTGCTGTGCTTTTTCCTGAGCAAACTGTGTATCTGGGAGAGGTGTTGCACTCCCTTTGTAGGGTAACTCTATTTCAATTATTATTTTTGTATATGTGTTATGTATACATGTTAGAAACTTCTAGGGTACCCAGCTATCTATGGCTTTTCTGATGGTCTATATTGGAAGGTGTTCCTGCTCATATACTGTCTTCAACTCTGACTCCTACTCCCACATCTTTTAATTCTCACTTTTTGGTTAGTTCCTTTTTCTAGCCAGAAACCTGTCTTGTTCTATATCCATTTCATTGAAATCCACCTCCATAGCTTCTTACTCATTTCTTGACTGCTGTGTGTATTCCAAATTAAACACACACTCACAGATCACACATATATACACACCACATATATACCACACACATACACCACACACACCACACACACACATACAGATATATAAACCACATACCCTATACAAATACATACTCACCTAAACTTAATATCAGCATCTATCTATCTATCTATCCATCTATCTATCTATCTATCTAAGATCAGAATATGTCACACTTATTTTTCTGAGTTTGTGGTTTCTTCTCTGAGAATCAGTATTTTCAGCTTTACGCACTTAGCTGTGAGTTAGTTTCATTGTAGCTGAACAATATACAACTGAGTATACATTCACTACTTTTTGACTGTCCAGTCATGTGTCATGGACATCTAGGCTGTTGGTATATCCTGAATATTTTAAATAAAGCAATTATGGACACGAATGAGCATGTGTCCCTGGTATGAGGCTGACTAGTTCATACATACTACATAGTATATCTATGTCTAGATATGTATGTCTCCATGAGTGCATGACACGTGTGCAGGTACCTGCAGGTTAGATATCTTAGCACTGTGATTTCCTTTTAGTAGAAATATGACTTGCTAACATGCAGCACCTCCTCCAAAGGGGACTTTTTTTTTTGCATGTGTTTGATGTATTTTGCTGCATATGTTTCTACAGACATACACTGATACACAATTTTCTCAATGACATTTTTTCCTTTGATCTGTGCCTTACCTAAATATACATTTCTCTACAATTTTAAAGCTTCTTATTCCCTGAATCATAGGAATAAAAATTATCTTCATTTCTAAGTATATGCACTTAGGCATCTTTTGTAGTATTAAGTATTAAAACATTCATTCACTATTACATGTGAATTCATTTTGATTATACATAATTTCAATTTTCAAATATTTTTATTTTTGAAATTTTATTATAATTCCATTATTTCTGTTTCCGTTGACCTCCCCCAAACCCTCAACTATGATCTCTCTTTTTTGTTTATTATAATTAAATACCTCTATACACACAGAGACACACATTCACAGACAAACATATACACACACACATGCACGCACACGCACACATACACACACCCTCCGAAACACCATCTACTAAGTCTATATCATGTTACTTTTACTTGATTTTATAGCTGACCGTTGTTGCTGGATAGCCAGTTAGTGTGAAGGCTGTTTCTCCCACTGCTAGCATTTCTTAGTTGCCTGTAGTTCTTTGTGCAGTGTTAAGGCATAACGGGCTTTTTCTTGTCCACCTTGGCATCTCTGTTGTCAGTTTTTCAAAAGATAATCAGATTCTCTGAAAATACACAGCTCTCAGCTTCAAGAGACCAGTTGTGGTATTAATCTTAGAAACAGGTTTTTTCTTTTTTAATTTGTCTTTAGATAGTTATGTTCCATCACAGTGTGACTAGATCACACACTCCTGCCAGCTCCAGTGGAATATTTTGGTTTGGAAACACTTCATGGATATGGCCCAATACTTTACTTGTCATTCTATAATCCCCTATAAGTTTCCATGATCCTACCATCCTTTTATTGTTCAGATGACTGATAAGACTGTTCTACTGTGCCTTTCGCAAGGACATTTTTTAAGTCAAATCTTTCCATGGTCTTTTACAGGTAAGCATAGCTAGCTTTTCTGATTGGAGTAAAGTAATGATTGACAGACTAATACTGCATTTATTCTAAGTGAAATTGTATATAGATGAGCATTATAATTTAAAAGTGATCTTTGCAAATATTGCTTCACTATAGTTGTTTTTTTAATTTTAATTTTTATATTAATTACAGTTTATTCACTTTGTATCCCAGCTGTAGCCCCACTATGAGTGTTTTAATTTGACTTTCCAGAAAATCAACTATATTGTTTTTTCAGTTTAAAAATTAAGGGGTATTTTTGTTAAATTCCTCTGAAACCTTGCTTTCTTTCAGTCTTATAAATATTAGGTTGCATGCTGGGAAAAATAAGTTTAATAAATATATTTCAGCACTGTGTGATGCTTGAAGTTTGTTCCAAGAGGACGTAACCCTAAAATTTGTGGCCCTAGCATTCATGGGTTTTCTAACTAGTACTTGCCACCTACATACCTTTGCAAATAAAAGAAGAAATATAAAAATATGTACAACACATTTATTCATATATATAATTGATTATCTGTGAGTGACAGAGCAAACTGTGTTTTTACCTAGAAAAGGAGAGAGTTGAATGTGGTTGAACTGCTGAATTTCTCTTTTTTTATTTTTAATTAATTAAAGTTTACAATCTAATCTATGTGTTACTTATCATTTACTCAAAACATTCTAGAAGCTTTTCACAGATGCACCCAAGAGTATTAGATTCTAGATTATTCTAAGTCCCACAAATTTAACAGTGAAGACTAATGATTAATATATAGTTAATATATAATAATCTCTCTCTTTCTATAAGTGTGTGGGTATATTTTGAATTAAGTCTTGTAGATTTTTCTTTCAAGTAGTAACGTTTTTTTTTAATTTTTATTTAACTTTTATTAAATACACTTTATTCCTTTTGTATCCCCCCATAAGTCCCTCCCTCCTCCCCTCCCGGTCCCACCCTCCCCCCCTTTCTGCATGAATGCCTCTCCCCAAGTCCACTGAAAGGGGAGGTCCTCCTCTCCTTCTTTCTGATCTTTTTTTTTTTTTTTTTTTTTTGTTCTTCTCAATGCAGTTTATTCAGGAACCTTGGACAATCTTCTGACCCTGGGGAAAGCCAGCCCACAGCTTAAAATAGCCTCTGGGTAGCCAACCCCAGCGTGCCTCGTGGGCAATGCAGATAGGTCCACATACACGGAACCAAGCCAGATCCTCAGCCTTAGCCAAATATGGAGTTGTTTGTGACAGAGAGCACTCACCATCGGGAAGGTGGAAGGCAGAAACCAGCTCCATCTTTAAGGCGCGGTATTACGCAGCTCTCTACAGTTCCCTCTTTTTGTTTTAGACGCATCAGGCAAGAGTAGAGGTCTGATCTCTGATATTAGAAATATATTGGGACTTTGTACCAATGTTCATTTAGGTGTCATCCACCCAAAGAGCATCAGACCCGTCTGATACCTTTTTCTCAGAGGCGGGACCTGGGGCATCAACCCGCAGTAACGTTAATGAATAGAGTCATGTTAAAAAAAAATGAATGGAATACTGAAGTTGGTCAGTATTTTAGAACAGTTTATAAATACTACAAAATTAGTATTTTTAGTCATCAAATTCACAATTTAGAAATATTAAAAATTGGTTATTTATAAACATGCCACTGTAAGCAAGTATACATTATTGCTTACATACACACACACATACAGAGAGAGAGATGGGGAGACCACAAAACACAGACAGAAAGACAAAAACAGGCAGAATGGTCTGTATGAGTTTAAGACAAAAAAAAATTGAAAAGTAAACATATTCACAAACTCTTTGTTATCCTTTCACAAGTTAAGAAAAATACCATTCTGGGATCAAAGATGCCTGTGTTTTCTACCATTATTCAAAGTTCTTCAGCAGTAGATGTCTATGCTAGAATTCCATTTTGCTCCAAAACTATCTGCTTGAGAGTATCATCAGACTCTGTTGGGTAGGTATGGGTTAACTTACACCAAAGTGTTTTTCACTTGTGATAACATTTTCAAAATTAGGAATTTTGATTTTCATGATTGTTTCTCAAGGTCAATAATTTGGTAGGTAGTCTTACAACACTCAACAAAAAACTTACTTAGTTTTTCTAGCTTTTTATGAAGAATATCATAATATGTATGTGTGTGTGTCCCCAGTTGGAATGGTTGCAAAGAAGTAGCATTTTGAGAAATGTGTGGAGCCTGGATGGTCTCTCTCGTGTACAAATTTCACAGCACTCCATTATTTCAGCAGCTCGGAAATTATTAAACCCCATAGTTCAGAGTTTTCTTTTTAAAAGTTCATCATAAACTAAAGGGACATTGCAATATCCTGCATCCTTGCTTTTACTATTCTCATTTATGGATTATAGGTGAGAAATGTTTGAAGGTTCCATATTTCTAACCATAATTTGGTCCCTCTTATGGTCAGACCTCACTCTTTTTAAGTCTCAGAGAAACAAACAAACAAACAAACAAACAAACAAATATCCATTTCTAATCCAGGTTACTAGAACGGAATGACAACTATGTGGCAGAAGCCAGTAATAGAATAAAGTAGTAGGAGAAAAATGCAAATTTTAAATAACTAATTAATACTATTTTATTACCATTTTAGAATGTTTTGAAAATAATTTCTTGTTACATTTACTACTTTGACTTTTCAGAAAAAAATATGTGGGGGGTATATTTTAGAAACTAGGCAGCTATACTCTAATTTTTTTCTTATATTCAAATTGTAATTGTACTTATCTCACACCTTTTTCATATTTCCATTTATTATTATTATTATTATTATTATTATTACAATTTATTCACTTTGTATGCTGGTTGTAGTCTCCTTCATCTCCTCCTGGTCCTACCCTCACTTCCTCTTTCTCCCGTATCCTTCTCCCTAGTTCACTGATAGGGGAAGACCTATCCCACTCTGACCTTAGCCTATCAAAATTCAAGGCAGGCGCTTCATGAGAAAAAGCTGATTTTTTTTATGTTGGCTTATTTGGTTAAGGTTACCTTTCTTATATAGTGCTGTAGTGGAATTTTAATCAAGCAACCTGGCTGCTCTGGCAAGGGATCACATCCAAAGATATAGGTCTGTTTGATCCAGCTGGAATAAAGACACACCTTTAGTACACACCTTTAATACCTCTGGCTGTAATGTAGACACAAAACACTTTCATTCCTCTGGCTGGAATTTAGTCCGCACCTTCAATCCCAAATTTTGATTTATTGATGGGCAGGCAAAGTGATGAATCAGATAAAAATTTGACAATATGAGTCACAGATAGGATATGGCCAACTCGTAGGAGAACAGACTAGAAAGAGTAGCTACTTAAGAACAGCTCAGAGAGCAAGACAGTTTGTGGAGTTTGGGAGTACAATATAGTACATTTCAATGAAGTTCAGTTGATTGCACATGAGTTTGTTCAGTTCAGTTCATAGAGTTCAGAAAGCAGAGTTCCAAGCAGAGCAATTAAGTGACAAACCAAAAGAAGCCAGTTTGAATCAGTCAACCTGTAGAGGAATTTTGAGCCAGAGCAGCTGAGCTGAACAAGTCAGCCAGAGTTCAGAAAAAAAAAAAAAAAAAAAAAAAAAAAAAAGTAAGTTTATTCAGCATTAAGTCTAGGCCTAGGTTAGAAGACAGAGGCTGGAAGTCGAAGACTTTAAGGTCCAGGCTTTTAGAAGTTTAGATTGTGTAGAAGCTAGAAGCTTCTAGGCCTAGGCCTATGGATTGTTACCAACTCTGGGCTCAGTTCAAGTCATGTATTAGTAAAGCTTAATATGGTTCTTATTTCATTTCCCTATTTGAGGAAATAATATATATATATATATATATTATATAATTATTATATAGTATATATGTATATATCCCAGTCATATCTGCATTGGCATAGTTGCCAATGGTCTCCTGGATCTTCCTATAGCAATTATCAGTCATTAAAATGCCCCACAGATATTTCCACACACCAATATGAACAAAGGAATTCTTCAGGTGAGCTTCCTTCTTCCTTCCTTCTTATGTCAATGTGATTAGAAAACTAAAGAAAATTTATGATCCATTAAAAGAAATTAGCAGATCATAGAACTTTAAACATTGTACTTTTAATTTTATTATAATTTTGAGAATTTGACTTAGGACAATTCATTTAAAAAACTGTGATTCTTGCAATGATCAATAATGAAATTATAGAGACATAGTCACAAGTCATAAATTGTATTTATAGTTTTATATTTATATATCTATATGATAGAACAATCTTTTTAGTTTATTTATACATATCAGAAATTACCTTTATCTATTGCTATAATTAAAAGTTAATGCTTTTATTTATGTAAAATAAAAAACTTAAAAGATATAAAATATACCGTGTTTGTCTTTCTCCTTCTGGGATATTTCACTCAGAATGATGTTTTCTAAATCCCACCATTTGCCTGCAAATTTCATGATTTCCTCCTTTTTGATTGCTGAGTAGTATTCCATTGTGTAGAAATACCATAATTTCTGTACCCATTCTTCCATTGATGGACATCTGGGTTGTTTCCAGGTTCTGGCTATTACAAATAAAGCTGCTATAAACATGGTTGAACAAGTATCCCTTTTGTGTACTTGAGCAAGCTTTGGGTATATACCTAGCAGTGGTATAGCTGGGTCTTGAGGAAGCACTATTCCTAATTGTCTTAGACAGTGCCAGATAGCTTTCCAGAGTGGTTGTACCAGTTTACATTCCCACCAGCAGTGGAGGAGGGTTCCCCTTTCTCCACAACCTCTCCAGCATGTGTTGTCACTTGAGTTTTTCATCTTGGCCATTCTGATGGGTGTAAGGTGATATCTCAGGGTTGTTTTGATTTGCATTTCCCTGATGGCTAATGAGAATGAGCATTTCTTTAAGTGTTTCTCTGCCATTCGATATACTCACTTATATAGACCTATAAGATAGGATAAACATAATGAAATCTATACACCTAAAAAAGACAATCAAGAGAGCGGACATGGGGTAAGAGGATCAATCCTCGTTTAGAAAGACAGATGGGATGTGCATTGAACGCATGACAGGGGTCTACTGAGCGCATCTGAAAGCCTCCAACTAGCAGTGTTTTCAAAGCAAAGACTCATGACCAAACCTTTGGCAGAGTACAGGGAATAATAAGAAAGAAGGGGAGTTAGTCTGATGGGGAAAGGATAGGAGCTCCACAAAGACCAAATATATCTGGGCACAGGGTCTTTTCTGAAACTGACATTCAACCAAGGACCATGTATGGATATAACCTAGAACCTCTGCTCAGATGTAGCCTGTGGTAGCTCAGTAACCAATTGGTTTCCCAAAGTGAGGGGAACAAGGACTATTTCTAACAGGAACTCAATGAAGATACCTGATAAAACAGGATCAGATGAATGGGGGGAGGTCCCCCCCTATCAGTGGACTTGGAAAGGGGCACAGTAGTGATGAGGGAGGGAGGGAGGGACTGGGGGGGAATGAGGGTTCGGGGCACGGCTGGGATACAGATTTAATAAAATGTAACTGATAAAAAAATTAAAAAAAAATAATAAAATAAAAAAAATATTCTGGAAAAAAAATAAAAAAATAAAAAAAATAAAATAAAATAAAAAATTAAAAAAGGAAAAAAAAAGATATAAAATAAATTACCATGATTTCAGGGTGTGCTCATAGACTAAGGAGTGTCTTGAAGTTGTTTGAGCTCATTACATTTTCAGAGACTCATCTTGAAGCTGTTTTTCTAGACTTTACCCTTCTGGCATCAATTTAGTGGCATGCCTGAATGTCTGACAAAAACCAAAGTAACTTTGTAGTTGGCTCCTAGACACGCTTTAATTGTAACTTAGGTAGAAGAAGGGAAAAGGAAGTAGGGAGATTAAAATTAATTTTTAATGTTAAAAAATTATAATTTGTAAGAGCAAGTTGCTGTGTTCAAAACAGTTTAGTACTTTACCAGAAAGTGGTGTTAGTAAGAGAACTAACTTAAAATGATATTCAGGACTTGGAAAATAGTTAAGTTAAACGTAGCTTAACTTGTTTTAATGTTTAGAAATTTAGTTATTTTCGAATTAAAAATATGTGTTGTTCATTGATGCTGAATCACATGCTCTAATCAGATGCTTTTCTGTTTTGTTTTGTTTTTTTCTTTTGACTGAGGTGAGGTCTTCCTGTGCTTTACCGGTTGGTCTGGGATTTGCAGCCTGAAGTGATTCTCCTGCTTTCGGCTCTTGAGTCCCTAAGCATACAGTGCTGCTCTGCTTGTTTTCTTATTGCTTTTTTAAATTACTGCTGGTCCACAGTGACAATTTAGTACATCTGATAATGCTTGAAATTAATAAAGAAAACAATATGAAATTATTTTAATAATAAAATAATTAATTCAAAACATTCTTTATTAAAATGTTTTATTAAAGGATTAGCTGTTCTTTCAGCATAGTTGACTAATGTTTGAAATGTGCAATACGAGTAAAAACATTCAAACATCCTCTTCTATAAAGACTGGATTATATCACCAAAAATTATATCCATGAATGGATTTGTATGAGTTGTACTTGTGTTTTTCATTTTTCTTATAAATCTGAGTGTGTCTCCACATATGAAGTAATGTAATGTCAGGTTCACGGGACCCTCAGAGACCACCAGGAGACGACTCTGATGCAATTGCAAGAGAGGTTTATTATGAGAGCAATCGAACTCAGGACCCAAGTCTCACTGATGAAGCAGTAGAGAAGTGAGACCCAAGCTCTGAGTGAACAGGATTTTTAAAGGGACAGTCTATGAGCAGAGGGTTTCCATGCAGCAAGCAGAGGGGCACAAGCCTTGGCATTACAGAATTGGGTGAAGTTTAGCAGGCCGGGGTGGCCTTTTCTGAGGCACACAATCACAATGGCTAAGTCATATAATCACAATGGCTATTTTTCTAAACCATATCTGAAACATTGGGGAGAATTTTCCCACCCTATTCTCAACCGATTCCCATTGATTATTGCCAGGGAGTTTGTCTCTATTTTCTATGAAACATTTATTCTGTTATATTTCCTGGAGGCTATTGCTGGGAGAGTTAACTCAGGTGTACATTCTGTGATATTTCCTGGTACCTGAATTCAGTTCCCAGTCAAAATCTTTATTTCAAAATGGAGTTATATTCAGGCTAACTTAAACTCTTCAGTATAAAGGTAATTTTTTACATGTGGTAAATATTTTAACTCCTTTGAGTTCGCTTATGGAGCACTGAATTGTTTTTGAGTAATGATAATTACAAGATCCTTTGTAGCTTCATGGTATAAGATCTGACTAGAATTACCTAGATGTCCATGCTACTTCATTGGTACTTGAGAGCTTTTCATTACAGAAATATGTGTTGTGGTTTTAATAAGAATGACCCCCATAGACTCATATATTTGAGTGTTTAGAGAGTGACACTATTTGTTGGAGGAGGTGTGATCTTGGAGGACGTGTGCCACTGGAGCTGCCTTTGAGGTTTCCAAAACCCAAGCCAGCGTCATTTGCTTTCTTTCTGCTGCCTGTAGATCTACATATAGAACTCTCAGCAACTTCTCTAGTACCATGCTTGCCAGTTTGCAAACATCTTCTCTGCCATGATGATAATGAACTAAATTATGAAACTATAAGCAAAGCCAAAGTAAGTGCTTTCTCTTGTAAGTGTTGCTGTGGTCATGGTGTCTCTTCTCAGCAACAAAAGACCAACTAAGACAATATATAACATATGAACCCTAATACAAAATCTAATGAAAGTTACTCCTCCTTATCTATCTATCTATCTATCTATCTATCTATCTATCTATTTCTATCAATTTATTTTTATTGATAATAGAGTCTTCTCTCAAACAATACATGTGAGCACAGTTTCCCCTCTCTGCACTCCTCCCAGGTGATTCTAACACCTGTCTACTACAAATCTAATGCATCTCCTTTTTCCCTCAGAAAGCAGGTCTATGAGAGACAACAATCAAGATGTCCTCAACAGGGTCACCCTCATAGGTTTCAGGAAGTTTTCACTACGCTAAGTTTACACACCACCTCCCAAATTTTGGCAGTTTCAGCAGACTCTCTCCAAATCCGTTACTTCACCCCCTGCGACTTGATCTCTTTTGCTCCTGCCCCATCTGTTCTCAAGTAACCTACAGTGTTTACTCTTTTTTTCCTTCTGGGAGATCAATGCGTCCACTCTAGAGCACTTAACCTAACCTCTTTGGGTCTGTATATTATAACTTGTTTATTATTTGTTTAGATAGTATCCAGTGATAAGTAAATGCACACTGTATTTCCCTTTTTGAGTCAGGGTTACCACACTCAAGATGATTGGTTTATTTGTATCCATTTGCCTGCAAATTTCATGATGCCATTTTTTTAACATTTGAGTAAGAGTACATTTTGTAAACATACCACATTTATTATCTGTTTATTTGTTTATTTTTATTTACTTTACATTCTGGTTGTAACCCCATCCCTCCTCCCCTTTGAGTCCCAGCTTTCCTGCCTCTCCCCTCCCCCACTTCCCTCTACTATTTTCCTCAGAAAAGGGAAGCTCCCCTTCCTGTCTACTCCATCTCATCAAGTTGCATCAGGACTGATCAGTCCCCTGTGGCCTGGCAAGGCAGTCCTGCCAGGGGAAGTGATCAAAAGTTGGCAAGAAAGCCTGAGTTAGATGCAGGCCCATTTTCCTTACTTGAGGACTCAATCAATGCCTAAGTCACCCACTGGCTATATTTTGTAGGAGGTATCTAGGTCCAGTCCATGCATGATCCTTGGCTGATGCTTTAGTCTAGGCAAACCCCTCTGAGCCCTGGAAAGTGGGCTCTTTTTTACTTCTTTTGGTGCTTCCATTATCTCCATTGTCTTTATTGATTGTTTTGTTGAAAGATTAAATTTTTTTCCTACTTTCTGACTATTTTAAATAAAGCCACAAAGAGCTCAGTTAAGAAAGTGTCTTTGTAGGATGGCATGTCCTTTGGGTGTATGCCCAAGATTGTTATAACTGGGTACCGAGGCAGATTGATTCCAATTTTCTGAGGAATGGTCACATTGATTTCTAAAGTGGCTATAGGTTAGCACTTCCACTAGCAATGGAGAAATATTCCTCTTGCTTCGCATCCTCATCAGTATGAGCTGTCACTTGTGTTATTTATATTAGCCATTCTGACAGATATGGAATCTCAAAGCAGTTTTATTTCTCTGATGGCTAAAAATGTTGATCATTTAAGGTTTTTAATCCACTTGAAATTTGTCTTAAAAAATTGAGAATTTTCTTTAAACTTGTGCCACATTTTTTATTGAATTTTTCGGGTTTTTTTTTACATCTACTTTCTTGAGTTCCTTGTACTTTTTAAAGTATCCTATGTTTTTCTAGAAAAAGGAGGCAGAGAGAGAGAGATGAGAAAAGACCATATGAAATATTGTCTATACATTAACTATTATTTTGGTTAAAGATATTTGTAAAGTTAAGAACTAATGGGAACACTTATTTCATCTAACTTGAGACTCCATCACCTGAGTATACCAATCATGGTATATGAATAAATGCAGTAAAATTAATTTTAATAATGAAATTTAAAGCTTCTACATTAGAGTTTTAAGAATGAAATGTGAGAATCTTATAATATTAACACCCATTGACTACGTCTGCTCCATTACATTGTCTTGTCTTCATGCATTATCACATATCAAGAAACACAAAAGGCAACTAACTATGGAAACTATAAGCCAAAATAAGTGTTTTCTTCTATAAGTTAGTTTTCTATCACTTTGATGAAATAAATACCCGAGATAAAGCACTTATACAGAGGAATCATTTTTATATAACATTTTATTGATTTGTTTTTTAATTTCTCACCATGCATTCCAATTCCACTCATCTCCTTGCTCCCTTTGCCTTTTCAAACTGTGTCTCAAAAGAAAGAAAAAAAAATTGTGCTGAAGAAGGTGTAGTGTGGCACAGTGTGTCCCAGACTATACCCTCTGGTACATATTTATTCGCTTGAAATATTCATTGCACTGAAGCATTGTTCTTGCAGAAGGAGTCTGGCTTCAGCTACCCTATCAATACTGCATTCCCACTGGGGCTCCTCTTAAATATTCTGTGGGTGCTTTGTGTCCTGGAGATCCTACAGCTTTGGATCTGTAGGCCCAGACTCTTGATGTGCTCCAGCAGTTCATCCACGTGTTGTGCCAACACAAAGCCCTGGATCTGGATATGGCTGGTTTATGAGCTGGTCATCCAGCAGGCTCTCCTGCCCTACCCCACCAGAATGAACTCTTCAGCATGGCAGGGCTAGCTCACCCAATGAAACCGCCTGCAAGAAGAGGACTCTCCTGTTCTCACACCCTCCAGCCAGATCACCAGCTCCCACGCCAGCAGAGCCAGTTTTGTTGTACTTCCCAGGTGAGGTACAGGGTCCACTCAAGGAGGAATCTTCTACATGAGTTTACTGTCTTAGAAATTTCAAATACTTGCAACTTAGGAATTTTCTGTGAGTCTGTGCCATAGTTCATGGCTTTTCTGAATTGCATTCCCAGGGGTTTGTTTGTGAAAATTGCATAGATTCTTTAGACAGTACAACAGTTGAAATCCTAATAGTAGCCTGAAGGTTATGCCACTAAGACACAGAAAGTATTTTCAAAACATATCCTTATTAATTCCTTAAGCCATTTACTGGAGCGTGCCTGCTGAATCTATTAGCCGAAGTAAGTATTTCAGGCTATAATTTGATTTTCTTAGGTATTTTGTTACAGTGACCAAAACTAACACAGAACCTGTGTGAGAACAGGGCAACACAGGGCAACTGCCATGAATCTGACCTTCCTTTTCCTCGCATTCATGAGTCATAGGGAAACTTGAAAGGAAATGTGAGCAGTGCTTGGCTCACCATTCTAAATGAGGTGTGAGGTTCCTTCCAGACACAGTTCAGAGAAGTTGTCCCTCCATCCCTGGAGGAAGCTGCACTATGGAAGTGTGTGGATCTCTGAGTATGCTCATGGACTTTGGGATGTAGCATGCATTCACTTCTTACCAAGAAAAAAGACAGACTTTCTAGACGCAGCAAGGGTGTCGTCTTAAGCCTTTTAAAATATTGTGCTAGTTTCATTATGGATTTTTTTTTTTACCTCTTCATTACTTTTTTATTTATTTTTTAAGTTACATGTTATTTAATTTCTTTAATATCTGCATTAGAGTCAAAGTAAAAGCACTTTTCATAGAATATTTTTTTTTCCATGAATTGCTCACTTTGGATACATTTTGTTCACAGGTTTTGAATAGAATTTTGACCACTTAGGCTTTAAATATTAAATTTACTTATTCCTTTTTATATAAAATACTGCGCATGTTTCCTTAGCCTGTTTTCTCACCTCTCATTTTTCTCTTAGTCTCCTCTGCCCTACTTGGAAGATTTACTTATAATTTTATGTCATGTATTCAATACATAGTTTTATATGCATCCATGTAAATTACTAGGACCGATAATGGGGAACTACATGCATTCCTTCTTTCTGAGGTTGACTTAATTTGTTTTAAATGATTGTTTTCATTTTCATCCTTTATTTCAGTTTATCTTAATATTACTACTTAGTTCTCTGACCAGTTTACTAATGATAGTGATGATGATTACCAATGGTCTTCAATCCTGTACCAAATACACATACAGTATATAAAGTTCAATTCTGTGGAAAAAGAACAATAATATTTGACTTCTTATCTCAAAAAAATACAGAAAACTAGTTACTTTAATACAGTAAATTAGTTTTGCACATATTTGCATTCATTATTCCTCATGCTAGGGTCATAGTTTCATCAGTCCTCATCTCCTTACAAATCTCTAACATTGTGAAAACAGCCAAAAAATTGGTATGTGTGATAGATTTGTGGCACTTCCAACATATCTTTGATGGAATCTGGAAACTACATCTACCTACAGTGTATATTGTTATTTTTTACCCACAAATGGCAAAATAAATCGTCAGAGTATTATATTCTTAAAATTTATCTGTGAGCTAAACTACTTATTTGAACAAATGTATGCTGCATCCCAAATAGAGAAGTTGAATACTGGCAAGGCAAGGCATCTTTCACTTTCTCTTATCTTTTTCTACTTTGTGTTATAATATATGTCCTTGGAGAAACCAAGTTTTTTTTTAATATTTAGGCTACTTAATATTTTAACTTTGAGCTAACGTTCACTCAGGCAGAAACATGGATTCTGAGGAAATAGAGGAAAAATCCTATTAAGAAGCCAGAGAATCCGATTAACTTTTAGAATGTTGATCTGCATCATTTGCAGTGCATTTAAATGAAGAAAAAAATGTGTTTTATGTGTTTTTATATTAGATATGATGGAAGTATTTTGCTCAAAATAAATAGTTTAAATGTTTTTCTTTATATTTTTATAATATTCCTTAGGCTACTAAAGAATATGATTGTTATTTTTTGCAATTTTAATAGAATGTTAAATATAGGGCATACATGCCATCATTTTCATAAAAGTAGTTGCCTGTGTTTTACTGAGGGCTGTTTTCAACACAATTGTTGATCTACTATTCATGTAGCAGTCTGTGTTATGACAGGCATCACAATTTGCAGCTCTTTCTAGAGTTTTTAATTGTTCTAGTTTCATACATATCACTTATTTCATATGCTCATGCTACCCGTTCAGCGGGACCTACTAATGATGCAAATACAACTAATTTGTATGTATACATAAAAGAAAAAAAACTGAAAAAAATGGAGAAAAACTTAGTCAAAAAATTTTCAACAATTGTTATTAAATTAAAAGTACAAGAAGTAGAAACACATGGTGTATACTCACAAGTGGAAATTAAATAATATAGGATAAACATACTAAAATCTGTACACCCAAAGAAGCTAAGCAAGAAGGAGGACCCTTGGTAAGATGCTCAATCCTCATTCCCAAAGGCAAAAGGGGTGGACATTGAAAGAGGGAGAAAACAGTCAACAGGACAGGAGCCTATTACAGAGGGCTTCTGAAAGACTACCCAGCAGTGTATCAAAGCAGATGCTGAGACTCATAGCCAAATTTGGGCAGAGTGCAGGGAAAGAAGAGGGAGACAGAAAGACCTGAAGGCATCAGGAACTCCACAAGTAGAGCAAAAGAACCAAAATATCTGGGAACAGGGATCTTTTCTGAGAATGATACTGCAACCAAGGACCATGCATGGTGATAATGTAGAACCCTGCGCAGATGTAGCCCATGGCAATTCAGTCTCCAAGTGGGTACCCTACTGATGGGAATAGGGACTGTCTCTGACATGATCTCAGTGGCTGGCTCTTTGAACATCTTCCCCCCGCCCCCATAGGGGAGTAGCCTTACCAGAGTAAGACAATGCAGCCAGTCCTGATGAGACCTAATAGATCAGGGTCAGATGGAAGGGGACGAGGATTTCCCCTATCATTGGACTGAGGGAGAGGCAAGGGAGGAGATGAGGGAGAAAGGGTAGAATTGGGAGGGGATGAGGAAGGGGCTACAGCTGGGATACAAAGTGAATAAACTATAAATTTTAAATAAATTAATAAATAAATATATTTTTTAAAAGTACAAAGGCACAGATTTGTTTTGTTTTGCTGTAGGTTGACTTGTGAGAGAGCACATGATATTCTGCTGGAAGCTTTCATGTGCAAGGGGCATGACTTTGGCCAGCTGAGAACATCCATGAGTGGACTCTGAGCAGAGGAGATATATAGAGGCCCAGGCTCAGTGAAGCATTGCCTTTTGGATCAACATCGCTGTGCTGATCTTTATGCTTGCACACTTGATTTCGAAGAGAGAAACATTCTAGAGAATTTCTTGGGGCAATCCAACTGAGTCTTGCGGATTTAGTTGACTTTGTATTGCTGCTTGTTGTTGGCCTTTGGACTAAATTGCTAGTATCCTGATGACTGAGTTTGGTAATCCCCTAAAGTTTTATGGACCCTAATCAGCAGGAAGTAGATAAAAGAAGTCTACAGCCCTACTAATCTCCCACCTGTATGTGTGGGAGGCTGGAAGGAAGGTAAAGGTGTTTAAGAACCCTAAATAAAGTGGGTTTGGTGAAAATCTAAAAAAATAAAAAATAAAACAATAAAGATCTTCTATCTCTGACAGGAACTCAATGGCAGAGTCTTTGACTCCCCACCCCCCAAGTGAGGAGCAGTTCTGCTAGGCCACAGAGGAGGACTTTGCAGCCAGTCCTGAAGATACCTGATAAAACAGGGCCAGACGAAAGGGGAGGAGATCCTCCCCAATCCATGGACTTGGAAAGGGGCAGGGAGAAGCTGAGAGAGGGAGGGAGGGAATAAGGGAGGGGGATACAGCTGGGATACAGAGTTAATAAAATGTAACTAACTAATAAACAATACGAAAAATAATAATAAAAAAGAAAAAAAAAGAAAGAAAATTAAGCATCTTGCCTAGGGACCTCCTTGTTGTTTAGCTTCTTTAGGTCTGTAGATTATAGTATGTTTATCTGTAGATTATAGTATGTATTTTTTGTACATTTCTTACTTTATAATATGTCACATAATTCTGTAGATTCCTATATACACATTACAAAAATAAATTATAAGAAATAAAAAAGTATAAAGGCAGAGATTTGTTTTTAAAGATCTTCCTTGGAACTTGTACACCAATAGCAACTTTGCTAAGCTTGTGGTGCACTGCAGCTTAAGGACAGTGTGTAGTGATAGTTGCACTATTGTTCGCTCATCATGCAATATTTTCTTTTGCTCAGAGAGAAACCTCATGTACGTTTGCTAAAACTACTCAACTTGATCCCATGTCTACAGTTCTGGACACTGATTTTTCCAATACCTATAGAAACTTTCTTTCATTTTAAAGTTCAGTAGATTTTACCTAGTCTGGATATTAAATATAATCTGGATTTTATAACAGTTCTTTTGTTATTATATTATTTTAAGTAACAAATTATTTTCAAGATTCTGCTTTTCTTTTGAGCTCCAATTTGCTCATTAATACTTTTACAGCTATTATTATTTATGTCATAAGGCTACTACTACATTTGCCTACTCCTTCAGGGTATTTAAATGTTCGTGGGTATTCATGATGTTTCTATAAAAAAGGCTGAAGAGCAAGTGTCCTTTTACGGTTGAACATCTTTCTGATTCCCTAATTTTCTAAGAAAGCACCAGATTGATTTCCAAAGTGGTTATACAAGTTTACATTTCCACCAGAAACGTAAGAGAGTACCCCTTTTTCCACTATCTCTCCAGCATGTGTCATCTCTTGAGTTTTTTATATTAACCATTCTGATGGTGTGTGGTGAAATCTCAGGGATGTTTTGATTTATATTTTCCAGATAACTAAAGACATTGAGCATTTCTTTATGTGTTTCTTGCCATTCAAAATTCCTCTATTAAGAATTCTCTGTTTAGCTATGTACCCCATTTTTTTTCATTGGATAACTTAGTTTTTGGTGTTTAACTTCTTGAGTTCTTTATATATTCTGGATATTAGCCCTATTTGCAATGTAGAGTTGGTGAAGATCTTTTCCCAGTCTGTAGGCTGTCATTTTGTTCTGTTGACAGTGTCCTTTGCTTTACAGAAGCTTTTCAGTTTCATGAGGTCCATAGCAGGTTTTCTCAGTGTAGCCAGAATCTATAAACAACTTACATGTCTCTCAACTGAGGAATGGATTCAGAAATTGTGGTACATTTACACAATGGAATACTACTCAGCAATTAAAAACAAGGAAATCATGAAATTTGCAGGCAAATAGTAGGATCTAGAAAAGATCATCCTGAGTGAGGTATCCCAGAAGCAGAAAGGCACACATGATATGTACTCCTTAGAAGTGAATATTAGACATATAAGATAGGATAAACATACTAAAATCTGTACACCTAAAGAAGCTAAACAAGAGGAAGGACCCTGGGTAAGATGATCAATCCTCACTAAGAAAGACAAACAGGATGGACATTGGAAGAAGGAGAAAACAAGAAACAGGACAGGAGCCCACCATAGAGGGCCTCTGAAAGACTCTACCCAGCAGTGTATCAAAACACATGCAGAGACTCATAACCAAACTTTGGGTAGAGTACAGGGAATCTTATGAAAAAAGGGGCAAATAGTGGGACCTAGAGGGAACAGGAGCTCCACAAGGAGAGCAACAGAACCAAAATATCTGTGCCCATGAGTCTTTTCTGAGATGGATTCTCCAAGAAAGGTCCCTTCATGGATATAACCTAGAACACCTGTTAAGTAATAGCCCATGGCAGCTCAGTATGCAAGTGGGCATCCTAGTAAGGGGAACAAGGATTGTCTCTGAAATGAATGACCACTTCCCGGTGAGGGTGCAGCCTTGCCAGGCCACAGAGGAAGACAATGCATCCAATACTGATAAGACCTGACAAGCTAGGGTCAGATGGAAGGGGAGGTGGTCCGCTGGTCTGAGTGGACTTGGAGAAGGGCATGGGAGGAGATGAGGGAGGGTGGGATTGGGAGGAAATGATGGAGAGGCCAACAGCTGGGATACAAGTGAATAAACTGTAATTAATATTAAAAAGTAAAAATTTAATAAAAAAATAGAGGAAAGTAGGAAAAAAATATTTGAGTAAAGCCAGCATAAAAGTCAGCCACATGGTGGCAGGCAATGACACAGCAAAGATGAGGCACTAGAGAAAGAATAAACAAGTGTGGAAGCTAGAGAAAGAATTAAAGCGAAATATACAAAAAGAAAAGAAACATGTTTTTCCATAAGTAATTGAGAAAATATTTCCACAGTAGCAAGTTTATGCTTTTTAACAGACTGAGTTACAGAGCAGGAATTCTGGGAAGATAAAGTCCATTGTCCCACAAAAGAAATAATTTTTCTACTTAGCATAGTTTAGGAGGAACTCTCTTTCCTAGGGTGTGCTAACCTTCCCTAGTGGTATTGTGACTTTAGCCAGGTGATTGATTGTTCTTCATGAAATGCTGGTTCTCCATGATGCAAACCAGAGTTAATCTATGACTGTAAGTTTCTGTTAATGGTCCTCTATTACTACTTTAACATCCCTACCTCTGATGGGAAAACTCTAAAAACATTTAGGATATGGACTGAAACGGGAGATTGATAGAACCCATTTTAAATCAGAACTAGATAACCATTTTCAAAGTTTTTCACTGGATGGAATGTAAGTTTTATTCCTATCCACATGTATAATCTGAAGATCAGGATCATATGTTAAGGAGATAAGAAACCAGGACATCTTTCTGTCAATATTATCTATAGAAATACGGGTATTTCTCGAAGTCATAGTTTGGTAATGTTGCCTGGTTTGCCACAACTTTATATCTCAATTGGTACTCGTTCCCCTCTGAAGACAGATCTCTGCTGTTTACAAATAAACCGTTCTAATTTATTTGACCAAATGTTGAGTAGGAAACACTGCCAGTGTCATTATCTAGAACAGTAGTTCTCCACCTTCCTAGTGTTGTGGTCCTTTAATACAATTCCTCATGTGGTGACCCTCCAACCATATAATTATTTGTGTTGCTACTTCATAACTGTAATTTTGTGATCTGAAAGAATCCAAAATGCATTAGTGGTTTTTTAGTGTAACTCCAAGTCTTAGGAAAAAGAAGAAATCATTGTGTAATGGTTGGAAAGAGATGTGAGGGAAAAGTAAGGCAAAGATTAAAGGCTCTAAGCAAGGAACTGGATAATTCAGAACCCGAGGATAGTTCTAAAATGCTTAAATCAAAGTCTATTGAAATATTTTCATGGGTTCACAATTGCATCCATCCTATGAATATCCTTCATTTTTTCTTGACTTCCAAGACTGTTCAAAGAAAATGTATAATTGTTAGAGTATCTAAAATATAGAGTATCTAAAACCAAAAATATAGAGTATCTAAAACCAAAATATACTCTAAAATATATTTTTAGATACTCTAAAAATATTGGTTTTTCAATATTTGTCTTCTTGATAGAAACAAAGTGATAGTGGGAAAACAAGACAGAAAGAAGGAAAAAGAAGAAAGGGAGAGATGGAAGGATGGATAGAGGGGGAAGAAGAGAGAATATAAATGTTAATATTTTTAAGGTTAAAGAAATAGATTCATAGTTTGGTACAATTGTGATTAATTTTTTCTTCCAATAACATCCATTACTATATAGCTTAGCTCAATCAAAGTATTTCACATTCAGTTACTCATATTGAACATATATACCTCTTGGTTACTTCCATTAGCATATTTAATTAATAATTATTTGGTAACCCAGGACATAATAACTAAGTATTTAAAATTTTTAAATAAATGTCTTAAAAAGTAAAGTTATGCCTCTGTTGTGTACAACTTGAGCTGTATTTACTTCAAATTGTCATCTGGAGTCCAGGTACTTGGCTGTGTCATTTATAATCTTTGTAGAATGCTTTTCACTCACCGAGTCTAAATACTCACCATCTGTGCCATATGGCAGCCATTGGGAAGGTGAAAATGGAAAATGAAACCCATAGGCCACCTTCTAAAGAAACAGGAAATTTGACACATTACTTTCTTCCTAGAGTTTTAGTCAGAGTCACATATGGATGATTCCTGGATAATACCATTTGTATTCTGAATATGAATCACTGTATAAAAGCAATCACCGTAAGAGAATAATAGCAAATGTTTTTTTTTATAACTAGCAGATTTTAAATTTGGAAATGATGAAGTTAAGTCAAAATGAAAAATATAATGATAAGAAAAGTTGCTTTTAATTGATATTTGTAATTATGAGTTAATAAAACTTTGATATTCTTTTGTACTTTACTGTGCTTTACCTACAAATATATAATGGGTGATAGCTAGCATACTTAATAAAAAAAATTCTTTGATCAGGTGTATATTAATGTTAAAAGATAAATTAAGTAGACTTGAAAATGAAACATATACATTATTTTAACATGAAATAAAACATGTGTGAATTTGAAATTAATGTATACTTATGATTCTGTTATTGACTAAACAATTAATTGTATTCTATTACAAGGTCTCCAGTTTTCTCTGTTCTCAATCTCAGCAGCAATTTTGGGTGCCAGAGTGGCCAGGTAGACAATGTGAATAAATTGGTCCTCTCCTGACACCATGTTCGTCCCAAAGATTAAGCTAATGTCATTAGGATTAGTTGCAATGCCCTTCCTCATTGAGCCATCTTACAAGTACTAATGAGCATTTTTTTTTTCACAATAAGTTAAAATAACACGGTGTAGGGAACAAGAGCGTGTTCTATACCTTTTATTCTTTTTCTTTTTTTCTTCTCTCATACAATACATTCTGATGTCTCCCCTTCCTTTCCTCCTGTCCTACCTCCTTTCCTCACCTCCACTCTCTCCCAGATCCACTGCTTCTCCATTTTCCTTCAGAAAAGAGCAGCCCCCTCCCCACCATGACATCAACTGAGCATAGCATAGAAAGTTTCCCATAACAGTCAAAAGAATCAGAGACACCCCTGATAACCATTGTCAGGAGCCCTAGAAAACCCAGATGCTAAAATCTCCCATTGTTTTCTTATATTTCAAATGTACAGAACATGGCCTGATGAAAGCAGAGTGGAGCTCTGCGTGGAGCCTTTCTGCAATATAAGGATGTACTCGTGTTAGTAGAACTTGAGTCCACAAAAAATTACTGATGGAAGCTTTGCTTTGATTTTCTCCAAAGCAGCATTTGTCACCCTATCTGCTCTTGAGAAATAATGTTCCCCACACTGCTTGCCCGTACTAGACCCATGTGTGGTTACCATTTGTTAGAAAAGTGAGATTAAAAAGCAGTTTAATAGTTTCATGCAGGAGCACGATTGTAAATTAAGTAGTAAGCATCAAATAGATGCAGAAAAAATAGTTTGTCTTAACATCTTCCATATCCGAGATTTCCTGTCTTGATAATGGCCTGACCACTTTAAAATTTCTTTATTACAATTTAATCACTTTGTATCTCAGCTGTAGCCCTGTCCTTCATCCCCTCCCAATTCTGTTCTGCCTCCCTCTTTTCCTTATATGCCTTTTCCCCAGTCCATTGATAGAGTAGGTCCTCCTCCCCTTCCATCTGACCCTAGCCTATCAGGTCTCCTCAGGACTTATCTGCACTGTATTCCTCTGTGGCCTGGTAAGGCTGCCCTCCCCTCAGGTGGAGGTGATCATAGAGCCAGGCACTGAGTTCATGATCTGACTACTTTTAAAACCTTTCCCAGACCAGGATATTTGCTTTGCATGATAAATTAGTTTATCATGCAAAGTAAAAATATCATCTAAAGGGTAAAATCATGAGAAAAATCATACAGTATATTTTAAAATATATAAAAATAAGATTTCAGAACTGTCTAATTACCTTAGTAATTATAGTAAATAAAAATATTTACTAAATATTTTTATATTTAGTAAATATTTTAGTAAATATAAAAATATTTAGAAAATATAAAAATATTTTACATTTTAAACAGTTATTATATAGCTTTGCATATTGTAGAAATGTTCCGAATTAGTCATGAAGTTTTAGTTATTTCTTTTTTTAATTTTTTATTTAACTTTTATTAATTACACTTTATTCCTTTTGTATCCCTCCATAAGCCCCTCCCTCCTCCCCTCCCGGTCCCACCCTTCCCTCCTTTCTGCATGCATGCCTCTCCCCAAGTCCACTGATAGGGGAGGTCCTCCTCTCCTTCTTTCTGATCTTTTTGTTTTTGTTTTTGTTCTTCTCAATGCAGTTTATTCAGGAACCTTGAACAATATTCTGACCCTGGGGAAAGCCAGTCCACAGCTTAAAATAGCCTCTGGGTAGCCAACCCCAGCGTGCCTCGTGGGCAATACAGATAGGTCCACATACACGGAAGCAAGCAGGATCCTCAACCTTAGCCAAATATGGAGTTGTTTGTGACAAAGAGCACTCACCAACCGGAAGGTGGAAGGCAGAAACCAGCTCCATTTTTTTTTAAGTTTATAAAATATCTTTTTTTTTAATTTTTATTTTTTTTAATTTTTTCCTTATCAGTTACATTTTATTAAATCTGTATCCCAACCGTGTCCCAATCCCTCATTCCCTCCCAGCCCCTCCCT
>REGO01000339.1:177646-224430 GCA_010120015.1 Rhombomys opimus
CCATATCTCTTCAACATAGTTCTGGAAGTCCTTGCTAGAGCAATAAGACAGTTGAAGGAGATCAAGGGGATACAAATTGGAAAGGAAGAAGTCAAATTATCACTATTTGCAGATGATAGGATAGTATACGTGAGTGACCCCAAAAACTCTACCAGGGAACTCCTACAGCTGATAAACACCTTCAGCAAAGTGGCCGGATACAAAATTAACTCAAAAAAATCAGTAGCCCTCCTGTATACAAAAGACAAAAGGGCTGAGAAAGAAATTAGGGAATAGTTATTTCTTTTAATTGTTTTATTTCACAATAATTGACAATAAGGTCATTGTTTATGTTTATTATAAATAAGTAAACATTTATTTACATTACACAGTATTTTTGTGTAATAAGATCAAGGGAAACAATTTATGTGATGGTAAAATTACATGTAATAAACTTAACATTTTATAATAAGAAAGAAAATTGAAAAAGTACAGCCTAATATTGGTCTTTGTAAACTCTTAGCTGATAGTTTTATCATGGTCTCCATTTTTAGTTAATAGTGTTTGAAATCATTCTCATTACTAATATTTACCAAGTAAATATTTCTACTTTTGTGAGGTTAATTTGACCAACTTAAAGTGATTTGATTTTTTTTAATAACTAGCTTTCATTAAGATACTGAGATTTAGCAATTAACTAATTTAAGATATTATTTGACAGAAAAAATAATTAACAGCTGCTAGAAGCTGAATAAGAAATAATTTCTTTCAGTTTTCTTTGTCCTCATCAAGGTACTTTATCTCAGTCAAAATATAACATGTCAATTAACTAATCATTCGATAAAAACATACTTTATTAAGTCATAAGTTGTTTGTTTTTAATTTATTTGGTGATAGAGGAGTACATTCTCAACCTTCTTCTGGCAGTACTTCATCTAGAAAGATGTTAATTTCTCTTTTAGTTCTCAAATTTTGCTTAGTGCTGCATCACAAAGAGCTATCTTTATGAATTTTTTTTAAAAATGTCATTCTAAATAGATAGTAGTTATATCAAATATCATCAAGATTGCTTTCCAGGCCACAGAGGAAGACAATGCAGCCACTTCTGATGAGACCTGATAGACTAGGCTCAGAGGGAAGGGGAGTAGGACCTTCCTTATCAGTGGACTGGGGGAGGGGCACAGGTGTGGAAAAGGGAAGGAGGGTGAAATTGGGAGGGGAAAGGGGAGGGAACTACAGAGGGGGATATAAAGTGAATAAACTGTAATTAATAAAAAAAATTAAAAACGATTGCTTTCATCTGTTGACAGTGTCCTTTGCTTCACAGAAGCTTTTCAGATTCATGAGGTCACACTTATTGATTGTTGATCTTAGAGCCTGTGCTGTTGGTGTTCTGTTCAGGAAGTTGTCCCCTGAGCCAAAGAGTTCAAGGCTCTTCACCACTTTTTCATGTAACAGGTTTAGTGTGTCAGGTTTTATCTTAAGGTCTTTGAGCCACTTGTACTTTAGTTTTGTGCAGGGTGATAAGTATGGATCTATTTGCATTTTTCTGCATTTAGACATCCAGTTAAACCAGCACCATTTGTTGAAGATGCTGTCTTTTTTCCAATGAATGGTTTTGGGTTCTTTCCCAAAAATCAAGTATCAGTAGTTGTGTGAGGTTATTTTTTGGGTGTCTGATTGTATTCCATTGATCCACTATTCTGTTTCTATGCTAGTACCGTGCCATTTTTTATTACTGTTGCTCTCTAGTACAGTTTGAGATCTGGGATGGAAATATCTCCAGAAGATCTTTTATTGTGTAGGGTTATTTTAGCAATTCTGTTTTTTTGTTGTTGTTGTTTTTCCATATGAAATTGAAAATATTTCTTTCGATAACTACAAAGAATTTTGTTGATATTTTGATGGGAATTGCATTGAATCTGTAAATTTCTTTTGGCAAGATAGTCATTTTCACTATGTTAATCCTACTGATCCTTGAGATCTTTCCATCTTCTGATATTTTTTCAATTTCTTTCTTCAGAGACTTGAAGTTTTGTTTTGTTTTTCATACAAGTCTTTCACTTGCTTGGTTATGAAATACCCTTCTATCTTTAAAAATTAAACTTATTTTGTAAGAATGAGCATCTGTATTTGGGGGAGGGTTTCTTTTTCTAATTTTTCTAATTTTCTAATTCTGAAAGCTGAATTTTCATATCTAATATACAAGTTTAACATACAAGCCATCTTCAAGCAGTTGTCTCGGGTATATATGGAAAACTGTCCCTTGCATTGATTATGGAGGTTAGCTCTGGTGCTGTAAGCACTCTGTTTACAGACATCACTGTTTTAAATGACATTCCATATGCTTTCCATTGAACTCTTTCATTAGGGGGTTGGGTGAGGTGGCAGCAGAGGGAGCTAGAACTATATCAAACATCAATCAAGACAATGCCTCACAGACTTTCCCCTGAGAAAATATGGTGGGGAAATTTTTCACCTGCTCTTCCACCTTCTCAAATAACTGTAACTTGTGTCACGATGCAATTAACGTAGCAGCAGAATTCTTCCAGAAGTGCAGTTACCTAAGAGAGACCTAGAGTGGGAGCTGGTAACCGCATTGGCGTCCTCTGGAGGAACAGGTGTAGCTTTGTACATGTATCTCTGAGCTAGAGGCTCAAAACTCTAGTTTGTTCTATTGTCTGTTTATCTTTATACCAGTAACAGGATTTATATCAATAGAAGAGTTAATAATCAGAATTTTCTGTGCAAACACAATATGATATTTTTCTGCCATAAAAGATGAAATGAAACTTGTAAGAAAATGGATAGATTTGGAAAGTATAATACAATTAAGATGGAAATTATAACCATTAATAAGCACATGAATAGATAGGACTCTATTATTGCCTTAGAAGTATTGCCTTGTCAAAAATGTACCTAAATCATTTTAAAGCTAAATAATATAATAAAATACTTTAACATATATTATACTATAAATAATTTGTGTGAAATAGTGGAATACAATGCTTACAATGTAATATAAAATGTAAGCAGAGGCTCAAACCAAAAATATTGGTTTTTTTTTGTTTTGTTTTTTTGTTTTTTTTTATTCTCATGGAAGAAAGGGCAGTAAGGCAGTGGTCACTGCTTCGGTCTCTGATCTAATAGGGATCCATAAAAATACTATGCAATGCAAAATTCCTTGGAAATATCCTGCCACATATTGCTTTTATACAATAGCTTCTGTTGGTTGAGACGAAGGATTAGTGAAAAATGTAATCAGAATATGTCATTTTACAATCCAAAACATTCTATGGAAGTATATCTAAATTTTGTAATTTCCTAGGATATAATAAACCCTAACAGTAATTGTGAGTCTTTATTCTGAATATAAGTCCTAAATTGTTTAATAACGGCAAATATTACGAGAATAAATCCACGTAGGAAGATAAGAACCCAGTGATGCTGAGAAGAGACAGAGTAGTTAAAAAATTATATTCTGTGCTGCAAAGACCATGACAAAATAGCATTCTAAAAACTATCCCGGGAAATGAATGATTAATTTTATTAGTTTACCAGTGTAATCATTTAAAATATTTAGGATTTTATCTCAAAACATTTAAATATTTTTCTATAAAATAAAAACATATAAATATATAACCTGAAGTCTCAAGCATTTATTCACATATCCATGATATTCTAGAACTATACACACCGACTGGAATGCTTTACAGAAATGCTCTTTTCAGGTGAACTTTCCCTGAAGCTCCTTGTTTTCACAATCAGTGCTCCCTCTCTCCACTGTTGTAGAGAGTACTGCTACCTCCATTTTTCTATTCATAGGCAATGCAAAGTCTCCATCCGGATCTTCTAAACCCTATCCAAATTCCTTTTATTAAACTTCCTTCCACTTATTATCTAGTTTGAGTTTACCATCTGTTTTATACTGGGAAATTTACCAATTAAAACAGTGTTAAATGACACCGCAGTCACAGTCTTTCCAAAAAGTAATTCTAAAATTTAATTGTTTGCATATTTGAGCGAGAGTGAATATTTCTTGGAGGAAAACAAGGCACTACTGAATCATAATGATAGAAAGAAATTGGAGAGAGGAGAAATTAATGACTTCAAACATTCAGTAATTTTATGGTATATTTTAAAGATCTCTTTATCTCCTATGAACTAAAACACAAACAAAACATATATATTCAAAGGATTTGCTTAGTTTTAGATTAGTTATATTAAAAGTATAACCTTCTCCACCAGGTCTTATGCTACTGCAAGTCAACTGAAGAAAAAGAACTGGTTTGGAAGCACTGTTGAGTAACATTTGTAACAGTCTGACTGAGACTGAAATCAGACTTCCAGATTTGTCTTACTCCTTTGCTGACATTTTTTCTGAGCTATTGTAAAGGAAATTTCTCTAAGGAGAGGGTTAGATACTGCTTGGCTTGTGGACACTATTACTCTACTAATCCAGGAGCATCGTTGTTCACAAACACACACACACACATACACACACACACACACACACACAACCCACCCACATATTCCACTCACTACACCACACACACACACACTCCACTCAGCACACGGTCATTACACACACTAATGCATACACACCCTCGTGCACACTCCTCAGCACTCAGCAAACAGGCATTATACACACTAACACACACACACACCACATCACATCCATACACACACAGCATAAACATGCATGTTACACACACAAATACACACAAACACACACCACACTCACCACACACCACACTCACCACACACATATGACACCTACGCTCATACCACCGCACAATATACCCAACCCACCATACCACACATACACATACTCACACCACACCCATACAAACATACCATACACATACCACACGCACATACAACATAGCAATTACACACACAAAATAAATAAAATGAAAAAAATTGTCACACACTTTGATTCCTTATCTGAGACTGTTAGGGCTTGAAAATGTATTCTGACTAGTTGCCTGGATTTTGCAAGTTACAGGGTATTATAATTCACAATGAGGTAGAAAAGATGCCTGCAAAACAAATGGCTTTTTAAAATGATAACAATTCTTATAAAGTGATGCAAGTGTCTAGATTTAAAGCAGCCACTTTCAAGCTATTACATTTTCCATAGCCCTGGAGGAAATGGTGCACACTGGAAAAAAAATTGTACGGGTGGAAAAGCTGCCTTTGATATTATGGATCATCCACAGCACATCAAGACAGACAATGTTCCTGCTTATACCTTTTGTGTGCAACATAAAATAGCTCACAGCATGGGCATTCCTTAAAAACCAAAATGACATAGTAAGGTTTCTCAAATACCTCAAAACATTAGAAAGGAAAGTTTGATAGATCTATACTTACAACAATTCTTTGCATTATATTAATCTTTCAAAGAGTCCTACAGAAGGTGACCTATCGTCACAGAGCTGCACTGTTAAACAGAGCAGGGAGTGACTCCTAAGGAGTTTATGACAACATATCACAAAGAAAAAATTGCTTCGACCCATTCTGCGTGCTAATGTTGGGCCAGGGTATGTGTGTATCTTTCCTAAAGTTACAGAACAGCCATGCTGGGTCCAGTAAAGAGCCTGGTTTTAGGTAGAAGAAGCCTGGTGTTGGGATATAATCCAGTGTTTCTGAGCTGCCGGGAAATCATATCCATGCAGACAAAGTTACAGCATGGAATAGGATTATGAGACTATATTAATAATGATGATAGTTTCAGGGCCTACTGCACTAATGCCTGGAATCCCAACGAGCTTCCCTAAACCATTTGCAGTTTGTTACAGCCCTGGAGTTTAAATAGGATTTAATATGTCACATGGCTCACCAAACCATACATGTGACAGCCGCTCCTTAAAATGAGAGCACATATAGTTGAGAATTGATTGGGATCCACCTTCCAGGTGACTGGAACTGCAGGAATGATAGCAAGCTGTGGCCCAATCATGCCAGCATGTAGAAGAAATTCAAAAGGCTTATGATCAGAGAGTTTCTCCTGTTATTATTACAAAACTGACCTTTATGATCCTCGAAGCTTTAATCCTTAATGTTTGTGAAAAAAATAAAAAAAAAAACTATTTTATTTTGCCTGGGTATAGGCTGTTGTTTTGTTTCTTCTTAGATTTGTAGTCTAGGTTCATGTACTGCAGGGAACAGTCCCCCTACTATGCATCCATCTTAAACATCTAAGAAATAAAAGGGGGGGGCGGGTATAGGAAGCAGAGAAAGCTGTGACTGAGTGAAATCCTGAAGAACCTGAGGGAATATGTACTTTGACAAGGGAAACCCTTTTTAAAAAATTCAACAGTAATTGTCATATGATAAATCAAGAACTGCGAAGCATTTTCAGGAGTTAAAGTAAGAGTGCTTGTGGGCGATTGATCACAATGGTCTAGTAAGACTAACAAGTGCAGCTTTCTCCTCCTGGAGGTTTGTAACCTGAGTCTGCCAGCCTTGTATGAGAATTAGCTCACCCCTGCCCTTCTGCCAGACATGATAAATACACTGAGGTTTCAGGCTGTGATGGTGTTAGTTAGAGAAGCCCAAATAGTACATTTTTCCTGAACGTAAGCTGTGTGGGAAGTAGCAAAGTACCTTTTGCTGCTATCTGTTTCCAAGGATGAAAACTTACAAGCCAATGATGTTCAGGATCCAGATCAATAGGGACGCAGCTCATGCTTTAGAGCATGTTAGAAAGCTGTGAGTTCAAACCTACGAAATTTCATTACCTCCAGGGTACAATGAGACTTAGAAATTGAGCAATAGAACTTGAACCAATAGAGTTCTTGGCTTCTTATCTACTCCAACTATTAGATAACAGACGAGTTAAACTTTGATAGAGAAAATGAAAGACAGACTGAGAACATAGTCTAGAACACCTCACTGTAGCACACCAGGAATTTGTTCTATGCATTGTGCCCTGTAGAAATGAAGTGCCCAGACCTACAGAGGACATTATGTGCCAGGGATGAACTAACATAAAATTCTGTAACTCAGTGGCCAACAGAGATTATAGATCAATAAGGATATCTGCCTCTGCTTTAATAACTCTATTAGTAAAGTATTTCAGAGGTAATCTCTGGTAGGCTCCTGTCTTCTCTTGCTTCCGATGTCTATCAAGTCTGCCCTTCTGAATGGGGACTGAGCATCTTCTTTAGGGTCTTCCTTGTTATTTAGCTTCTTTAGGACTATAGATTTTAGAATGTTTATCATATATTATATAGCTAATATCCACTTATGAGTGAGTATATACCATGTGTGTCTTTCTGCTTCTGGGTTACCTCACTCAAGATGATCTTTTTGTTTTTTTAATTAAATTTTTACTTTTTATATTAAGTTTATTTACTTTTTTTTCAATAGGTATTTTTTTTATTACATTTTATTAAATCTGTATCCCAGCCGTGCCCCGAACCCTCATTCCCTCCCAGTCCCTCCCTCCCTCCCTCATCACTACTGTGCCCCTTTCCAAGTCCACTGATAGGGGGGAACCTCCCCCCATTCATCTGATCCTGTTTTATCAGGTATCTTCATTGAGTTCCTGTTAGAAATAGTCCTTGTTCCCCTCACTTTGGGAAACCAATTGGTTACTGAGCTACCACAGGCTACATCTGAGCAGAGGTTCTAGGTTATATCCATACGTTGTCCTTGGTTGAATGTCAGTTTCAGAAAAGACCCTGTGCCCAGATATATTTGGTCTTTGTGGAGCTCCTATCCTTTCCCCATCAGACTAACTCCCCTTCTTCCTTATGATTCCCTGTACTCTGCCAAAGGTTTGGTCATGAGTCTTTGCTTTGAAGTTTTTATCCTAGCTGTAGCCCCTTTTCCTCATTCCCTCCCAATCCCACCCTCCCTTCCTCCCTCCCTTATCTTTTCCCATACTCCTCTCCAAGTCCACTGATAGGGGAGATCCTCCTCCCCTTCCATCTGACCCTAGCTTAGGAGGTCTCATCAGGGCTGACTGCATTGTCCTCCACTATGGCCTGGCAAGGTTAATCCTCACCCCAGGGGACTGGTGAAAGACTCAGCCACTGAGTTCATGTCAGAGACAGTCCCTTTTCCCATCAGTGGGGTACCCACTTGGATACTGAGCTACCATGGGCTACATCTGAGCAGGAGATTCTGGGTTATATCCATGAATGGTCCTTGTTTGGAGTATCAATCTCAGAAAAGACATCTGTGCAAAGACATTTTGGATCTTTTCCTCTCCTTGAGGAACTCCTGTACTTTTCAGGTCTTACTGTCCCCTCCTCTTCTTTCATAGGATTCCCTGCCCCAAAATTTGGTTATGAGTCCCAGCATGTGCTTTGATATCCTATTGGGTAGAATCTTTCAGAGGCCCTCTGTGGTAGGCTTCTGTCCTGTTTCCTGTTTTCTCCTTCTTCCAATGTCTATCCCATTTGTCTTTCTGAGTGAGGGTTGATCATCTTACCCAGGGTCTTCCTTCCTGCTTAGCTTCTTTAGGTGTAGAGATTTTAGTATATTTGTCCTGTATTATAGGTCTAGTATCAACTTATAAGTGAGTATATACCATGTGTACCTTTCTGCTTCTGGGATACCTCATTCAGGATGATCTTTTCTAGCTACCACCATATGCCTGCAATTTTTGAAGCAGAGGCTAAAACTCATAACCAATCTTTGAGCAAAATGCATGGAATTTTATGGAAGAATGGGGAGTTGAAAAACCTGTAGAGGACAGGAGCCCCCAAAGGAGACCAACAGAGCAAAAAACTGGGCTTTGGGGACGCTGCAGAGACTGGTATCCCAATCATGGACCATTCATGGAGAGGACCTAAAACCTATGCTCAGATGTAGCTCATAAACTCGGTCTCCAAGTGGGTTCCCCAGTAAGAGGAGCAGGGCCTGTCTCTGGCATGAACTCAGTGGCTGGCTCTGTGATTACCTTCCCCTGGAGCTTGCAGCCTTGTCAGGCCACAGAGGAAGACAATGTAACAAGTCCTGATGAGACCTGACAAGCTAGGGTCAAAAAGGAGGGGAGGAGGACCTCACCTATCAGTGGACTAGGGGATGGGCATAGGGGAAGAAGAGGGAGGGACATATAAAGGAATACAAGAGTGTTGGTATCTATTACTCTTCCATTGAGTTAGCCGGCAATCGATTCTGATGGATGAGATGGAGACCTGTGCGCTCAATCAACTACAGTCCCTATGCCAGCGTGGAATTTTTGCCACAGCAAATTTAACAAGGTCTGTTTCTTTGTGATATGTCTATCAATTTAAATGAAAATGTTTTCCACCTCCACATATTTGTTTAGAGCCAAATTTTGTTCTCTTGAAATAGATGCCAATTTATAAGAGCAGGTTTGGATCAGAGCATTATCAAATCTTTTATCTGTTGTCATGATATAATGATGGACATCTGGTTCAACTGGGCAACAAGCAGATCAGCTCATCCTCTGTGATAGTGCTATTATTGCAGCCATCAGAATAGTCGAGGAATTTTTAAAGCACATTCTAGGTTAGGGCACTTATCTGCATGACAGCTTTAGAAAAAAACCTAGGAAGATGGAGGCACTTATGCATCAGTAGAAACTTTAGGAATACAGTTGTCTAAAGCTGTTCTTGGAAAATGCTTCCATATGGGAGAGAAGAGTGTTTGCAAATTATGATTAATAAGAACAGAATATACAAATGGAGGACAGTGAGAAAATAAAAACACATGGTGTGGTATTTTTGCATTTCACATCACTACTACAATAGAAATAAGGTAGAAACTTAAGACCAGTAAATGTGAATATGCATAAAGCCATAACTTACAGTGTATCCATAAACACTTATTCTATTGAGTTCTTTATCTATTAAACATAATTTTAAAGACTTACTTTAATTATGTGTTTTCATGTGTGTGTATCTCTGTATCTGAATGTGAGGATATGACAATCTGTGCAGGTGTCTGCAGAGGTCAATGGTGTTGACCTCCTGGAGCTGGAGTTATAGGTGGTTGTGAACCACCCATAGTGGTTGGTGAGAGAGAAGCTTGGGTCTTCTGGAAGAGGTTAAGTGTTCTTTGCTACCAAGCCATCTCTCCAGCCCTAAATAGGCTATCTGGCAATTGTATTTTAGTTCAGAATACATAAGAATCTACATTAGTATGATACCTCTGATACGGTGACAGTGGTTAATTCACTGTCACAATAAAATAAGGAAACTTTTCATAGATGTAGGTTATGCTGTGGTATTTTGAGTTAGCTACAGCCTGTTGTTTATATGTCAAACATTAAAATGCATATGCAACAATCTTAAAGTTTTGTTAACTTGAAATGTGGACATACAGGTATGTGTTATGATTTTTACTTTTTTGGTCGTGGATCTGATATATATATATATATATATATATATATATATATATATATAATGATAACAAAAATCACAGTATTTTATGGCTACAAAGGATGCTTTATAGTTCAGCATTCCTGATGACAAGTATAAAACAAATAGGTTTTTAACTTAGTAGCATATGCTGCAGGGATGCTTCAAAACCTATAGATCCTCAGTGCTCTTGTGTAGACTTTCCATTTTATGTCATTATTAGATTATTGGCATAATTCCTTGTTACACATCGACTTATTGCACAGTACCAACTTCATCAGATTACAGAGTTGATAATTGTTATGTCATGTCCATTTAACAAAAGTAAAATAGTACCAAAATTAGTTTTCTTTTCAGTCTATAGAGAATGCCTCCTTTTTATTTTTATTATGATTTAAAAATATTTATAGGTACTCTCAAGGTCTTTGAACTAGAATATATTTGTAAATGGGTATAATTCTGTTTTTTTTTGTGAAATCTTTCCATAGATTAGCCTGCTTATTTTCATTTTTTAAAAATTCTACGTCTTAGTTTAATCATGACAGTTTTAAATGTATGAGAGAATTTAAGTACTTTGGGGAGTTATATCCTACTTATAAAATAAAAAATAAAACTGAACTAATGTCACACAGGTCACTCTCCTGGTAGATAGGAAGAGAATATATATATGTATATAGATATAGATATATAGTAAGTCTGTAAACAGTATTTTAGCACATTATTATACCATTAATGTGAATAAAAGAAAGCTTTATGTCATCTTCAGACAGTACTTTTAAAAATTTATTGACTCATTCAATGAAAGTTACTTTTACCAAAATTAGCTTTTCTTTTGAAAGCAGGCATGAAGATAATTTTCAAGAGGGTAATCTGTTCTAAGATAACATGGAGTGTCATCTTTCTATATGTAGTCATTGAGTCTCATGGCACAGACTTAAGCCATTTAGCCTTGCTTCTACTGCCTTAGCAGATATTCTATTTCCAGGACATTAACTCTGTTCCTTGTTTTGATTACTTTATCCACGAGTGTCCTAATATTTCTCTGCCTCTGATGACTATGTTGGAGCTTCCAAATGTGATACCAAGTAAAATTGCCAGCACAAGTCTTAAAATCCTTGGTTTAAAATGCTGAAAAAAATGTCTTTAAAGCTGTCATGTTTCATTACACTTTGGGTACAAAGTAATAACAGCTAGAGATCATCAATCCTGGGATTTGTGTGGATAGCCATAAGAATAGCCCATGGTAGCTCAGTATCCAAGTGGGTTTCCTAGTAAGGGGGACAGGAATTGTTTCTGACATGATCTTAATGTCTGTCTCATTGAGCTTCCCCCAGAGGGAGGAGCAGCCCTGCTAGGCCACAGATAAAGACATTGCAACCATCCTGAAGATACCTGATAAGCTAGGGCCAGACAGAAAGAGAGGAGGACACCCCCTCTCAGTGGACTCAGAAGGGGGCAGGGAGGAGATGAGGGAGGGAGGGAGGGGAGGATTGGGAGGGAAAGAGGGAGAGGGCTACAGCTGGGATACAATGAATATATAAAATTACTTAAAAATAAAAAAAATTAAAAAATGATCAATCCTCACTTAGAAAGTCAAATGGGATGGACGTTGGAAGAGCCTACCACAGAAGGTCTCTGAAAGAGTCTACGTAGCAGTGTGTCAAATCAGATGCTGAGACTTATAACCAAATGCTTGGCAGAGTCCAGGGAATCATATTAAAAAAGGGGGAGTTAGTATGACCTGGGGAGGACAGGAGCTCTACAAGGACCAAATATATCTGGGAACAGGGGTATTTTATGAGACTGCATCTCTAACTAAGGACCATGTATGGATATAACTTAGAACCCCTGCTCGGATGTAGCCCATGGTAGCTCTGTGTCCAAGTGGGTACCTTAGTAATGGGAACAGGGACTATTTCTGATATGAACTCAATGGCAGGCTCTTTGACCTTCACCGCCCCACACACACCTAGGGAAAAGCAGCCTTGCTAGGACACAGAGGTGGACAATGCAGCCAGTTCTGAAGAAACCTGATAAGCTGGAGTCAGATGGACTTGGAAAGGAACAGGGAAGAGATGAGGGAGGATTGGGAAGGGATGAGGGAGCAGGCTACAGCTGGGATAAAAATTTAATAAACTGTAACTAATATTTTAAAAAGGTAAAAATAAATGAATAAATAAATAAAGTAATGCTTTTATACTAAATAAAAAGAACTTTCTCACCCCGTAAGAGAGGATGTTGATAGCACTAGAATATTCACATAAGTGATTATTACCAAAGTAAACATTACTAAAGACCATCTTCACAATAAAATGCTAATAAAGCACCTGGAATAACAACAATGTTTGGTTCTGTCATTGATACTGATAAGATAAGTTTAAGACAATAAAATTAAGTGAAAGTGGATTGAAAAGTTATATTAAAAAGTTAAATTGATATAATCAATGCCAGCTTATGATAAGGAAACACTGTTTTATCTGATTTCTTAATATATATTATATAACTGCATATAAACATTTAAACAATATATTCTGATCATTATTTACATTTTCTCAGCCCCTTCCAGATCCTCCCTACCTCTCTACCCACTGAATCCTGGGTCCTTTCATTGTCTCTTTAGAAAACAAATAGCAAAAACAAAACAACATAACATAAATGAAGAACAAATCAGAAAAAATAAGAAAAAAAAAGGAAGAAAGAAAGAATCAACAAAAGAAAAAATGAATAAAGGAAGAAAGAAAGAAAGGAAGAAAGAAAAAGAAAGAAAGAAAGAAAGAAAGAAAGAAAGAAAGAAAGAAAGAAAGAAAGAAAGAAAGAAAGAACACACATAGTGTGCATGTGTGTTTCCTGTGCTACAAGAATTCATAAAGTTTACTCTCTAGGAACCACTTCCTCATACAAAGAGGTATTTCTGTAACTGTTTCAGATTTCTAAATAGAAATGTCACAGGCTAAAAGAGAGTGGAGTAGTGTATCCAAATTTATATTAGAAAAAATACAGTTGTCAAACAGGAATAATACATTTGGAAGAAATTTACTTTTAGCACTGAAGGACTTAAGATTTCTCAGAATAATGTGAAAGTCCAATACATTACATATTATTCATAAGTAACACTAGCTACAGTAATCGCCCATGGTTGAAAGGGTAGCAAGGTTAACATCAATACAAAAAGGTACAGAATGTAAAATTATATGGGCAGAGTACATTCATGAAGAATGTATTTTTCTGAGTGGTAGAATCTGGACATAGTGTTTGAATAACAGAAATTCATGACTGAAAAATGTACTAAAGTGTCTACTTTATGTAAAGTTATAATGATGTGAATTTCAAGAATACAGCTGTGATAGCTATTTTTTTCTGTTAATTTATTTACTTACTCGCTTTGCACCTGATTGCAGCTCATCTGTGTCCCCTCCTCCCAGTCCCATCCTCACACTTCTTTCTCCATTTCCCCTCCAAGGAGAAGGGGAGCCCCCTACTGGGTACCAATACACTCATACACATCAAGTTGCAGCAGAACTAAACACAGACAGGCAGACAAGCTAGGAGAAAGGGATCCAAAGGGAGGCAATGGGGACAGAGACAGCCCCTACTCCCATTGTTCAGGGACCCACATGATGTTCAAACTGTGCATTTGTTACCTATGTGGGGAAAGGTAATGAGTTCCAGCCTATGCACGCTCTTTGGTGGGTGGTTCAGTCTCCGTGAGTGCCCATTTTACTCTGAAGGTCTTCCTGTGATGTCCTTCACCCCAGGCTGCCTAGATCCTTTCTCCTATTCTTGCACAAGATTTCCCAAGCTCCTCCTATTGGTTAGCTATAGGTCTCTGTATCTGTTTCCATCAGGTTCTGGCTGAAGCCTTTCAGCATACATGCTAGGCTCCTGTCTGGAGGCACAGCAGAGTATCATTAATAACGTAAAGGGTTGGCTTTCTCCCAGGGGGTGGGAGTAAAGTTGGACCAGCCATTGGTTGGTCATTTCCTCAATCTCTGTCCCATCTTTATTTATGATTTCTACTGGGAAGATCCGTTTCTAATCCAAATCTTGGGGTAGGAAAATCACCTTTAATTAATATCTTTTCCCCTGAGAATTTCATTGGAGCAAATGCTAAACTCAAAGTTTTTTGAGAAGGATTCCAACGATTAGCTTGGCAATAGCTATTTTGAGATTCATCTCCCTTCAATCTCCCTTTAAGTTGTTTCCCTAGCCTTACTTTCACAAGATGGATGGCGTGTTGTGATTATTTTCCAGCCCCCTAGTTTCAGCAGGAAGTTAGCTTGCATCTGGAATTTGTAATGCAGTGATGCATCCCAGAGCTTTTTGTGCTAACATGTGCCATTTCAAAGACTTTTTCAAAGGGGCCAGCAGAAAGGATCTGGGGACAGTTTCACAGTGGCATAGAGATCAACATGTGAGGTGCTGTCTTTGAAGAAACACATGGGGCTGTAGACGTCAGAGTTCAGTCCATGTGGTATATTTTACTTGAAGAGCCAACTTAGTATACAAACAGGAACCTGGAAAGAATTAGAGCTCTGGAGTGTCTGAGTTACTAAGATGGAAAATAAAGTTCTTCTTTATTTAAACATGTACAGCAGAACCCATTATAATATTTAAAGTCAAGGAATGAAACAAAGAAAAAGACAACAAGAAGAATTAATTTTGTAGAAATAACTGAGTGCTCAGATTTGTGCTGAGATATGCCTGTAATCCTCAATAATAACTTTATCATCTATAAACAAAAAATACAATATCATTTTTTCTAAAGTGCATGCATTATTTTGTTGCAGCTCTTTAGTCTGGCAAAGTGTATATTAACACTTTTAGACCATATCCAGAATTCTATCACACACAAAATAATCTACTACACATCTGGAACTCATTGTGTGAACTAGTCATCATTGTTTTCCTGACACAATAATTATTGTCTCCAGGAGTTTTCAATAACAAAACCATTCCAAAACAGAGATACCAAATCAAAGGCTTTATGTCCTAGAGTGATAGTGCATCCTTTAATTACATCAGCCCAAAAGCAGAGGTAGGTGAATGTTTCCGAGCTGAAAACCTACCTGGTCTACATAGTATTTATGACCAGAAAGAGAGAGACAGAGAGACAGACAGAGAGACAGACACAAAGAGAAAGGGACAGAGAGAGAAACAAAGACAGAGATAACAGACATATAAATAGAGACAGAGACAAAAAGGAGAGAGAAATAGAGATGTTAGAGAAGCAGAAAAAAATCTAGAAAATTAGAAAACCAATGATTGATAGTTGATGGATTATAAGATAGGTAGATATATTCCTGGTAAATGATAGTTAGAAGATAGATAGATAGATGATGATTGATAGACAGATAATAAAAATAAATAAATAAATGATAAATAGATGATAAATAGATCCACATAAGTAGATGATAGATGATTTTATGATAGAGAAAACTGAAAGCAAGTACATCTTAGACTGAGATGCCAAATTATTATTCAAATATTATATCTGATTCTGAGGAAGCAATTCCACTTGCAGGCCAAATGGCTCTGTTGGTAAAGTGCTCAGTGCTCTCTTTACAAGCCAGGAAACCTGTTTTTTTTTTTTTTTTTTTTTTCCTGGTACTAGGGGTAGAAAAAAAGGAAATGATTTCTGAAAATGCATACTTGGCCTCTTTCAGCTTTTCATGTGTTCACTTACATTTACATATGAACTACACAACATATATATAAATAAACAACAAACATAATGATAATAAGATTATATTTTAGAATTTAACGTGGAGTTAAATAAAGGAATCATATTAAGATGTTCAATCATATCTTTGTTTCAGGGTGAAAAAGTTCTGTATGTAGAAATTCTCATAAATAATGTTTTAAGAATTCAAATAAAATGTATATTTCATCAATGATTTATTTGGCATTAATGTTATATGAAATCAATTCTCATAACTGATTTCTAGTTTTATTACTTTTAGGATTATACAATGAACTTTATATAACTACAGCACTTAGATTTAATAGCAGTTGTGACACCTTATCTTCTTGCAAATTTTGGGAAATTTTAATAACTTTCAATTTAAACCTCAGGGTCAAGATGGACACACACACCCTCACACTTGCTTAAAATACTCTAAATGCTACTTCTAAAAATAAAATGTACTAAATTTAACAATATTTTGCTTCTCTGTATCATTAAAATTTAGAAATGATTCATGGAAAATAATTACTAATTTACATTTTTACCTGAAATGCCCTTGCTTTTGGCATTGAACTGAATGATTATACCAAAGAAAATTATAGTGTTCCCCGTCATTTCATTCCAGGGTAAAGGAAGGATTCTCAGCACATTTTACCTGTTACCGAGTTCACGGCATTCACAACCCATTCCCACGTTGTTATGTAGTGAACACTTGACAAAGAATGTACAAAGACATAAAACCAAAAAGAATAGGGAAGAAAAAAAAAAACAGGCAATGTAGTGAGTATTAAACAGCAAAAACTTAAACATTATTGTATATACGAATCCCAGGTAGTGACAGTGTTTGGGAAGGTTTAGGTTATGGGGTCTTGCTTGAAGAAACATGTCACTTTGAAAGTAGCAATCCTCCCCTGCTTCCAGTTCACACCCTCTCTCTGCACTACTGACTGAGATGCTTTTCCATGCTCCGTGCTGCAATGCCTCCCCATAGTGTTAGACTCCTGTCTGCCTAGAACTGTAAGCCTGAAATAAACTTTTTCTAACTTTCTTTTGTCATTGTATTATATCATAGTAACTAATAATACATTCAAACTAATTTTATTTATCCTTCAGGTTTTCATGTATATGTTCAAAGAAATATGGCGTGGGCTGGAGACATGGCTCAGTCATTAAAGGCTAGGCTCACAACTATAAATATAAGAGTTCTGTTCCCAGCACCCACGGCTGTCTCTCCAGCCAAAAATAAATAAATAAATATTTAAAAAAGAAGAAAAAAAAATATGATGCTATCTCCCATGTCTTTGATCCAACTTCACTCACATATCTAATATAAACATAACCTTCTAACTTAATATCTTCTGTTTTCTAAATATTGCTTCATAAAAATATTTATATATGTATTAGTCAGCATTTTGTTCCTGTAAAGAGACATCATGACCATGGTAAATCTTACAAAAGAAAACATTTAATCAGAGTTTGCTTATGTTCGACAGGTTTAGTCCATTCCCATCATTGCAGGGATCATGGCGGCACAATGGAAAGAAGCTGAGAGTTCTACATCTGGATACACAGGCATCAGGAAGAGAGAGAAGCCTCTGGGCCTGGCTTGGGCTTTTAAATCCTCAAAGCATACCTCCAGTGACATACTTACTTCAACCAGGCCAAACCTACTCAAGAAAACCAAATGTCTGTATTCTTTCAAATAGTTTTACCGCCTATGAGCCTACAGAGCCTATGAGCCTATGAGCCTACCATTTACATTCAAATCATACAACAAACATCTCAGAATCAAGGTTAATAAGCATTTTGGAAGATATTCTGAAGTTTAATCCTCAAAGAATATAATCTAAAATTCTGAAACATGCTTCATATAAAGGTAGGAAGGACCTGGAGGTGATAGGAGCTTCACAAGAAGACCAACAGAGCCAACAAGCCAGGGACAAGAGGGGTCTACTGAGACTGAGACAACAATAAATGATCTTGCATGGATTGGACGTAGGCCCCCTACAAAGATGTGGTTGATGGGCAGGTCAGGTCTTATGTGGGTTCCCTAATAAGAAAAGCTTGGGATGTTTCTGACATGGACTCTCTTGCCAGCTTTTCAATTACTTCCCCCTGGAGGAACTGCCTTGCCAGTCACAGGGAAAGAGGACATGTTTAGCTCTGATATATCTTGGTGAGCTGGGATGGATGTAAAGGAGGCTCCCCTTTGCTGAGGAATAGGTGAGAAGGATGAGGGAGAGGAAGGGAGGGTGAGAATTGGAAGTGAGGAGGGAGAGGGCTAGGAACAGGATGTAAAGTGAACTAAATTAATTAATTAAGAAGATACTATTCTTTTATTGGATGTCAAAAGAGACTTTATAAATAGAGCCACCATAGCTAAGGATTCTCCACAAATGAGAAAAGTCTTTTATCAGTTGTAAGCTGCTCTTATTTCAGGCTTATGTTACTCACAATTCAATCTAATCCTAAGTAATGCAACCACTGTCCTGAAGAAACAGTGGCAGAAAAGTGCATATCAGATTTCTATCACATAAATCTACTTTTATTAGGGAATGAAGTCAAATTACTACCCCTAATAAAAAGGTGTTTTGCAACAACAAAAAAAAAGAAGATACTATTTTTTCTAGGATTTTCTGTATCCCCCTTCTTCCATAAAGTTTCCTGCTTGCTGTCCAAAATTTGGCTTTGAGTCTCAATATCTCCTTCAATACACTGTTGGGTAGAGTCCTTCGGAGTTCCTCTGTGGAAGGCTCCTGTCCAGTTCCTTGTCTTTTCCTACTTCTTATGTCTATTCTGTTTGCCCTTCTGAATTAGGATTAAGCCTATTCCCTAAGGTTCTCCTTGTTGTTTAGCTTCATTAGGACTACAGATTTTATTATGTTTATCCTATATTATACAGCCAAGGAGACCAATACAACCAAAAATCCTGGTCCCAGGGGGGCCTGCAGAGACCGATAATCCAACCAAGGACCTTGTGTGGAGAGGACCTAGACCCCTTGCTCAGAGGAAACCAATAGGATGCTCAGTTTCCAACTGGGTTCCCTAGTAAGGGGTACAGGGGCTCTCTCTGGTATGAATTCAGTGGCAGGCTCTTTAATCACCTCCCCCAGTGAGGTGCAGCCTTGCCAGGCCACAGAGAAAGATGATGTAGCCAGCATTGATGAGACCTGATAGGCTAGGGTCAGACCTGATAGGGGACTAGGGAAAGGGCATAGCTGGAGAAAGGGAGGGTGGGAGGCACTGGGAAGAGATGGGGGAGGGAGCTGCAGCAGGGAAAAACAGTTAAAAAATTGTAATAAACAAATTAAAATTTTAACTAAATATTTTTTCTAGTTATGTTTTGAAAAATTACTATTCTCCATACCAATGGTTATCCCTTTAAATTTTACATGTATAATGGGAATATTGTTCAGATGGTAAAGTGAATTCCCAGCGTTTACCAGTCCCCTACACTGTAAAAAGAAGACATGATATTTTCTGTCCCCTGAGGACTCTGGGTATAGGATAAGAAGTTTCAGGATTACTCAAACCAAGGACCACTCATGGAGATAACCTAGAATCTCTGCACAGATGTAGCCCATGGCAGCTCAGTATTCAAGTGGGTTTCCTAGTAAGGTGAAAAGGGACTGTCTCTGACATGAACTCATGGGGTGGTTCTCTGATCACCTTGGGAGGGGATGAGGGAAAGTGCTACAGCTGGGATACAAAGTGAATAAGCTGTAATTAATATAAAAAATAAAACTGAAAATGAGAAGCTTCAGGGAATCTTTAACTATCTACTTCAACACCAGTCTAGACTACATAATGGGACTTGGGGAGGAGAGTGGGAGGAGCATAAGGAAGAATGGTGGGACTGGGAGGGAACCAGGGTGGGGCTACAACTGGGATAAAAAGTGAATACACTGAAATAAATAAATAAGGCAAAAAGACTTCTGTAAACTGACATTTATTCATATATATATGTATATATATATATATCATGAAATTCATAAGTAAAATAGAGGTATCAGAAAAATAAAACCTTATTGATGAATAACAAAATCATTATGAAATAAGCTTTTGATTGAAGAAGTTTTATTTGCTAAGTGTGAAAAGACATGTTTTAGAACTGATTTTAATTTCCGTTGACATAAATTCTGAAAGTCAAATTATTAGAGCAGAAAAAACCATGTATATGCAACACTTTTTCTTTATAAGTATGTGGTATAGTCTACAGTTCTCTTTCTTTTTCTTGTTTCCCTCTCCCTTTCCCTCCTTACCTCTTTCTCTCCATCTCCATGGTCCCTTCTCCTCAGCCTTTCCTGTCTTTCTGTCTGTGCACATTTGTGCATATGTAAAGAAATATACTGTGGTTAGATTTATACAATCAAATTAGAAGCTCTACTTCAATCCATGCATACAAAACATCCACTACAGATAGATTGGTGTTTACAAAGTGTTCAGTTTTGCTTACTGCATCCACTACAAAATTCTTTCTGAAATGTGCCATTCCTTCGTGGAGATTCTCAGAGTGGTTGTGTGCTTAGCAGCCATGGGAAAGGATGAAAAAAGTTTGTAAACATCTCATCTTCTTCCACCATACAGCCAAACCACAGTTTTAACCTTGAAATTCATGCAAACTATAAACAATACAGCATATCCTTTTGTATTAATATTTAGTATTTTTCCCTCAAAAATACCTCATTCAATGATCTAAGAAGCTGGGTCATTGTAAGTCCACTGTATATTATTACCATTACCAAAATTTAGAAGTCATGTTCTAAACAAATTCAGTGGAAGATACTACAAATATAATATAAATGCTGAAAATGTCATAATTGGAGAAAATGGATGGGTATTAGCCATAGACAAAAATATAAATACATGTAAATTATTTCTTAAGAAAACATAAAGTATGAAGGGAGGGAAGCCATTTCTTGTGATAAGTAACTTTGATATTAACTTATGTAATATATTATACATCTTGAAACAACCAGAAATAATCATTTTTTTTTGTAAATAGCAATGCTATTAACCAGATTTACTTTAATAGAGAACATTTCTATCATCCTAGGTACTCACTGGCATAAATTATATCTGTGAACAAAGAGACATGATCCAGTCACAAGGAAAAAGCTTACATAAAAATGTTAAAATAACTGAACAACATTTTTCATTCAGCAATTACAATAACTGCTTTTCAACATATTGGATTTTAACCATGCAGAATTTGCTTGGCACTGCAAGCTTCATTTTTTAAAAGCACTAAATAAATCAGTGGGAACCAACCCAATGGAAAAACAAATCCCTTTTTCTCCGTCTCATTCAATCATAGTCACACAGGATGTCAGTTACTTCCTGGTGTAGATTGCGTCTTCAAGGACACATATTCTATGGCTGCCAACAGTGATATTTAAAAGGATATCACGGTGGCCTCAAAATATTGAGAAACATGTACATTAATGCATTCCCATCAGTGGATTTCAAGGCCAATCATTTGCAGAGAAACAGGAAGTAACACATAAGTAGAAAATTTGGTATTGCATTCCAGTATTCCCCTTAGGACACACATACACAAGCACACACAGAGTGCTTTTTAAATGTAGGAATGGGAACAGCAGGGTAAGAAAGCTCCATGAAGATAAAGTACTCTGCTTCAATGGCATAAAGCAAAGGCAAATATGGCTAGAATAACAAGAATAATAAATAAAGGTAACTCTAGTTTCATAACAGCTTCTAATAAATATGAGTTTTAATTATTACTCAAATTTAAAATTAATTTCATATGTGTTTCTCTGGATAACTTATTAAACACAATATAAACAAGAGAGATTGTTTTATCTTGTTAGGAAGATATCTTTTTGCTCATATTCTTGAGTTAACTGCAATAAGTTAAAATAAGTACTAACGTTAATTTATGTTCAGCTCTGTCTTGAATACGGATATAAATGAATTTTGTACATTTATCTTCATTCCCACAGGAAAAAAAAACCCAAATACACTTAGGAATCATGAATTTATATCAACATTATGCTATGTGAAATATATTATATTACAGTACTGGGTACAAAGGTAATCTGTTTATTAAATAGTATTTTGTATTTTTCTTTGATTTTGTTTTCTTCCCTTATAAAGTAAAAATAACAGCTTGCAATTAGTGTATTTTTTTAAATTTTTATTGAAATAGATTTTTTCTTTTACAATCTATCCTGATGATAGTTGTTCTCTTCCTCTACTACTCTCAGTTACTCTCCATCTTCCCCTAGCCTCAGAATCCATTCCTTTTCTCTCTCTTTAGAAAGGAGTAGGCTTATAAGATATAACTACCAAACACGATAAAATAAAATATAACATAAAGAAGTAAAAAATTATCAAATCAATGTTGGAAACAGCAATCTAATGGATGTAAAAGAAATCCCAAGAGCAGGAACAGGATTCAGAGACCCACTCATTCTCACAGTCAGGTGTATCATGAAAATACTAAGCTAATAGCTATAATACATGTAGAGGAGCTGATACAACCCCATGTAGGCTCTGTGCTTGCTGCTTCAGTCTCTGAAGCACACGTGTACCTTTCTCAGTTGCTTTAGAGTGCCTTGATCTCTTGGCGTTATCCATTCCTTCTGACTCTTACAATCTTTCTTCCTCCTCTTCCACAGAATTCCCAGAGTTCAGAGGAAAAGGACTTGATGGAGACCTCCCATTTAGACTCTCTTTGTAATGCCTGGTTGTGGTTCTCTCATTCTGTTCCTATCTGCTACCAGAGGAACCCTTTCTGATAATGACTGGATAAGGTGTTGACCTATTAGTATATTGGAATATCATTGAGACTCATTATTATTATTATTATTATTATTATTATTATTATTATTTGCTAGTTGTGTTTGGGTTTTGCTCTAGATATTTGGGATATCTAGTTTCTGTTTCTTGGCTACCCAAGCAGTGTTAGATACGGGTTCTTTCTTGTGGAGCAGGCCTTAAGTCAAATCAGATGTTCGTTGACTACTCTCACAAACTCTGTGCCACTATCGCCTTAGAATATTTTGCAGAGAGGACTGCTTATACGTCAAAGTTTTTGTGGCTGGGTTTGTGTTCACTTCCCGTTTCGTTTAGCCTGCAGAGAAACTCCTTATTCCAAAGTAACCCAAAAAGGCTATAATATAAGGATGAAGACTCCAGATAGCACTAGCTCAACTTCTCAGTTTTCAAATGCTTGTGTGGCTGTTGTCCTCCAATAACAACTTAATAAATTAGATATCAAAAAACAAATAATCTAGTTTAAGGTAGGGTACAGATCTAAGCAGAGATTCCTCAATAGTGAGAAATACTTAACAAAATGGCTAATATCCTTAGCTATCAGGGAAGTGCAAACCAAAACTATTTTGAGATTCCAACTTACACCTGTCATAATCAGTAACAAAAGTGGCAACACATTCTGGCTGGGATGTGGAGAAAGAGGAACACTTTCAGTTGCTAGTGGGAGTGCAAACTTGTCCAGCCGTTATGGAAATCAATATGGCCATTCCTCAGATAGTTGGGTGTGGGACACGTAGCTGTGTCACCAGGGAAACTGAAATGGACTTAGAATGAGGTTGAGACTTGTCCAAACCCAAAAATCTCAATCTCGAGATTGGCAGGACTAAGGATTGCTCTCTCCCTGTTCTGCACTAGCATACGCCAGCTCAAATAGTACCTCCACAATTTTTGAGGTAGCCAAGTAGCCTAGCACCTGGAATTCCTCTCCATGCAAGTAATGTATTCGCAGCATTTCAGCCCCATCCAATGATATGCACCCACCCTGAAAACCCCTGCCGACTCCCCGTGGTTCATACAACCCTTGTTACCCTGTTAAAGTTTGCACAAGCTGTTTCACTATTTGCAGGTGTAACACTAAAATCCTCAGAGAAGGATTTCTACCCACAAAACTCCCATCTGGACCAGGATCCTGCAGACCTTACCCATTCAACACACCCTTCATCCTTTCCAGCCAGGTGCGCAGCAGATCCCGGATGCCCAGAGGGGAGAATAGGCACGCAGAGAAGCACAGCTGGGAAATGATGCACCTAATGACCCAGCTGTAACATTCTTGGGCAAATACTTAAAAACAGTCTATTCTACTACAAGAACATATGCTCAAATAATGTTCATTGCATATTTATTCATGGTAGCCAGAAAATGGGGGGAAAAAACCTAGATGTCTCTTAACTGAAAAGTGGATAAAAAAGGATAAAGATGACACATTTGCATAACGGAATATTACTCAGCTTTTAAAAAGAATAACATCATTTACTTGGAAGTCCTTAACTTGAATTTATATACATACATATATATACATATATATATATATATATATATATAAACATGTTGTAGGTATGCATATATAGATAAAGATTGAGAGCTAGATAGAGATGGAGACATAAAGAACTTGTAGAGACTTGCAACACACTTCTAAAACCAAAATCCTTGTCAAATTTATATTCTAATGCAAAAAAAGAAATAGAGCAACTATAAAAATTGAGATGTTGAGTATACTGTGTAGAATATACAGTAGCAGTATACTGGAAAAGACATGGGGTTTGATGATGGGGTCCAATACACAGCATGTAATTGGAAGAAATCTGAAACAACGGTTCCAAGTCTGATAACATGGCAAGGTTCTTAACCTATTGTCAGTAGGAGGTTTGGTGTTTATTTTCCTACTCAAAGCAATGCTCAGATCCTTATTTAAGTTTGTTAGTGGGGTAGTTGAGCTTAGCCTGAATGTGAAGGAAATGTTGTAACTACAGTTTATAGGGTAGGAAACAATGTTATAGAAACAGTGTGTTTCTGTGACTCACAAACCAAAATCTCATTTTCACCGGCAACCTGCACAGCTACTCTTCAAATATGAAAAGGTATATTCAATGAATCTTGATTATTATAAAACACTGAAAAGCTAATGTTGTTGTGAAGGGCACATATCACCCACGTTATGGAAAGGGTAGACATAATATCATAATTTCAAACAAGCTCTTGTTATCCAGTCCTCACCAGGGATTTACCTCAAGTATAGAACCTGACAGATGCGATTTTCTTTTCTCTCTTTCAAAACATTCTCAGCCTATAAAATTCCCAGGCAGAGTATGGGTTGTCTAAGCAGGGTAAACAAATTAACCTTGGCTGCAATCAATTTTCGTATAATTCTGAAAAACAGTAATCTGTAACCCAGCATTTCTATGTGCATCTGGGGCTCAATATGGATGATCTCTTTGATTCTTCCTGCTCTGATGGCTGCCCCGCTTATGGTCTCATAAATCCCTGCCACCAACTTTTCCCCGGCATGAAATTCCGTGTGGACTATCTGATGAGATCACTGAAAACACAATTGCATAATGCAGGGAAATCACTTAGTTTTTAAATCACTAACCTACTCGCACACTGACACGTTGACCACATTCACATATGCCATACATTTGACATGGACATATAGGTTGTGAGGTGCCAAATGGTCTTCCCAGTAAAGTCAAATCCTGTTCCATGTATGAAATGTAGGTGATGTTATTGAAAGCATAGTGACCACTTTGATAAAAGAAAAGTAAATTGTCTCAAATTTTAATTAATAAAATTTCTCTGCTGTTAAAGATCTCTTCCAAACCTTCCTATGGTTCCAAATTTTTCCTGAAAAATATAAGGTATACAGAAAATGATGAAAGCTGCTTTAGCCAAGAAAGTGCCAACATTTCTTTTACTTTTTTATATTCTGATTTTTGGGATGCTATAAAAAAGTTTAACAAGCTTTTGGAATTTATTTATAGCTTGCTATAAACCTCAATTCTTGACTGCCAAAATCAGGCCATACAATTACTAAATGCATACAGAGGAAATGGATATTTTTCATCACCATAAGTTTTATGTTTGAGAAGATATGATTATGTTGTCATATAATATTTTTCTTCTTTTAAACCATTGATGAAATTAGTGCTACCCATAAGCATATGGAATGGGAGTTGACGACGGTGGCATGAACAATTGGCCAGTGTCTATCCTCTCAAAGAAAATTGACTCTCTTTGTCAGCATCCTTCAATGCTAGACACGGTGACTCTGCAGCTCTTCATCTCAGTGCTGGGATTTTTTTAAATTTAAATCTTATTTGATTTTTAATTATACTTTATTTACTTTGTATCCCTCCTCTAGTTCCCTCCCTCCTCCCTTCCCAATACTTCTCTTCCTCCCTCTTCTCCACACACTCCCCTCCCCTAGTCCATTGTTAGGGGAGGGTTTATTTTTCTTCCTTCTGATCCTAGTCTGTTAGGCCTCAACAGGAGTGGCTGCATTGTCTTCCTCTGTGGCCTGGTAAGGCTGCTCCCCGCTCGGGGGGAGGTGATCAAAGAGCAGGCCAATCAGTTCATGTCAGAAGCAATCCCTGTTCCCATTACTATGGAACCCACTTGGACACTGAACTGCCATGGGCTACATCTGTGCAGGGATTCTATGATATCTCTATGCATGGTACTTGGTTGGAGTATCAGTCTCAGGAAAGACCTCTGTGTTCAAATTTTTTGGTTCTGTTGCTCTCTTTGTGGACCTGCTGTCCTCTCCAGATCTTGCTATTATTTCCCACTTCTTTCATAAGATTCCCTGCATTCTGCTCAAAGTTTGGCCATAAGTTTCAACATTTGCTTTGATAGTCTGCAGAGCAGAGGCTTTCAGAGGCCCTCTATGGGAGGCTCCTAACTTGTTCCCTGTTTTCTTCTTCTTCTGATGCCCATCCTCTTTGCCTTTCACAATGGGGATTGTGCATTTTAGCCAGAGTCCTCTCTCTAGATTAGTTTCTTTAGGTGTACAGATTTTAGTATGTTTATCTTATCTTATATGTCTATATGAGTGAGTATATACCTTGTGTGTCTTTCTGCTTCTGGGATAGCTCACTCAGGGTGATCCCTTCCAGTTCCCACCATTTACCTGAAAATTTCGTGATTTCCTTGTTTTTCATTGCTGAGTCATATTCCATTGTGTAGATGTACCATGATTTCTGTATTCACTTTTCAGTTGAGGGGCATTTGGACTGTTTCCACCTTCTGGCTATTACAAATAAAGCTGCTACAAACATGGTTGAGCAAATGTCCTTATTGTGTACTTGAACCTCTTTTGGATATATGCCTAGGAGTGGTATAGCTGGATCTTGAGGAAGCGCTATTCCTAGTTGTCTGAGAAAGTGCCAGATTGATTTCCAGAGTAGTTGTACAAGTTTACATTCCCACCAGCAGTGGAGAAGGGTTCCCCTTTCTCTACAACCTCTCCAGCATGTGTTGTCCCTTGAGTTTTTTGATCTTGGCCATTCTGATGGGTGTAAGGTGAAATCTGAGGGTTGTTTTGATTTGCATTTCCCTGCTAGGTAATGACGTTGAGCATTTCTTTTTTTTATGGCTGTTTAAATAAAACTATCTATAAAAACATACACATATGAAACATGTATATACATACATACATACATACATACATACATACATACATCATGCAGATTTGTCCAATGGACCAGAACTTGCTAACTTGGAATCTATTGCATTACCCTTGAGCACATGCTCTCTCTCTCTCTCTCTCTCTCTCTCTCTCTCTCTCTCTCTCTCTCTCTGTTGCTGTAGTCTGGTGGTTGTGTGAGACCTAATATTCATACGTATTAAGTCAGAAAATCAGTGGGCTGAATTTGGACTCACTTTTTCTCCTTCATCTTGTAGAAGATGCTGCACGAGTTATCATAGGTGCTGGCTGAGGAGGAGTCAGACACTGGTCCAAGCATTGGGATCTGTGCTACTGGCTTATGCAGGCTAACTCACACCTTCTAGTCACAGAGGAGCCTCTCGGGGTCTGCTGTTTTTTGTTATTGTTTGTTTTTAGAGACAAGCACTAGCATGGCCCATGGTCACGTGATGTTCTGTGAGCAGGGTCTCAGTGTCTTCCAGAGCCTGCTCGTATGCCAAGTCTGGATGGTGTTCTGCTCTCATGGCCTCTTCCTCTAGAATTCTGTGTCTCTATCATTGGACCAGAGGTCGCCTGTAGTATCTTTCTCTGTCACATGTGTCTAGTACCACATGGGCATATGGTTCTAACAGCCAGGATGTTGAAACTACAATTCAACTGAAGAACTTTCTCATGCTCTGGGATTCTGCCAAATATAGAAGCTTCCAGTTTCCCATTGGGTTGCACCAAACTTATCAAGCATTTAATGCGTGCCCTCTGAACCCTTGAGGCCCTCCTCAGTTCAGGTTTCCTTCTTAATCATAGGTCTAAATTTAAATGTGTGTGTGTGTGTGTGTGTGTGTGTGTGTGTGTGTTTGTTTGTTTATTTTGGAGGGAATATCCTGGCCTGGTTATCCATTTTACCAGAGTGGCAGCTTCCCAGTTCTTTGTAGGCTTGTTTTCCATTCACTGATCATTCTATTGCGGCATTTGCAATATCACTTGCTCATTGGGTCCTGTTGATTTGACATTACAGGGAGCCTGGAATAAACTGTGAGTGTGAGTATGCTGGAGAAAACAGGAATGACGGATCTAACAACTTATTTAATAGCCGTGGACTGGTTAGGATCTGAATCAGCCCTCTCAATGGCAGAGTGACAAACTTCAAATTCAGGCAGGAGAACACTCAGAGGCCAGCTGGAAGCAGCCTTAAAGAGACCAGGACAGCTTAAGAAGTCATTCTGAAAGCCATTTCTTATGTTAACAGAGGGTCAGTGAGAGGGTGAGCTTGGACCAGTTCAGAAAAGTTTTTGCTGTGGGTTGGGTTGCATTAGCTAGGTTGTCTGTCCTCTCAGTGGAACCATGGAAGCTTCACCTTCTAGGACAGCAGAAGGAGGGACAGCTCTTCATGCATCCCGGTCATTTGGTGGATGGTACACGAGGCTTATGTTTTTGCCTCCCCAGTGTTCTAACAGCTGTATTTCAGAAGCTCCTTCAGAGTCTAACCTGCATAGACTCTTTCTATTTCTTGCCATTTCCTCGGGTGAACATAAAGGCAAAGATGGCCTGAGCCATTTTTGAGGGCACGACTCAAATGTTGGCTGACTCTCACAACCATGAATCTCAGGAAACTTTCGTGTTGAAGCCCTGGAACTCTTCCCCGTTAGGAGCAACTAACTCCCTGTGTCCCTCTTGCTTCAGCCTCTGGCAGCCACTATTCTACTTGCCATTTCTCTGATGTTTAGGTCTCCAGGCTTTTCATAACAGTTTAATCACATAGTATTTGCTTTTGAGACAGGGGTTCATATGGCCCAGGCTGGCCTTGAACTCATGACATAGCCACGGATGGCCTAACGTCCTGATCCTAATGCCTCTATCTCCCAAGCGTTAGGATTACAGATGTTGGACCACCCAGCCCAGCTTGGTATTTGTCCTTCTGTGAGCGGTTTGTGTGTGTGTCTTCAGGGTTCATCGGTGTTGTAGACTGCACATGTAGATCTGACTAGAATCGTCACTTTTCTTAGCCACCCATCTCTCAGGTAGTGTCTATGTTGCTGTGGTGTGAATGTTCCCCTCTGTTATGTAGATGTTGCCACTGTGATGCTATTAATAGTGTTAGTTGGTTAGACCATAAGGGGTCTTCCTTTGTGAACGAGACATACTTCATACCATTGGATTTCACATTCAAAATAGTTAAAGGTGGTAAATTCTGTGTTATGTGTTTCTGACTTTTTTTTTTTTTGAGCATTTCTTTAAGTGTTTCTCTGCCATTCGATATTCCTCTACAGAGAGTTCTCTGTTTAGCTCTGTTCCCCATTTTTTAATTGGATTACTTGGTTTGTTGGTTTTCAGCTTCTTTAGTTCTTTATATGTACTGGATATTAGCCCTCTGTCAGATAGAGAGTTGGTGAAGATCCTTTCCCAATCTGTAGGCTGTCGTTTTGTTTTGATGACAGTGTTCTTTGCTTTACAGAAGCTTTTTAGTTTCATGAGGTCCCATTTATTGATTGTTGCTCTTAGAGCCTGTGCTGTTGGTGTTCTGTTCAGGAAGTTGTCTCCTGTACCAATCAGTTCTAGGGTCTTCCCCACTTTTTCTTCTAACTGAATTTTAAAAAGTGTCTCAATCTTGTAAAGATCTTGTGTAGGTAATCAGTTTCTCCCTTTACTTTCTGCATTTCCACCTTTGGGCTAGATAGGCTGCTATAGAGATGGGTGTATCCTGAGAGGCTAAATAGAGGAAGGAGCAGCCAGGACCTGGAGAGACCTCAGAAGGTTGTGAGTGCAGTGAGAACAGACTCTCCGAAACTAGCTTCAGTGAGACAGCTCATTTAATGTGGGACAAAAGCTACTTAAACCTTTGATGGGTAGACCCTTTCTGGGTGAGGGGACATCAACAGCTGGGGACAGTGCACTGGGGATTCCTCATTTGCATAAGGAGGAATTCCTGGTGCCCTGGACATGACCTTATAAGGGGAGAGGGAACTAGCTATCAGGCTAGTTGACTTACTGCTGAGAAGGCATAGGTGGAAATTCAGGGCTCCCTTTGTGCATGGTGGGAGTAGTCCTATTCCTGTCAATCTTAGAACATGAATTTTGGGGTTTGGACAGGCCTCAACCACACTTTTTCTTTCGCCAGCTTTCCCAAATCCCATGGCTCCCTGGTCTCCAACCTTCTGTGAGTTCATGTGTGCAATAGCCATGTCATTCAGTGAAGACAATATTTCACGACTATCTTCTCTATCCTCCAACTCTGCTGTGTTTATGCCACCCCTACTTATTGCTGTTTCCTGTGCCTTACGTAATATATATATATATATATATATATATATTTTTTTTTTTCTTATTTTACAAGCACTAGTTTTGAGATGTGGAGATCCTGAAGTTCTGTAATGGTGGCAGTACAATTCATTTCAATTTGCAAAATGCATTAGTGATTTTGTTAACAAATAACATGTCCAAGCCATGCCCTCTAAATGACAGCACTAAACTGAGAATGATGCTAACATGATGAGCAAATTGAGGCATAGTTACTTAACAATATTGAGCTTATTAATTGGGGAAGATGGCTATACAAATAGCATTTTATGCTGATGTCTCACCCAAGCCCACCTTTTCCATAATCCTAATCAGTGAATAAATTTAATGTTGCTCTTCATATGTGTTTCTCTATCTGTGAATCTATAGTGATATATTGAGAAGGAGAAAAGAAGGAAAGCTAATAGGATAGAGAAAGGGGAGGGAAGCGAAAGGAGAAAGGTGAGAGGGAAATAGAGATAAATATATAGAAAGATAGATAAATATATAGATGATGGATGATAGATGGATAGATGATTGATAAATAGATGATATACAATATTTGTTAGATATTTGATATATAATATATAGAGAGAAAATTTCTTTTTTCTAAGACAAACTAAGTTTTTTTAAAAGGCTGTAGAAAATTTTACTTTAATTTCAGTGTAGTTTTATAAATGAATGCAACAAAAAAAAGCAATGATCTAAGGAAGATTGAGTTCAGAAAAAAGTCAATAAACACGTACTAAATATTAAAAGAAAACCCCTTTCCTCAAACTTTTTTAGGACAGAACAATTTAAACATAGTTGCCTGGCAAGTACAATAGATTATATTTGGGAAAGCATGAAGGCAAGACAGAAGGCCATATCCAGATTGAGGGTACACTGTGGACAGGACCCAGAGAATCCTTACACAAGATTAGATTCTATAGCTCTGTTCTGACATCTAACAAAAATGAGCATGTCTGATAAATAGAATGTAAATATTTGTCACAGGAGGCATAAAATCACACCCAAGAACAAACCAGGAACAAAATGCACCTGAGGTAAAAGGCCCTCTGCCTTTTCTACTAGAGCCTCCTCCTAAAGCATTGTTTACCAGGAGCCACTTTTATTTTTTACTGTTCTACAACAGTCCTTAACAAGCATCAGCAGAAACAGATCACAAATTATCAAGAATGACTACACTGCCAGGTTTGTTTTGATTTTTATAATCCATTGACTAATTAGATGCATTTCTTACATATTGGCCAAGTTATTACTCTTTATGCAAACTCAATTGATTACAATGTTAACTCTCTTGTGAAATTCCAAAATTGTGTGTGAATATCAAGAATCATGTTATATAAGCTCACAATGTTAGTAAGTACCACAAACCTTACTGTGTCATTTTCTTTATATTATGGGGATGCATGAAATCCCTTAAAATCATATACTTTTTTTTTTAGGCGAAAGAGGCAAGGATTTTGGCATTGTATAATGAGAAACATAATAAGATGTTCATGCATCTTTATATTTCTCCTCCTACATAGATCATTGTAATTGGGAGTGTATTGCATTGAGCCATGCTTTTCTCATCATATAACATTCAGGAATTTCCTACTGCCTTTGTTCAACAAGGTTTAACTTGCAAAGACATAAGAGAGATCCATTCCATAATGACTAATTTACGACTGAGGTGTAGGAGGGTTAAGAACACGCACCAGCATGCTATTGTATATAATCAGCAACAGCGGGTACAGTAAGAATGTGGAAAATAGCTGGGAGGGAGCTTTATTATGAGCTTCTTGGCTTGAACAAAGCACAGGAAAATGTGTTCTGTTTTGACTTATGGAGTCTCTTTTTTAGAATGCCAGTGGAGATAAAAAGCTAAATTGGTTTCAATCCTGTCTGCCTCATTAGTTATGCAGTCATGCTGATTTAGGGCTTGCCACAATAGAAGAAAAAGAGCAGCAGCAACTTTCTAAATGTTATGAATGAAGTTGTTTGTGAGACCATTAAATATCCTCTGATTGTTTGAGCATCATTCTCGAAGCAGTTACATATGAAGGGCTTTATAAGCAGTGATAATCATTCCCAGATTATACTGTGCATTGTCTTTACATCATTACCTTTAAATCTTATTTTGCAAAACCTGTAGATTAGTGTGACTGAAAATTACCAGCTTGCTAATACCTTTTACATATTTCTTTATTTTTTAATTTAAATTTATATTTTATAATTGATCCACTTTATATTCCAGACCCACCCTCCCTCCCTCTTCCCCTCATGTCCCACCCCTATTTCTTATAAAAGGGGAGCCTTCCTCTCCTACCATCTGACAGAGCCTATCAAGTCTCATCAAGACTGCCTGCATTTTCTTCCTTTGTGTCCTAGCAATGACAGCCTTCCCAAACACACAAATACACTAGGGGAAAGTGATCAAAGAGCAGGCAACAAGAGTCCATGTCAGAGACAGCCCCTGCTCTCCTTACTAGGGTCCCCACGTGAAGACTGCTCTCCCTATAGGCTATATCCGATTATGGGATCTAGGTCTTCTTCATGTATGGTCCTTGGTTGGTGCATCAGCCTCTGCAGGCCTCCCCCTTCCCCGTGCCTAGATTTGTTGGTTCTGTTGATATCTTTGTGGTACTCCTGTTCTCTCCAGGTCCTTCTTCTCCCACCCCCACCCCCCAAGCCCCGTCTTTTTGCACTCTGTCCAAAGTTTGGCTATGTCTTTAAAAAATGTATGGTGTGTGTGTGTGTGTGTGTGTGTGTGTGTGTGTGTGTGTGTAGGGCAAAGGACAACTTGAATGAGTTAGTCCTCTTTTTCTACCAGGAGGGTCCCATAGGCTATATAGCTCAGTGGTACAGTGTTTGCCTAATATGTGTGAGATGCAATCCCCACCCAGAAAGGAAAAGAGGATGGACATCAGAAGAAGGAGAAAACAGGGAACAAGTCAGGAACCTGCCACAGAGGACCTCTGAAAGGCTCTGCCTTGCAGACTATCAAAGCGGATGCTGAGACTTATGGCCAACCTTTGGGCAGAGTGCAAGTAATCTTATGAAAAAAGTGGGAAATAGAATTGGAGAGGACAGGAGCTCCACAAGGAGAGCAACAGGACCAAAAAATCTGAGCACAGGGGTCTTTCCTGAGACTGATACTCCAACCAAGTACCATTCATGGAGATAACCTATCAGCCCTGCACAGATGTAGCCCATGGCAGTTCAGTATCCAAGTGGGTTCCATAGTAATGGGAACAGGGACTGTCTCTGACATGAATTGATTGGCCTGCTCTTTGATCACCTTCCCCTGAGAGGGGAGCAGCCCTACCAGGCCACAGAGGAAGACAAATGCAGCCACTCCTGATGAGACCTAATAAACTTGTATCAAAAGGAAGGAAAAGAAGACCTCCCTTATCAGCGGACTTGGGGAGGGGTATCCATGGAGAAGGGAGAGGAAGGCAGAGATTGGGAGGGGAGGAGGGAGGAAGCTACAGGGGTGATACAAAGTGAATAAAGTATAACTAATAAAAAAAATTTTAAAAGGAAAAGAAAAAATGGAAGTTTTCTAATTTTTGGGGTGATATCTATTAAATTAGTAGTGATCAAAATAAAAAAAAAATGTGTGTGTGAGATGCTCAGTTCAATTGCCAGCATTGTTATAATACGAACTGTATTAATGATGAGCAACCACAATCGCTAAGGTTGAGCCAGAAAGGCAAATGAATAATAAGATATTTGCACTTCTACCACTTACTGAGAATAGGGACTACTCTAGGCATTCTACCTACAGTCACTCAGGTACCACCTCACTACAATCCCGTACAGTTGGATCCTGTCTATTCTCCCACATTCAGTGAAAACATACTTGTTGACTACCTGTAGTCAGTGCCTATGTAGAAATGGAAATATAGTAATGAGATAAGGAAGGAAGGTTCTGGTGATGTTCATGTCACATAAAACGATGTTACCTTTGAATCCATCTGTCTTTTACATAAAAGAAAATTTACAAGGCTGAGATGAGACATCTTTCCAGGTTGAGATGTTCCTCACTGTGTCCTGTCTCTGTGCCAAAAAAAAAAAAAAAAGTGATTTTTTTTTCTCTCTTTCTTCTTCCCCCACCTTTCTTTTCTGTTACAAAAACAACTCTATGGTTTATTTCCATCATCACATTATGACCAGGCCAGTAACTTACTCCAGGTGTTTCATATAACAGTAACTACCCATTAAGATATGAGAAACAGGCTATCTTCCAGATGAGTTGGGCTGTCGTTAGAATCAGGCCATGCTCGGAAAGAATACGATGAAAGCTTTTCTCTGTTGCTGCAACAGTTGTCATCCTCACATCACTGCATGTTTTAACTTAGTATGTATGAAGAACTATTCAAGGAGTTTATTTCTTCTTTATACTCCTGGCCATATGAGTAAATTACCAGCTTTATTGATGAGGTTCTTTAAATAAAGTCCTGCTACTGAATAGTAGATGGGAAAACAAAAAAGATTATGCCACACCTGGGAAGACTGCCCTCAGTATTCCTAGACATTTGAATAATGTTTAGGAAACAACAGTATTTTTGTTTTGTACTATAATAGAGGTACCTTTTCTTTAATCATATCTTTTCCTTTTAAAATCATATAAATGATTACTTAAAGTTATAAAACCTATTCATTTTTCCCATAATTTATGGTCTCTTAGATAAATGCAGAAATAGGTCCTCAGGTTTCTATTACTACGCCAAGTCTCTCAGACAATAGAGCATGCATTTTCTAATGTTAACCTTCTAGACAGGATGTGCCCACTGATGTCATAGTGGCAAGACTGCTTATGGGGATAAGCAACTTTTCTTTTGACTGAATTTGAGGCCTACTCCACAGGAATAACCTACAGGAGATACTATAAACATGGTTAAGGACAAGGCTGTTGAAGTTTAGAGGCCTTAGGGGAGAATCTACTGATACTTTTTTCTTTTTTTTTTTTTCTTTTTCTAATTTTTTATTGATACTCTGCGAATTTCACATTAAGTGCTCTAGTATCAATCATCTCCCTGTCCACCCTTACAATCTCCCACCACCCCCTAAAAAGAAGAAAAGAACAAACAAACAAACAAACAAACAAAAAACCACACAAACAAAAAAGAAAATAAAGCGGGAAAAGGATGGGGAGGGGAAGCTTGCAGGAGAGGAGAGAGGAGGCATTCTTGGGATGTAAAGTAAATGAACTTAAATGAAATAAAAGTTTAAAAAAACTCATAGAAAGCATCTTGTTTTGGAAGCTGTAGTGTGCTCAGTGAGTCTCACAATATACTCCTGTGTGTACATACCTTCATCTGCAGTTGTGCATTGCAATGAGTCATCAGTATGTTTTCAGGTCTCTGGATTCTGTGACACAATCCATACTGGATCCTCACCTGAAATTCTTCAGGCAAACTCTCTAGCACTGCTCTGGTTGGTCGACCAATGCTGCCATCTGCAAGAGGCATGGCAGCTCTCCAGCTCTCATGCCATTTGGGCTGGCTCACTTGTGGCTTTGCCATCAGAGCCAGCTCCACTGTTTTGCCTGGAAGGTACAGGGCTTGCTCTCCTGAATGCTGTTTTTGGCGAGAGGTGGGGTCATCTCTCCAAACAAAGCATCCAGTGACAGACTGAGGCAGTTCTGCACAGCCACTGAATATCTATGTGGTCCCAGGTGGCTGTCAGTACCATGGACATCCCCATGATCTCTAGTGATAATATGAACCATACACAAAGACACAGACCTCAGCAGCTGCCCTGCCACAGACCCAAATATGTCCATCAATGACAGAATAGGGACATCACCATGGCCTCTGGTGGTGGGGCTACTCACAACAGGCCATTCCTCTCTACCTTCACATCTCCAGTTCCATCTCTCTTCATGATGCTCAGACTGTTCCAGATCTCCCTGTCTCTCATCTGTCCACCACATAGTTACACCTAGTAGCATCTTCCACTACAAGCAGACTATGTGGGTAGCGGACCTCCTGATGACCTCTTCTATCCAAGCTCCCTCTACACACACCATATGGTGTTGTCGCCAATATTGTTTTGCTTAATGGTCATGTTGTCAAGCTACTTATTGTATATTTGTATTTATAGTCATAGATTTGTACTGCTGCCAATGTTTTCCATATAAGCTTATTATTATGTTGGATATTGGTTAGAGGAGAGACTGCTGTTCAAAGTGCAAAGAATCAGTGACTTTGAATAGGAACGTTATATGATTCCCCACACTAAGGCTAGGGAACATCACAGGAAATGAAATAGAAGAGTATAAAAGCAAGAAGATGGAAAATTCTATGAAATACTGTTTTCTGGATGTGGCAATGCTGTTGCAAACATTGAACTTTGTGCAACTTTGGTTGCCATCACATGATCTGTGCAAGATCAATCCAGCTTAAAAATTTAGCATGTATTAGAGAGGGCCTGCCAAGGCCTTATTCCCAGGCAAGGACCTATTGACAGCTGATGGCTGGTACGAGAAAAATTGTCACATTTTTTTTGAGTATGATCTCTGGAAGAGTCTTCATGTTTCAGTGGATGACTATATGCCCATGTATATGTAAGCAGGACTAAATAGAGTCAATGGGTAAACAAATAATATGAAAGTATGACATGAATTTGAAAGGAAAATGTTATGATGAATTCTGGTAAAGTTGAAGGAATGTGAGAATGTTCAAGACATATTGTATACATGTATAAAATATATGCATGCATAAGAATAACAATGATAGGCATTCATTCCTTCATGCTGTTCCCTGCATCCACTTTCTCTCTTAATTTTCTTTCTGTCCTAACAGTCTGCTAAACTTAGCCATTGTGCCTATATAAACATGTCTTAAGTTTTAATAGAACTTGCTGTAATGGACAACATTAGATTTCTGCTACACATGTTTCTAACTGTTAACATCATCATAACCAAGAACTTAAAACATTGCCTTAGTAGTATGTAATTATCTGAAAAGTTTTAGCCTTGGTACATTTACAAATGACTGGCTCAGATAACAATGAAGAACTACATAATGTATCTGTTTTTATTCACTTTTCTGAGAAACTTGAAAAATGCTAGCTCATATGCCTACATTTTTTACTAACCATTCACAGTGGATTTCATATAAGGAGGCTTTGCCAATGTATAAACTGGGAAAGGACTCTTGGTATACAATTTATCCAAATAGCTATTACCATGGTGTATATAAAGACAAATAAATAGTATTATCAAATGACAAAAGCAAAAGCAAGAAAGAAGGAGGAGTCTGATGTATGGTAAATGTGGCTGAGAAGATATATCAGTCATTAGTACTTGCTGCTTGAAAATAAGATCATGAATGTGGAAACCTAGCACATGTTTAAAAACCCGAGTATACACCTATAATCCTATGGATGGGATGGAGAGACAGAAGGACTTGGTGGCCAGCTGTTCTAGCTAAGTACAACTTCAAGCTTAGCAGGAGACCCTACTAAAAATGTGGAGAAAAGTTGAGGAAGACACTTCGTAAGGTCATCTAATCATCAAGCACATCATTACATAAATGCATGAGTGTGCATAAACAGATACCCACAAAAAATAAATTGTAGGTGTTTTTCTTAGAAACAGTGTGATACTCAAGTTCATAACAGGACAAAATCCAGCAATGACTCAAAAAACAGTGTCTGAATATAATCAGGTGCCTCAAGACCCAGAAATCATCATGTCTATTCTTGTACATTTTGAGATATCCTTGAAGGAACAGGTTATTTTCCTGCTAACTGTTCCCATTAAACCTCTTTGCAAAGTAGCTGTTATTAATTTGACTACAGGATCTCCAAGTCTGGGTAGCTATTTTCACACAATGTTTTACATATAAATGATTTGCATATACTTAAAATTTGTAAAATGCTGAGCTGTTATTGTTGCCAGTTTCCATGAAAATAGTGATTGAATTGGAATGTCGTTATTTCCCATCATAAAGACATATTCCCTTAAATAGCTCTTCACAGCTGGCTTTGATTTATTCTACATGCTAGACAAAAGTGTTCTGTAAACACCATCATCATATAGCACCCTACACCGAGCACTTCAACATAATTGCATCTCAGAAGTGAAGGTCAGCTTGCACTGATTTCTGTTTTCAAGCAAGCTAATGTAAAACTGTTTCTTATTTAAAAACATATTAAAGCTAGAACACATTTTTTTCCCTATTTGCATGCAGGGAAGCTTTTTTTGCAGCAAACTATGCACTTTTTCATCCTGAATTTTTACTCCAATTTATCTAAATCTTAGAGGATAAGAGACAGGAGAGTGCTTCTAAAAGCTTCCTTATTACAGGTCTGTATTAAGGAAAATACTTATTACTGTAAACGGAGCCTTGGGAAGCCATGCAATATTATAAATACATTGAGTAGCCGTGAAATAAAACCTTGAGAGGATAAAAATAAAAGCATAAATGTTAAGGAATGTCTTATGTGCAGTTAATAAGAGGTAGAGCTCTTATAGGGTTCAATTCTTACCTTAGAGGACTAGGTAGAAGGCTCAATCTGTAAAGTGCTTTCTTAGCAAGAGGGATAAATTTAATATTACCCTAGAACCCTCCAATAAAAGAAAGCTGAATATGATATCATGCTTGTAGTCCAGTTATGGGAAGGCAGAATAAGGAGATAACTGGAGCCCTGTTCATTTATATGGTCCAGGTCTATAAGTTAAACTGTCTGAAATGGATAAAGAAGGGTAGAATCTAAGGAAAAACACCTAATATTGTCTTGTGGCTTCCACATACCTGTGCACAAATGTGCAATATCATACATGAACAAGTGTATATCACTATAGGTGAATAAACAGGTGGGCAGCATCTGGGAAATAGCACTAACGGTTATCTGGCCCCACACATATATGCATGGTCAAGTGTGCACAAACAAAAATTTGCCTTAGGGTAAGACTCTGTCTGGAGAATACATAACAAAACAATATCTCTAACATGGCATACTAATCAGGTGCTCTGAATTTTTCACTCTCAACCTCCAAATAGTAAAATACTGCTTTTTAAAACTCAAGAAAAGAAACAGTTACCATTCACTCAGAGAAAGCATTTGTTTTGTTATATATAATCAGAGTTACAATATAGCCATGGGAAAGTGATCAAAATATGGCAAGAGATTCTGGGTCAGATGCAGTCTCCAGTTCCCTTACTTCAGGAACCACATGAAGCCTAAAGCTGCCCATAGGCTGCATTTTGGGGATTGGGGTCTAGGTCCAGTCCTTGCATAGTCCTTGGTTGATGTTTCAGCCTTAGCAAGCCCCTCTGGGCCCTGGTTAGTTGGCTTTGTTGGTATTCTTGTGGAGCTCTTTTATAGAGAGCCTAGGTCCATTTCATGCAATGGCCCATCTCAGCAAGCCTCTGGGCCCTGGTTGGTTGGCTCTGTTGGTCTTCTAGCGGAGCTCCTGTCACCTCCAGCTCCTTGAGTTTTTACTCCCACTTTTCCACAAGCCTCCCTACTCATCACCCAATGTTTGGTTATGAGCATCAGCATCTGTTTAGAGGTACTGCTGGGTAGAGCCTCACAGAGAACAACTCTGATAGGCTCTTGTCTTCAAGCTTAGCAGAGCATTGTCTAAAGTGTCAGGGGTTTAAGTTTTAAAGACTCCACATTTAACTGTGTTCCTGTAGGATTTATCTACAAGTACCCACATGATTTTATTAAGCAGTGCTCCCATCAGTCTCTATCATGCTGTCTTGATTGTCAGGATTGCCTTACACTTCCTGAATACAAAATATTCCACTCAATCTCATACTACATTTCTGTATCTACTTATTTATGAATACCTACTTAGTTTGGGTAATGGGTTTACTTTGCTAACATTTAGTTTGGTGCATGATTTACTTTCTGTAAGAAACATTCTTAGAACTGGAATAACTGGGTAATACATTATTTCCACCTTAAACACAGGATAAAACTGAAATACTCCATAGTTTTCAGTACAGACATTTTATAAGGTGTTCAAGCAAACAATTACAAGTCTAATATGCAAAATAAATGCAAAACTGATTTTAGAAAAGAATACAGGAACAAAATTATATAGTTTCCTGTACTGTATTTGGAACTTTATTTGGAAATTTTAATGTTGTTAAGGGATGTATATTACATGAAGTGACCTTCAGGTTTAGTCAAACATCCTTAATGGTTAATATTGATTGCCAAACAGAGTAAATGTGGAGTCACCTAAAGGGCATGCCTCTGAGTATGTCTGAAAGGCTTTTTCCTTCATTTGTTTGGTAAAGGGAGGAAAGCATAGCACAGAATAAGCAGCAATTCCTCACGGTAGCTAAATATAAAAAGATCTGAGGTAAAGTCACGCTTCTAGTTGGCTACCTCTGTTCCATGCTGGTGAGCTCATCTCTACTTTCTCTCCTGTTATTTCACTTCAGTCTTCACTGACATTGGAAGCCAGCATTTTTTGGCTTTCAGATGGTAGTAAAGATCATTATCAATCCATGCCATTAACACTAGCTTTTTACTGGTGATGCACCCTGTCTCTTGGACGGAGTAACTGCCATATCATTAGCCTCATGTGTCTACAAATAGTTAGTATTAGGCAATCAAAACATGGTTCTGTAACCCAATCTAATAAACCCTGTTCAGCTGAAATAAGAAACGTCCCCATTGGTTGATTTGTATAATCATTCTTTCCCCAGCTCGTTGCACCATTTGAGAATGCTATTGAACCTTCAGGAGTAAGGTGCTTGCTAAAGGAAGTATACTGCTAATGACAGATATTAAGGACTTATATTCTTATGCCATTCTCCTCTCTTTCATTCTCTCTCTCTCTCTTTCTCTCTCCTTATATGGATCCCCTTCAGCCAACAACTAAATGAGATGTGACACATTTCTGGCACTGTAGATATAGTCGTCAATCTTTATGTCATTTCATTTTAAAGGCTTATGGAATAAAAAAATATCAGTGTTTCTGCTTAATTAAATTATGGGTGACATTGCATCCTCCATTATAGAGTGACCCCAATTAAATTACTTTCCTATAAGTATATATTTTAGAAAACTTCTAGAATAACAGTAAGCCATATGGCTTTTCAAAGGGAGAATGGTGTTAGTTATGCCTCTCTATGTTCTCTCCTTTACCTTCCCTTCTGTATTTCACTTTACAATGCCTATAAAACACACACACACACACACACACAAGCACAAATTGCTATTGAATCAAACCTTAATTTCTCCCAATCTTAAATTTTCTTCTAATGTTTTAAAAAAAATGTTTCAAGGATTTTTGAATCATTTAATTAAGTAGGAATATTTATTTTCTCATTTCATAATCCTTTAAAATGGAATAACACAGAGATCGATGATTATATCTGCATATTGCAAAACCTAAATTTGAAAAAATTATCATTTTTTTCATATTTTAGTTTTCTTAAAATTCACTTCCGTAATAGGATTAGAGGACACAAAAAAATGAAAAAGGAAATGAAGTGATGGTGGAAGGTAAATTCTTGGGTTAGATGGCAGCAAAACTTGTGATCATTGGTGTCTGTGAGGAAGGGCCAGATGGGGAATATAAACTAGTACCATAGGATTATGGATGAAAGATAGTCCCAGTGAGGAAGATTAAGGTGGATAGCATTGGATAGGGGCTGGGAGATGGATGGTGAAGATACTGAGACAGTGTCAGTGAAATACCTTCCCAGCCCAAGGTAAATAAAACAATTACAAATCTAATACGTGTCTGTGTCTTATTGTTTGTGATAGTGGGTTAGATAATTTAGACATAATAACCATAGACCTAATAATAAACATTATATTGCCCAACACCCATTTTATTTTCAGTTTACTACAACAGCTTACGGTTGAGGAAGGAGGAGCATGATGATCTGGGACCAACATGAACAAGGTTTAGTGTATATATGTTATTGCATTTTAATTAACACTTGAAATCCTTATGTAAAATGATTTCAGAGCAACCTTAAAGAGTCACTTTGTGACTAGGGAACCCACTTGGAAACTGAGTAGCCAATGGGCTTCCTTTGAACAGGAGGTCTAGGTCATTTCCATGCATGGTCCTTGGTTGGAGTATCTGTTTCTGCAGGCCTAGGAAGATGATGCAGCCAGCCTTGATGAGACCTGATAACCTAGGGTCAGATAGAAGGGGAGTCCTCCACTCTCAGGGAAAGGGCACAGGGGAAGAAGAGAGAGGGACAGTGGGACTGGGAAGAGATGAGGGAGGAGGCTACAGCTGGGATAGAAAGTCAATAAATTGTAATAAAAAAGAGACATTTTGTATGTTTCAGTAAAGGTGAGAGAAGGGCTATAAACTTATGCCCAAAGGCATGGAGCTATACTCATCCATTCTGTATCATATCCATTTAAAAGCTTTTGTGTGCACTAAACTTCAGTGTTTACATTTTACAAGCATCAGTCCATGATTTTCTGGAAAAATCACTTGGGAAAAATGTACCACATAAGTGTGTCCACTTAGTGGTCCCATTTAAGTAAAAGTTGATAAAAGGACTCAGAGGGTTATAAAATGACAATCATATGCAATTTCCTCAGATAAACAAATTAAACAGTTTCCCGAAAGATACTTAGCTATACCACTTGGGTACTGTTGGTTGTATGTATTTCTAGCATAATTCTCAAATCTAATGTTAAACTTTACTTTTCACACAGATGTCTGCCCCAGGCATATTTTTTTCTACATAATGTTTTTTTTAATTACTTAGGTGTTTTATTAAGAAATTATAATTGACTTTTATTCTAAGACAACTATGTTTTCTTTGAATCTTTTTGTATTTTGGCAAAACATATGACAGGATGATGTGTGCTCACTCTTCCAAGGGCAGAGATGCATCACTCCATGCACACTCAGTGTATTTCTTTCATCAAATCAATCGCTTTTTAACAGAACCAATTAAGTTAGAAAGGGTTCAGTGTGCATAATGAAACAGTACAATTACCATCAAGACCATTTTATTCTACGTAAACAATTCTTTACTCTCATATAATTATCAAAGTTATACAATGCAGTTTAAATTGAGCTAGCTGGTAATTTTTCATAAATGAAATACAAGAAAATATAAATAATTGCTTTTAAGTTATGACCTCTGACTGAGAGAACTGAAAATATTAAAAGTAATTTAATACATGTCCCTTTCTGAAAACATATTCCTATGTTTTCATTCTCTTGACCATGTGTCAATCCTTAGCAATGAAATAAAACATACAGTGATATTTTGCTTTTACAGGGGCTTAGTTATATTTTGAGGCAAAAAGCAGTGTTCTTAGACTTGTTATCTGGAAGGTTTTGATGGCACAGGCCGGGAGGATTTGCAGAAGGAAGCAGAGGTAAGGGGATCACAAGAATTGCTATCTGGCTTATAGTTTCAACTTCTAAAGTTATAATTTACTGTCTTCTAAACCTCACCTTCTACATTCGTGAAATACAGACTCTATAGTCTCATTCACATGTTCATCACGTTAGTGAAGAGCTGAGTAAGTACAAGTCTATTTGGAACAGGGTCAGGAAAAAATATATAAATTGATAAATCACTTAAAATATCTAATTGCTCACAATGATTTGATGAAAATTTTAGATTTCTAAAACTAAAAGAAGAAAATATTTATTTTTAAACTAATAACTGGAGTTCCTGTCCTCTCCAGGTCTTTCTATCTCCCTCCTCTTCCATAAGGATTCCAGCACTCTGCCCAAAGTTTGGCTATGAGTCTCAGTATCTCCTTCGATTTGGGTAGAGTCTTGCAGAGGTCCTCTGTGGAAGGCCAACAGAGCCAAAATACCTGTGTCCAGGGGCTCCTGCAGAGACAAGATACTCCAACTAAGGACCATGCTGGAGAGGACCTAGATCCCTGTTCACAGGATGCTCATTGGCTGCTCAGAAAAGAAACAATAATTAATGAAAAAAGAGACTATCAATTTGAAAAAGAGCAAGGCGGTATTCAAAGGGAGATAAAGGAACAGGGAAATGATTTGATCATATTAGAATTTCAATAAACTAAAAGAAATGAATTTAAAAAGAAAAAAATAATTAAAATAAAAATGAATTAAAATGGACTTTTAAAGGGAGCCAAGATGGCGGCGCCGGGAGAGCACTAAGAAGTGGAACAGCACTCTCCCTGCAGCGACCAGGAGACTGAACTCTGGGTCCTAAAACTACAGCAATCGTGTTTCCCAGGTGAGGGGAGGCTCCCACGGTGTGGTAATCGGTCGGGTCCACTCTCAGTTGCCCAGCCAGAACCCGGAAGAAATCCCGGGTAACGCGGGCTTTGGGTCTCCGGGCTGGAGCCGCAAGCCTGCGTGCCCCGAACACTTTCCCAGGCCGATCAGTGGGCACAAGGGTGGCTGAGACTGGGAGTCCCAGCCACAAGAAAACCCCACAGGGAAGCAAAGTTGCGAGTCTGATCATGCGTCACCCAGTCTTTCCCTGGAAGGTCTAGTGGACCACGGGTACCTGCCACCATCACACCTGAGCTCCCGCTGCATGGAGAGCTGCACTCCCAGCTCACTGGTACAGACGAGCTGCGCGCCCCAGTACAAAAGAGACTGGAAATCCCTGTTCGGAGAATCCCTGTTTGGAGAGGGCCCTACAGGGAAGGAAGAAACCGGGCTGCTGGGGTCAACTAGGCTTTGCCTGGGGAATCTAGCAGACCACAGATCGCAAACAGGCGAGTACCCCAGCCATCACAGATCCAGGCCCAAGCTGGGAGCACAGAGTTATTGGGAACCCAGCCCCTGCAGACTAGCAGGCAGGCCCATGCTCTGCCAGTCCAGAGGCCTGCTTTGTACCAACTACTCCATACAGACAGAACTGTGTGCCCCAAGACACCAGAGGCTTAGAGTCACTGTCTGGAGAAACCCTCACAAGGAACAAGGAACGAAGCAAAGGGGACGGACTTAGGCAACACAGTATATCCCTGGAAAAGGTCCCACAGACTGACCCAACCCAGGGAACTGCTGTGCCCCAAATAGCCTGCTGTTACCAGGACAGCAGTACTCACCCACCGCATATTACCTCTTGGGTTCTGGGACACAGAGCCCCAACCTCAGACTTACAAAAGACCGGGAACCCTGAGATCAACCCCCAGATACTGCTCCAAGGGGCAACCCGTTATCCCTAACAAAACCAACCAAACCACGGGACACATAGGTTATAGCTGCTGATCACTAAATTTACAGCAAGAAACCCAGAAGGAGGGCAGCTGTCTCCAGGACTTCTCCCGATGAGAGGAGAGCCCTCTTGACTAATCAGAACCACAGTTACCACCCAGGACTCTATGCCTGAGGTGAGCTGTAGCAACTCCTAAAAAACACCGGCCATCCAGTGACTATACCCAAAAAGGTGAGAAGGCTTCCTTCAGGAAAAAAGATCTTCCTGCCAAAGGGATTCTCTCCACTACAAGAGTCCAGGAACAACCAGAAACTAAGTTCAAACAACTAAGATAACCCAATGGGTAGAGGACAGCGTAAAAGTTCAACCAACAAAAGCCAGAGCAATATGGCATCTCCAGAACCCAGTTATCCAGGGGCAAATAACCCTAGACACTCCAGCATAATTTAAATTCAAGGAGATGACCTAACATCTATGCTCATGAAGAAGATAACAGAGGAAACAAATAAAATACGAAAAGAAATAGAGGAAGATGCAGCCAAACAGTCTGTGGCCTTTAGACAGGAAATGCTTAAATCACTGAATGAAATAAAAGAAACGGTGGCTTGTTCAAACAAACAGCTGAAGGAATTGACGGAAAAACATGAAAATACAGTCAGACAGGTGAAGGAAACCAACAAAATAGCTCAAGACCTGAAGCTAGAATTGGAAATATTAAAAAAATTAAAAAAAAAAAACACAAATGGAAGAAATTGTGGAGAGAAAGAACTTAGGGAAGAAAGCAGGAACTACAGAGGTTAACATAACCAATAGGCTACAAGAAATGGAAGAAAGAATCTCAGGTGTGGAAGATACAATGGAAGAAATACATGTATCTGTCAAAGAAAATGTTAAATCTAAAAAATTCCTGACACAGACCGTCCAAGAAATTCAAGACAACATAAAAAGACAAAACCTAAGAA
>REGO01000339.1:231785-261874 GCA_010120015.1 Rhombomys opimus
TGGGAGGGAATGAGGGTTCGGGGCACGGCTGGGATACAGAAGTAATAAAATGTAACTGATAAAAATAAAAAAAAATAAAAAAATAAACAGAGGTTTGAAGATAGGGAGGAGGGTTATGGAAATCTGTCTTAATATCATAATGTGTTTTTTGCAAACTGCAACTCACAGTAACTATCATCATGAGCACAAAGCCAGCACAAGACTAAGGCAGTTAGGATTATGTTGTGAATGGAAGAAGAGATTTTAGCTGAGGAGTTACTGACAGTTGCTGAAAGAGAGAAAGTGATTTTATTTTGGATTGTAGCCTGTAGTATGAAACTTATTCCTCAGGTTTGGAGAGCCAAAGAAGTCTTGAGGGAAAATTATAAAAATAGATGAAGTCCTGAGTGACTGTATATTGCTGACATGGGTACTGCCATGCCAAGAACCAGTCTCAGATCTGTGGGAAACTGACAATGCTTTCCCATTTTAGTGAGGATAAGAGGGATTGCCAAGTCTTTCTTATATCTGAGAGTAAAGGTTTACATGTGTACAAGTAGAAGTATTTATGAATGATTGATCAGTATATAAAAACTAGTAACGTCAGCATTTCTCCTTGGAATTACAGCCTAGGGCTACTAGCCTTACAGATACCTGCTATTGAGTCCAGCTAACAACTCCTACTGTGCTTTGCATATTAAACGCTCTACTGAGGCTTATTTTACAGTTAACTATGTTCCCTCCCTTAACACAAGCAAAACCCAATCGGTCCCACCATTTCTGTGTTTGTGTCAGGGTGTCTGGTTTTTGTTTGTTTGTTTTGTTTTTTGTTTTGTTTTGTTTTTTCATTCCCTCAATATTCCAGTGAGTTCCCCAAGACAACTCTTACAGGACACAGCACACACTTGGTGCTCCCACACTTACCTGTATATGGTCACCACTTATTGGACATGGGGTAGGGTAAAATGACAACAACAGTGACAATAATGATGAAAGACAACATGAAGTCTCCAGGGAAAAGGCTGGTGGGCTAAGGTACCCTGGTGGAAGACAACAGGGGGACATATGATCAAAATCCAATGTTTAGATACATGAAGATTTCAAAGAACAAGCTCAAAATATTATTTTAACATGATTTTCTCTCACAGAAAATGTCAAGTGATTTGTAAGAAGCTTGAAGTTCTTGCCATTCTCACAGGTGATCACATGGTCAACACTTTAAAGTCACATCTGGTAGTTTTCCTCACGCCCATGGGGCTGAGGACAATTATTGCTTTGTTACTTCTTGCATTTCACTGGAAAAATTTAGTCATTCCAAGAAACAAATTAGCTGGAAAGAATAGCATAAGTTCTATATGAAACAGTTAAAACTCAGCAACATCTCATCAACCAAAGGGAACTCAAGTGTTGATGAGCAATTATTAAAGTTCTTACCAAAAATATTGAAACAGATATTCAAATATTTTTATTTATACCTATTAGAAACATTATTAGCAGAAAATAATTTCATTATTCACAAGAATTAAGACTGCTATCCAACAACATTTAAAGAATGTAAACATATGATTTGTATAAAACAAATATTAACATATTAAATATTAACATATAAAATGTTAACATATTGTCTGGATATAAATATTAATCCAAATATTTGTCAAAACAGAGATGAAGTCATGGTGTCTTATACTAATTTAAATTATCTGGATGCATTGATGCTTACCTACATGTATGTCCTGAAATAGTAAAACTCAGAGAAACCAGTTAGTGGAAGGTATGAATGCCTCGTGTAAAGGAAAGGTATGACAATGCTGATTAAAATAGTCTGAGTTTAAAGAATGAAGTATAAATAAGTTCTATACATCAAAATACTAATATATTTGCTTTAGTTTTTAAGTTTTCTAGATGGGGCAAATTATCTGTTCTTTTCAAGTTAAATAAACCAATACAAAACAAAGCAAGGAAATACAGACATATATGGAGAGACATTTAGTTACAGAAAGACAAAGAGAAATAGACAGAGGGGAAGGGAAAGGTTGAATGGGGGAGGAAAGAGGAGAAAAGGAGGAATGATAAATATTGCTTATATGGTAAATGACAAGAACCCTAATTAACTGGCTTGATCACTGTATGCTCCATTATACGGTCACATTAAAACAAGTTATACACTATATCATAGCAAAAGGAGAAGTAAAAGCCAAAACAAATGATTCAAATAAATACTATACATACAGTTGTATGCTTAAAATTGTTATCCTATATGTAAATACACACATACATAGGCAAATATCATACTGTTTGAGATAGCTCCTTATAGTCTTCTGTGCCAGAGAATGAAAAATTGAATTGTGAGAATTATTATGTTTTAAAATTATGTTTGGTCTTATTCACTTCTTATTTTGACATGACAGTAAAACATAATCTTAGCATACTTCTGAATTTGGGCTGTATATTTCACAATGTCAGTATGTTCTGACATTTATTATTAAAAAGTATAGTTATTTAAATAATAGTTCCTTAAAGTATTCACTGTTATTATGAAAATTGCTCTCATGGTTGCTGATTTCATAACTCTCTATCCATCTAATTTCATTAGAAAAACTTTTTTACTATCAAAACTGTGTAAAATACTTTGTGAACTTACAGATCTACCAGACTTGCAAAAAGAAAAAAAATATTTTTTTTCTATTTGCTTTAACTTTGAGACATTGCAATGAATAAAACATCATTGAGGTGGTTTACTTTCTGGGCAAATTATTTTTTTATGAGTACCCATCATTCTTAAACCTGGCTATGTTTCAGCTTGCTTGGAAAGATTTTTCTATATATTTGTTTAGAAAGACTCTTCTCCTACACCCCTGAGGATTCAGATTTCATATTCTGTGTCTTGAACATGAGGAACATATATTTGTGCCATTACAGAGGTTATCAATGTTAGGAACCAGGGTTGAAAAGAAATTAATCATAAGGGAGAATGTAACAGTGGCTATGAGCTCAAGTTCTTGAACCAGAAATACAGTATTCTGTCTATAAAACTTACTGTCTATGTTTTTGGAAGTGGTTAGTTAACCTAAAGAAAGTGCCAGACATTCTTAGTGTACCTTTAGACACTGAGTGCATTAGCTTTTTTGGTCACTATAACAGAATTCTGGGTCTAAAGAAAACCAGAAAAATAAAGAGAGGTGATGTTAGTACACAGCTTCAGAGGTTACCTCTCAAGGTTTCTAGTTCTTGTTATTGTTGGGTAGTGGTGATATGAGAGGTGTGTACAGGTGTGTGCACACATGTTCCTGCCTGTCAGCATACTCAGGCCAACATACAGTAGGGCTATGGGTAAGTTTACCAATTTTGGTTTTCCTTGTCATTGAAGGAGATCAATTAAACTTACTAGTTTATGTAGTAAACATTAAATTTAACAGCCATAAAGATAATTTTGGAAAGCACTGAAACAATGCAAATGAGAATTAATTTGACCTAGATTATAATAATAAAATTCCTGTGACTTAGAAATATTGCTTTGTTCAGGAGTTTATATGATCAAAGGCATCGTGGGAATAACAGAAAACAGGAGTAAGTAGGGTACTAGAACTGTAATGGGGAAGTTGAGCTGATGCCAACACAGAGCATTCACCTCTACTCTTTACACTACTAAAAAAGAAATGTAACCATCAGGCCAGCCACAGGCATCTGCTGTACAATGGTTACCTGCCTAATAACATGCTGGGGCAATGTTGACACAGAGCTTGTGGGATAGTAACTGATCTGACTTCAGGACCACTCCATGAAATGGAACATATCCCCAACATTGCTTAGATAACTTAGGACTAGATAGCACAGGGACTAGGATATAATCAACTGCTACTGTTCTGTTTATAGATGTATATAAACAGATAGATAGATAGATAGATAGATAGATAGATAGATAGATAGATAGATAGATAGATAGATAGATAGATGGATGGATGGATAGATGGACAAAATAAATTTGTAAGCCTAGCAAAAAAATGACTTCTAATGACATTCTGTTATTAGATTATTACACAGAGATCATTACTTTGTTCGCCCATCATCAGAGAAACGTCTTCCTGAAGCTTATGGGAAAAAAATAAAGAGAAACACAACTGGACAATAGGCAGAGAGTGAGTGATCATGGAACACACCACCCTAAACAAGATGTCTCCATCAAATCTCTACCCTCAGGTATAAGGGTAGAGGAGGGAGAGGTAGAAAGAGTATAAGGGACAGAGTGGATGGAGAACACCAAGAAAAGAAAGCTGTCTGAATGAGTAGGATCATATGAACTCACTGAACTCATTGAGACTGAGACAGTATGCACAGAGCCTACAAGGGTCCGTGCCAGTCCTATTCAGTATATATTATGGCTTCCAGTTTAGCCTTTTTATGGAGATTTTTAGTGTGTGAACAAATGGGTCTCTGTTACTTGTGCCTTTTTTTTTGGGGGGGGGACTCTTTTCCTTCTGTATATTTGGATTCCACTATGTCAGTTTTTGTTTCCTCTTATTATATATTATCTTAGTATATTTTATTTGATTATTAAAAAGAGAATTGTCTCTACAAGATATGGAATCTTTTAAATTTTTCTTCAGAATTTATTCATTATATATCCTGATTGAAGCCCCTCCCTCAACTCCCCTCATCTCTTTCCCCTAGTCCACTGAAAGGAGGAGTGCTCCACTGTTGCCATTTGCCCATATCTTGTTAAATCTCAAGATTCCAATATGTCTTAGCTTCTTGTGACTGTAATAAATCACCCTTATGAAAGTGATTTAAGAGAGAATGATGAAAAAAAAAAAAAAAAAAGAGAGAATGATGTATTTTGCTTCACACTTCAACATGATTCCATCATGGGTGATAGTCAAAGCAGTAGCAGCTAGAAATGTCTGTTCATATCTTATGCATAGTATGGAAAGAGAGAGGTAGAATTCACACTGTTATTCCCTACAGATTCATGGATTCCAGGACTGCTGCCCAGGGAGGAGTCCTATCCATAATAAAATGAACCAAAATTTAAACTTCTGGAAAAATATACAACACAGTCCTCTCTATACCACTGTATGATAACAGTTCGTCATCTGATTTGGAATTTCTTTGTGTGTGTGTGTAGAGTGTGTGTCTATTTTTTTATTTTTATTTTTTTTAATTTTTGAATTAATTAATTAATTTTGAATTACAATTTATTCACTTTGTATCTCAGCAGTAGTCCCTTCCCTCATGCCCTCCCAACTCTACCCTCCCTCCCTATTCTTCTCCCATGCCCCTCCCCAAGTCCACTGATATGGGCAGACCTCTTCCCCTTCCATCTGACCCCAGGCTATCAGGTCTCATCAGTACTGTCCGCATTGTCTTTCTGGGTGGCCTGGTAAGGGTCCTCCCCCTTCATGGCCAGGTGATCAAAGAGCCAGTCACTGAGTTCATTCAGATACAGCCCCTGTATCCCTTACTAGGGAACCCATTTGGAAATTGAGCTGTCATGGGCTACATCAGTGCAGGGGTTCTAGCTTATCTCTATGCATGATCCTTGGTTGGAGTATCAGTCCCATAAAAGACCCCTGGGCCAAGTTATTTTGGTTCTGTTGCTCTCCTTGTGGAGCTCCTTTCCCCTCCGGGTCTCTCTATCTTCCTCTTCTTTCATAAGATTCCCTGCACTCTACCAAAAAAAGTTTGGTTATGAGTCTCAGCATCTGCTGTGTAGAGTCTTTCAGAGGCCTTCTGTGGTAGCCTCCTATCCTGTTCCCTGTTTTTTCCTTCTTCAGATGTCCATCCTCTTTGCCTTCCTGAATGAGAATTGAGCATCTTATCCAAGGTCCTCCTTCTTGCTTAGCTTCTTTAGGTGTACAGATTTTAGTATGTTTATCCAATATAATATGTCTAATATCAACTTATAAATAAGTATATACATGTGTGCTCAGAATTATCTTTTCTAGTTCCTACCATTTGCCTGCAAAATTTCATGATTTCCTTGATTTGGAATTTTATACATTATAAAAAGGCCTCATACTTTTAGGTAGGATTAATCAATACCCTAGACTGTCTGAAATATTTGTTTATAGCGTAAATGTACATCAGGTATATGTTGGCAACTTTTACATTTATGGGTCTTTCTCAGTCCTTTCTTTTAGTCTCTGACAGGAAAATCAAGGGAAATGAGGGTCAAATTTATTTTATTTTATTTTGTTGTAACATATGTGATGCTAACCTGTAGTATGTCTTCTTCATATGAATATACTTTCTGGCACATAGTACACTGTATCTTATGAAAAGCAATACACACATTTCTAGAAACACTCCCTTTGTCCACCACATTGAATAAAGGGCATTTTCTAAAATGCAGACAAGGTTATATTATTTATCAACGCCAGTTCAAGTAAGTGTATTTTTTAAAAATCACATACCACAGCACAATCTCTCATATCAGGAGAAAAGAAAAAAGAAAACAGAACAGAAACAACCAACTCAACAAGTTGTGTAATCCATAAATCCTGAAGATTTCCTTAAACAAGTACACCTGTTTCATGATATGTCAAGTTTCTGCGGGATTTATTTATTATATGTGAAATTTTCTATTAACTCTTGAATTTGCTTAACCTCTTTTCTTAATTGTAGACTTTAATTATAATTTTAAAAAACATCTATAATGAGTTGGTTAAAATAATAATCAACTCTCCTGTTTCTGCCCTGTATTCAAGATTATTTTGGCCCTTGAGAAGAACTCAAGCCTTGCGGTATAAGTTTTTAACTGTCTTCACTTTGATGGGAAAGGAGACATAGATTGACAGCTAATAGTGATTATAAATACCTTGTGGAGGTGGGCTTAGTTGACTGTTCTGCATAAAATTTTATTCTGATATTTTAAAATATCATTTTAATTACATTTAAATTTAAATACATTTAATTACCATTTAAAATACATTTAATATTTTGTTAACATTCTCCTTACTAGGGAATTCCACTTGGACAAAGAGCTGCCATGGGCTACACCTGTGCAGGGGTTCTAGGTTATCTCCACGAATCATCCTTGGTTGGAGTATCAGTCTCAGAAAAGACCCCTGTGCCCAGAATTTTTGCTTCTGTTGCTTTCCTTGTGCTGTTCCAGTCCCCTCCAGGTCTTTTCGTCTCCCCCTTCTCTCATAAGAGTTCCTGCAGTCTGCCCAAAGTTTGGCTATGAGTCTCAGCATCTGCTTTAATACCTTGCTGGGTAGAGTATTTCAGAAGCCCTCTGTGGTGTGTTCCTGTCGTGTTTCCTGTTTTCTCCCTCTTCGGATGTCTATCCAGTTTGCTTTTCTGAATGATGGGCTGTCCCTGACATGAACTCAATGGCTGGCTCTTTGATCACCACCCCCTGAGGGGGGAGCAGCCTCATCAGGCCACAGAGAAAGGCAAAGCAGACAGTCCTGATGAGACCTGATAGACTAGGGTCAGATGGAAGGGGAGGAGAACCTCCCCTATCAGTGGACTGTTGAAGGGCTTGGGAGGAGAACAGGGAGGGGTGGTGTGATTGGGAGGGGACCTAGGGAGAGGGATAGAGCTGAGATACAAAGTGAATAAATTTTAATAAATTAAAAAAATTAAAAATTTCATTGATATTTTGGAATTCCTATCAAGGTGTACACCAGAGAGTTAATGGATGCTGGCAAACACTGTGAAAAGCATCAGGGAAGGCTAATGCAGTTCACAAGAAACATTCTGCAATCTTTCCAAATGCACAAGAGATTTACAGCTACAGAGTAGCTATTCAGCCCCTGGGATGACAAGCTGATGCATGCAAGATTTCACACAGGCTAAAGAGTCAGTGTTAGTAAGGTAACTTAGATAAGATATGAGTACTTAGCGTCCTGAGAGAACAGTACATTCATATCACTTAGAGATTCTAATAAGAAAAGAAATTAGAAATTCTACAGTTATCATGAACATGTAGCTTATGGGAACAATGGCAAACTTGGTTCCTATGACACATATCACTACAAATCTTAATGAAATACTTTATTTCTTCAATACAAAATACAAAATACTTTGTATATATATATATATTTAAATCGTGATATATTCATGAAGGATCACATACCTACTATGTTTCAACACTTTCGCATTTAATACAGCTTGTTTTAGTCTGATAGGCTTTACTTTTAAGATAATTTCTTTTATTTCCTGATTATTTGTAGAAATTGTATGTGAGAAGACATTACATCCAAAAGTGACTTGAGCACCCACAAATTCACCAGCTGCCAGTCATTGAAAATTATATCATACATCATGTAGGTCATACCTATACTTGTCTTGTTTTCCTGCTGATAGTTCACATGCTTACTATTGAAATGACAGCAACATTTAAGAAGAATATTTGGAGTGGGACACATTCATCTCACAAAATATTTTCTGTTTCTGTAGAGTACTATTTCTTAGCAATATGCATTCCGTGTCTATCAGTATTTTGTTTAGACAGGTCAATGTTTCTTCCTTGTCTCTGCACAGACTTACTGCAACTCAGAGCCTTTTCAAGATTGTATCCAGTATTCTCAAAAGGATTCAACTTGGTTGTGTTGCAGCGTATTACTAATGTTTACTCTAATATTAGATAGAGTGTCACATGTTTTCAGAGTAGTTTTCTGTATTAACATTCTTAGGGAAATATTAACACAGTATTAATATTCTGTAAAAGTTGTATTACTGAAACTTTATTTTTAATATTTGACAATTTCATACAATTAAAAAAGGAATAATAACCATTTTCTCCCCTCATTTATCTTTCTCATCCACCTCTCATTCCTTCTAGAACAAGTTTCTGTTTCACTTTAAATACTGTTTCTTTATATATGTGAGCCACTGAGGTTACTTAATTTTTTGCCAGATCATTGGTAGGAGGTAATTTACTGAAACAGGGGCAATTTATCACTAAATATTAAAACATAATTACATAGATTCCTTAGGGGGAGGACTATGTACCTAAATAGTATAAGGTATAAATTGTACTGAAAAAAGATTCATTCCATACTTAGAAAACTAATGTATAAATGTTTGTTATTTGTAGCTATTTTCACAAAAATAAATGCAATTAACTAAAAAAAATTAAAAAGAAAAGAGAAAAGAAAAAAAAGATTTTTCAAACTTGGGAGAACATTAAATGCTCCAAAGGGTCATTATTGCTTTAATAGTTAATCCATTATTTTTTGCACTCTTGATTTTCAGGTTTTATTTCTCCCTAATAGTTATTGACTGATGCATAAATCTGTTTTTTATTTATCTGTAACTTTTATTTCAGCATTGGAAGCCTGGTTTCACATAGATTTTATTTTATTTATTTTAAGCTTCAAAATATTGTATAAACATGAGTAGTTTGTTATGTTCAATTGTTACTTTTAAAATAATGAGAGGGTTGGTGAAATGTATTCTCCAAGTTTGCAGGTATCTCGTTAGATAGCAGTGGTTTCTATAATATTTATTAAATTTAAGAAGTCCAGATTCAGCTCCATAATTGTTAACTGTTTATATAATTAGAAATATAACACACTGAGAAGTAGTTTTGGCTTATATTTTAGTCTCAGGCCATTATTATTAGCATCACTATTTTAAGTCCTTTTATCGCTGTTAACTAAAAGACATTTTATATAAAGTGAAATCTTGAATGGTTTCATACTTATTCAAAAACAGAAAGGAATTCACAAAAGCTTCTTGGGATTTTCACCAAGAGCAGTTTCCATCTCCCACCCTAAGGTATTTTGTGTTTCAACTCTTTGAAGTGCCTACTTGCTGTGCCTTTCTGAAATCTCTATTTCCTACCCTTCTTGTCTTTGCCCTTGTGATATATTAGACTCTTTGACAGAAAGATTTGGAAGATTTATAGCTCTGAACATGAAGCTTTCTTATCTTGATATGTCCCTGCTAACGGATTTCATCCCGGCAAGTGGTGTGGCACTACAAGTGGGCTCCCTTAAGACAACAGCAACTTTCTTGTTTTAGTTAACCTCACAATAGTGCAAACTCTGCTGCAAATGTACTTGTGTAAGACACTCCCGGTTAGCAGGACCTGCAAATGTTTACATATGGAAGCACCCAAAGAAAAGTGAAGAGTACGTTGTGTTCTTGAAAGTTAAAGACAGGTATAAAATGATAGTTTTTCATCTATGCAAAGAACAGATCACACAAGCGTGACTCCAAAGGAAAACACATTAAGATGTAAGTTATTCATTACTGTGAATCTAAAAACCCTCTTTCAATTTATATGTGTCAGAGTGAAAAATATTCACCTCAAAGTCACTTTCACTTTGACATTTGAATAATGTCATCAGTTTTCATTGTGTTCGATCCAAGACTATTTCAAACGCGTGAAACTTACCTATCTAATTCACTCGATGCTACGTTATACATTTTATTATTTTTATATTATGCTTTATTAGTCAATTTGTTTTCTACTTTCATCTTTTTTCTTTCCTATTGAGTTAAAGCAATATGATCATGAAAATACTGCACAAACTCACTTTTGTCATATACTGCACAGTTGAGAATAAGGTGTAGCTTCATGATTGTTACTATTTTTGTTTGTTTTATTAGGGGGTGGCTTTGGGACAGGGTTCCATTAGGTAGTCTAGAAGGAGGTGTTTAGCTATTGGATACATTGCCATTGGACAGCATTAATTTCATTTTTAGGGAACTCTCCATTATTAGGAACTAGCTTATTGTAAAAAGGAAATTCTAAAAAAAAAAAAAAAAAAGGTTCAAATCTCAGGGATGAATGGAAGCAGCAGTGAAGACGACAGATCGGATGTACAAGCAGCGTGTCTAGTGTACAGGAATCAACTGTTGGAATGCCCAGCCTTACCATGTAAGGCAATATTAAAAAACACCTTAATATTTGCCTGCCTTAGGTGTTTTGTTAGGAATGAAATATAGTGATGAAATTTTGTCTAGGATAATTAACTAATTAATGGGTCTTATCTACAAATTTATGAGAGATGCATTACTAACAAACAGATACAGATCCCAAAACATTGTTTAATCTAGAAATACATAAAGCTTCTATTAGAAGCAAATTTACTATTTTTTTGATCAACACATAACTTATGTATTAACACATTTTTTTCAAGAATACTTTGGCATATATTTTTATGATCCACCAAATTCATCAAGAGAAAACACAATCCAAGATTTGTTAAAATAGAAGAGATTGGTAGATTACAAACACAGAAGTGATGCAAAGTGCGGGGCATAATCCGCACCAACGGATTTAGTAAAGGGAGCGAGGGGGGTTCATGCTTGGATAAGTGCAATTGCTTTGAAAGCGCGAAGAGCTGAATGTAAATCCCAGGAACCTGAGTGAAAAGCTTGGAGTGTTGGAGGGAGGAGAATCACTGAGACTCAGTGGTCAGTCAGAAAAGCTGGAAAACAGAGCTCCACTTCAGACCCTGCCCGAAGAAAGTAAGGCAGAGAGTGACAGAAGAAAATGACTGAAGTCCTCCTCTGGTCTCTGCATGCCTGTGCAAGGTGAATACCCCCATGCACACACAGCACAGGAATATTCTATACCCACCGCCCCCATCGCCACCCACGAAAATGCCAAAGAAACTACCAAATGAAAAACTAAGTAGAGAGAATGTTTTAAAATCATTTCTTTTCTTTTCTTTTTCTTTTTCTTTCTTTCTTTCTTTTTTTTTTTTTTTTTTTTTTTTTTTTTTGGAAATTAAATACTCACTTACCCTTTCTTTCTATTTTCTCTCTCCAAGTCCTGTCATCTACATCCCAATCCCTTGCTCTTGTCCAGATTTATAACCTTTTTTACATCAATTGTGATTATGTGTGTGTCTGTGTGTGTTCTTAAATAAGTAACTACAAACTTATCCTGTATAATGTTGCTGCTGTAAAAATCACACAGCATGTAGCAGTGTTTTGAAAGCTTAGAAATCTACTCCAATCTTCAATCCATTCATTAACCGTAATGTTTTCATTTTTTTCTTCCCTGTTACATTTAGATTTTCAATATTTACTTTTTGATACTTAGTTCTGCTCCTTCTTTTTAATTTTTTGATGGAGGGTTGTCATTATATAGAACTTCTTGTAGTGGAAGATAGTATATAGCAAACACCGGCTTTGAGTTTGTAGTGAACCTCCTGCCAATGCCTTGCAACTGTGGGATACCAGGTCTGTATTGCCATTCTTGGTTCTTTAGGTATTTTTACGTGTTTTTGTCATATCATCCATATCCTTTTAAATATTTGATTGGTTTTTTTTTGATTGCTAAGTGTCTGCTAATTTTCATGAAACTGTCCACACGCACACACACACACACACACACACACACACACACAAAAACCCTACAACATATGAAAAGGAAAACTGGAGAAAATATGAACCATAGGAATATAGAAACTGATACTTAGTTTCTTCAATGAAGAACTGAAAAATCTTATATCTGGTGTATAATGCACCGGGAATTTAGGATGATTTAAACAGTTGCTAAATCAACAGAGAACTTTCCTTACCTAAGGACTTGGCAAAAAATGAGAGTAAAATATAATGTTTCACTTGTAAGTAAGGGAACTTCATAAGTGGAATTTCTGCTCAACGATGACTAATGAAGGGAAAAAGTTTGAAGGGATGTTGTGTGAACAAGAAATTTATCTCTTTACAAAATGTACTAAAAGTCTGGCATAGGTACTAAGCACAAGCTGAAATTTACGATTTCAAAGAGATCAGGATCAATGCACCTTTTGTTAAAATACTTGAGATGAATTTATTCATTAAAAATCATATATGTGCCTATGAAGTGTTTGTTCCATTTTAACTTTATTTTTTTAATATTCAGTTCCTTCATCACCCCTGAGTCATTCTCTAATTCATGGCTGCTGTTACATAATTATTATTTTACACACATAGATATTTGCCTAAACATATAATTTTTTGACTCCATGTCTTGTTTAATTTAAGGTGCATAAATAACAAAATAAGATCTCCTCACAGGTAAAGATTGAGTCTCCCTCTCTCAGCAGTTATTAATTGCCTGTAGCCCTTTATCTAAGCTTGGATGTTACAACATTTCCTCTCTTCAATACTGACCTGTCAAGTGGCATTGTCATTATCCAGGGACTGTTTATGTAATCATATTGTTTGGAGTTCATGAAAATTAAGAGTTTCCTAGGTAGAGGTCGTTGTGACTCAGGATATAGCTGGTTTCCCTGGCTCTTAGAGTCTTTCTGTCCCCTTTTATCAAGTATTCCTAAAGCTGTGCTGTACGGGTCGTGCTATAGATAGCTGAATACTGTAACTGGAAAACCTACACTTAGTGGTTTTTCTATGCATTTCGGCAAGTTACGGATTGCTGTAATAAAGGAAACTTTAACGCATTTACACATACACACACACACAGAGAGAGAGAGAGAGAGAGAGAGAGAGAGAGAGAGAGAGAGAGAGTAGATACACATGCTCACCATGCTACAGTCTGAGTTAATGTGAAAAATTACACTCAACCATAATAAAATTGTAATTAATTCATAAGTAAAAGCTTGTTACATAGTCTGCATTGGTTATGGAGAAGAGAAAAAGTAAACACATGGCTCAATTAAGCTTGACATTTGGTAATTTGCCATAGGCTGATTACCTATGAAGATTATGTAAATGATATGGTCTTTTTATGAATCTCAGGGTGATAGCAACAATAATTTTAGAAAGTAATTAATGTCATAGAATAAAGGGAATCAGAAACAAACTTTTCCAGGAAGACAGAGGTTGGTGGCTATTCATGTAGTTTCAGTTTTATCATTGTTATCCTTGTAGTTGATAATCTGCCGTTATGGTATCAAGAAAAGAATTGCTGGTAGAGTGAACAGACTCCGTCTTTAAATCTGCAAGAGAGCAGTGTTCAGGGCAGTAGCTAGAATGTTGCCAGTAGCTAAGGGCAATAGGCTGCGGGAGGCAAGTGAGGTGGAAATCTGAATAGCAGATGTGAGGGGATGCTATGAATGAAATCTGCTCTGCAACTTCCATTATGAAAGCAGGGCTGTGAGCATCTGGTCAGGCACCTAAGGGCACTCTTAGATGATCAATAGCCAAAAGATTTGGTCGCTGTGTGCCTAGCTGAAGATCTGTTATGTCAGGTTACAACAATCAGCGGGTAAGTTTGAGAATCCTGAACCAAGTTTGTTAATATGCTTAACAGGACGAAAGTTCTAATTTATGTTTTCTAATTAATGGTCTTTCCTCTATTACTCAACAAAATAGTCTTTCATTGCAATTACTTTTATAAAGTAAAAATGAAAAAATAATTTATACTTAAAACATTACTGATAAACATGGAGTAAGATGCATTGGGTTGCATGATCCAAATCTATACCCATAATCATACCAAACACTACACACAACATTTATGGATAATCTTATCAAAATCTGCTTAGATAAACCTTTACCTGTGAAGGTATAGTGTTCATGTTGAAAGTTTAAAAATTACTTTACAGAACAAAGTTCTATATTTCTTAAGAAATAACAAGGGTTCTTTTCTCGGTATAGAAACGAATTTAAACTTGCACACAAAAAGAGGAAACTTCACTCATTTTATGCTAGAAATTCATTAAGTGGGTAACTGATGATGTGCAGTTTTATTTATACTGTTTTAACTTAAAATAAAGATTTCTAAGAAGGAAAAGATTTAATAATAATTGTCATTTGGGTTGGTAAGGCCATAGGGTTTCTTTTTTTTCTAAATATCAATGTGCACAGAAAGGATAAGGTTATACATCTTTTAACAAAACCAAAAGATCACTCCTTCTCTGAGAATTGAAGAATTACAAAGGAAGAGATCATATCAGATGATGACAACTGGGTCAAAGAAATATTGTGAAAAGTCCCATGACACAGCAATGAGCAACAGCAGCAAGAAGAACAATACAGATAAAGAGAATATGGTCATGGGCAAACCATCACGGATTATAGGGGGAAAACAGCTTAGAAAGAGATACACCTTGCTTGCCTATCTCCTTTGTTATAAATCCATTTTGTGAAGACTGAAATAAAAAAGAATTATTGAGTAGTAAGTGATTTAAACTCTCCATAGTCTCCTTTAACAACAGTTATGCTAGCTGACACTCTAGTAGAAGTTATATACAGAATTGAGGTTAAAATAACATTGAGGAGGACTTTGCAGCCAGTCCTGAAGATACCTGATAAAGCAGGATCAGATGAATGGGGAGGAGCCCCCCCCATCAGTGGACTTGGAAAGGGGCAGGGAGGAGATGAGGGAGGGAGGGTGGAAGTGGGAGGGAATGAGGGAGTGGGATACAGCTGGGATACAGAGTTAATAAAATGTAACTGATAAGAAAAAAATAAAATAAAATAAAATAAAATAATGAAAAAAAAAGAATTTCATATGAATATACAGTAAAAAAATAATAAATAATATTAAATTCTCCAGACTCGTGTATATCTGTGTGCTTATGTTACTTCCACATTGCTTTAATAATAACAGGAACACCCAACTGGTAATGGTAATGAAAAATATAATGTAATTATTTCATTGAATTTAAACTACCTAAACTACCTAATAAAATGATTTTAAGATTGAGGATTTGACAAGTGATACCAAGGGTTTTATGTTAATTCAAGCAACTTTATAATTGAGTGACTAAGGAAGGAGGAAGAATACTAAATAAGGCAGATATAGGAGAATTTTTTTAATAATAAAAAACACAAAATATAACGTCGTGATGGTAAATGGGCACAACTTCGTTTTGAACCTCAGTGCAGGTTGTGTTATGTAGCAAGTGATGTAGCCTTGTTCTTAATGATGGAAACAGTGATTATGCCATTCATTTGTAACAGGTTTATTAGGGAGATAAGCTTGGAAAATTCTACCACATAAATCCACTTTGTCGTTAAGTGACCAAGATAAGTTGAGAAAGCATCTACTCGGGTTTCTACTATTTAATAAAGAAAGCAATGACTCCATCAATTATAGTCGGGCTAAATTATGAGATAAGTGATGGTGTCAACCCATTGGTCAGCATTAGACTGTTGTATGCAATTGTCATGGTAACTGGGAAAAAGAGGATGAAGAAGCATACAAATTATTCCTATAGTTGAATTTTTTAAATATAGGTGAATGAATATCAGCATTCTTATAGTAAATAAAAGTTTAAGAATTGGCTATTTTGTATCGGGTTACATCCGATATCCATTAGTTACTGCTTAAACTTTGTTTAATCAGAGTTCTTATTCAAGCAGACATCTGAGTGAAGTAAATAATGTATTTGTGGTGATGTAAAAAGAACCTGTGTTTCATTCATTAACTCGAAGAAAAACTAAAAAGGAAAAGAAAAAATACAATTTCTACAAAGATATTTAGTTATAAAATGAATCTCTTGTGTTTCTATATGAAACCTAATTACCACTGTTTTTTGTGTCAAGTGAGAACTGTCTCCTGTGCTTTTCAGCAAATTAAAGATATTGTGTTACAGCTGTCTTCTCTGACCCACTACACAGTCAGCAATGAAAAATAACAGACCACTTATCTTATATTCTTCTTCTTAATCTAGGGGGGCATTAAAGACTGACAATATTAAGATTTTTAACTGTGTTCTCATTATTCTTCCTCTGATTAGAACCACTTAACTGTGTTACAGTGATTGGAAGTATCAATGAGATTTTGTGACATTTTATAAATGGTCTAAATGACAAACTTATATAACAATTCTCTTGTTATAAATGAGGTTAATTCATCTGGTCTGTTATAGTTTTAGTAAAATTATATCATGTTATCAAATTTCTTTTCCTCTGTTGTTAGTTACAGAGATCTTTGCCATTATTCTTTTTATAGGTTTTTTATTATTTTATGTGCATGAGCATTGTTCTTACCTGTACATCTGTGTACTGCATGATATCCTGGTACCCACAAAGGACAGAAAGGTCTATCTGATTACCTGGAACTGGAACTAAATATCCGATGGTTTCAAACACAGACAAGAAGGCCAGTACTCTGGAAGCACAGCCAATGCTCTTAACACATGAGCCATCTCTCAATACCAATATAAGCTATTTGGGAAAACAGAAAAATATGAAAATCTTCAAAAGTGAAAATGAGATGCAATTTCAACTAAAAATAAACTTTTCAACATTACTGAATAAATTTTATTTGTAATATATTAAAAAAAAACTTCCTAGAATTCAATGAAAATGAAGGCATATCATACCCAAACTTATGAGGCACAATGAAAACAGTGCTAAAAGTTCATAACACTAAGTGCCTTCATAAACTGGAGAGAGCTCATACTAGCAACTTAACAGCACACATGAAAGCTACAAGGAAAATAAATAAATAGAAGCAAACACATCCATGAAGATTAGATGGCAGGAAATAATCAAATTTAGGGCTGAAATCAATTACCTAGAAACAAAGAGAACAATACAAAGAATCAACAAAGCCAAGAGCTGGTTTTTGAGAAAATCAGCATGATAGACAAGCTCCTAGACAAACTAACTAAAAGGCAGAAGTATCCAAATTAATAAAATCAGAAAATGAAAACAGGGATGTGACAACAGACATCATTGAAATCCAAAGAATCATTAGATCTTACTTTGAATGCCTGTACACCACAAAACTGGAAAATTTAAATGAAATGGGCCATTTCCTTGATATACACCACTTCCCTATGTTAAATCAAGATCAGGTAAACAATTTAAATAGACCTATCACCCCTAAGGAAATAGAGTCAGTCATCAAAAGCTTCCAACCAAAAAGAGCCCCCAGCCAGATGGTTCTAGTACAGAATTCTACCAAACTTTCAAAGAACTAATACTTATGCTTTACAAACTATTCCACAGAGTAGAATCAGTAGGAACGTTAACAACTCCTTCTATGAGGCCACAGTCACCCTGATACCTTAAACCACACAAACACCCAACAAAGAAGGAGAATTTCAGACCAATTTCCCTGATGAACATTGAAGCAAAAATACTCTATAAAATACACGCAAACCAAATCAAAATCTCATGAAAGAAACTAGGACTTGGTTTATAAGAACATTTTACAATACAAAATGAAATAATTTCAACAAATTACTTGAAATATTTTAACCAGTGGGCATTAAAGGATGACAACAATGAAAACATTCTTATGGATTATTATCGCTATATTTCTAAATTCTAGAATGTGAAGAAAAATATTAACAATTTCAAATATTCAATATATATCTATTTTGTATAAAATAAATGAATCACCATTTCTGAAATTTTACTCTACAGAAAATATGAATGATTTAATATCAAAAACAGATATTGGTATGTATGAAGGCTGCAGTTCAAAGCCAAATCACTGTAAACCTAAGTAGAAGATGGATGAAATTAAATGTAGAATTTAGAATTAGTTTAAATTAGTAACATACTCTCAAAAGTAAAGAAGGACTCTGGCTCATTAAAGTTGTTTAAACAAGTTTAAATATGATATTTTTGAGTAGCATGCATTGCTATGATATGTTTATTGAGGAGTTTATCCAGAAACAAACATTCTCTCCCAATAACAAACTTTGAAAATATATTTGAAACATCTGTAACTGAAGACAGTAAAAGCAAGTCAAGTTCTTACAGTGAAGTGTTACCAAACTTTGACAAATGATTAATAAATAACAAAAATAAGATGAAAATATTCCTATGTAAGAGAACTAGCATAGTTTCTCATTCCTCTATTCTCCTGACTTTGTTAAATGATGAGGAGGCTGAGATCACCCAATGCTATAAGAGAGATGCTATCTCAATTGCCAGAGCTTGCAAGGTACGCTAGGAAGTAATGAAGGAAGAAGAGACTAAAGAGAATAAGGAAGAAGAGGAAGAGGAGGCAGAGAAATAGGGAAAAGAGGAGAAAGGAAAGAAGATTAAAAATAGAAGAGGAGGTTTAAGATGTGGAGAAGGAGCAAAAGAAGGAGAAGAAGAAGGGATCTTAAGTGACAAAAATGCTTAAAGTTCTGGGGAAAAAATGGAACTATAATGATTATACAGAATATAGGATTAAGAATGGTAAAGTTTCTCATTAACAAAACTAAAGCAGTATGAAGATGGACAAGATGAGATTCACTAATGATGTTAAGAAATGGATAAATAAAATCATTCATTTTTTTTCAGCTGAGATCTCTTTGTAGATAAACTTAGCTTACGTAAAGTTAACGAAAACCAAACAGAGACAATATATAATTACATTTGTATTGAAACTGCGAGCTAGCAGACACAAGGAAGTAAATATTCTCCACTGATCTGTGTTCTACCACTTCAAAGGTTATTTGATCTTTAGATCAATGGAATACTAAATGTTGTGGCTCCCTAGCCAATACTAATCTCTATATCTTCTTTACTAAAGTAGGCATTTGAGAAATAACATATTCATTCAACATTAATTTATGCAGTAACTCTCCTGTACTTAGATTTCATCCAAAGACAAACATTTCTCTTAAACCTATTTGCTGCTTCTTAAGATATAGAGGGCAATGTGGTTGAATGACAATCCTAAAACACACACACACACTCACACATGAGAGAGAGACAAAGACAGAGACAGAGGCAGAGATAATGACAATTTTTATTTTTGGAAATTTTAAGATAAACTTGATAAATATGGGATCTCTTAAAAAAATCAGACTTCAAAGGCATAAAATTTATATAGCAATAATATACTTTTTGGGAAAAAAATAGCAAAGTATCATTCGTAGTGTAAGGGATTGGCACTCTTCTATAGGGTGGGTATTTGGTTGGGCCAGGTATCAATGGGCTTTCCTTCAATCATTGCTCAATCTGTTTTATCTTAATCCCTGCACATCTTGTAGGCAGGATAAATTTGGGGTAAAAGTTTTTTTTTGGGGGGGTTGGTGTTTCCCACCCTTTACTACAAGGCTAGTCTAGTTAAATATGTTCCTCATCAGTCTCTATGGTTTCTGCTACTAGGATTCTCTACTTGAAACCCTGACAAGAGCCTGTCACAGTTGTCCTCTGAGAGGCTCTACCCAGCAGCACCTGAAAACAGATGCTGAGACTCAGCCAAACTTTGGACAATGAGTAGAGAGTCTTGGGGAATAGTAAAAGGAAAGAGAAAAGGACCCAGAAGTTACAGGAGCTCCACAAAAAAAAAAAAAAAAACAAAAACAAAAACTAAGCATCAACTAAGGACAATGCATGAACTGGACCTTGGTCCCCTATAAAGATGTAGCAGATGGCCAGCTTAGGCTTTAAGTGGATATTTTAGCAAGAGAAGTGGGGACTGCATTGGACATGGACTCACTTGCCAGCTTTTAAATCACTTTCCCATGTCAGAACTGCCTTGCCAGGCCATAGGGGAAGAGGACACATTCAGTGTTCAGGACTGATACAACTCCATGAGCTGGGGTGCATGGAAAAGGGAGCTCTCCTTTTCTGAAGAGGAGTCGGGGGAGGGAGGAGGGAGAGAACGTTGAACTGGTAGGAAAGGAGGAAAGGCAATTCAAGGATGTAAAGTGAAAAATAAATAAATAAATAAATTATAAATAAATGAATAAATGAATGGAAATCTTACCCTGCCCCCTTAGGGTATGTTTTTACTGCTTAACCCCAGGCTGGGCTTGAACACGTTTTCTTTAAGGCTTCAGCTTCAGGAGTCTTTGGATTACAGGTTAAGTGCCACCAAATTTGGCTCACAAGAGAAGATGAAACAACTTCTGTCTAGAAAGCATATAGAGCAATGCCTGAGATAGTGTTTCACTAACAACACTATCTAAATGAGTCTACGACTTTGCAATATAGTTAAGTGCTTATTTGTAGTGGGCCATGAGACATGATAGATTAAATAAAGGAAACACGAATAACCTCTTTCACCAGTACAGAGAAAGCTAATTATTAATATGACTGTTTAGTTTTTATTTCTGTGATCAATATGATCTCAAGTTTAGGAATTTACTGTTATAAAATTCCCTAATTATGGTGTTGATTTTTCCCTTGATTTTATTGCAGATAATGAATAAATAATTGCAATATTTTGGGAATTAGCATTGGGTAGAGAGTTATTGGTAGTGTGGTCTTGCAAAGTGATTAAATGGAAAAAAATCAAAGGAGTTAAGTACATTGGGGTGGGAAGAAGGAGAGAGGGTGGGACTGGGAGATGAGGGAGGGGAGGAGGCTACAGCCAGGATACAAAGTGAGTAAAATGTAATACATAAATAATAAAGAAAAAATTTAAATGTGTCTATCAATCATTGCTTTTTGTTTTCTAAACAGAAAAACTTTCTTTTTTTTTCTTATTTTTTTAATATTAGTTACAGTTTGTTAACTTTGTATCCCTGCTGTATCCACTCCCTCTTTCCTCCCAATCCCACCCTCCCACCCTCATCTCCTCCCTGGCCCTTTCCAATTCCACTGATAAGGGAGAACCTCCTCCCATTACATCTGATACTGGTTTATCAGGTGTCTTCAGGACTGGTTGCAAAGTCCTCCATTAACTTTGTATCCCAACTGTATCCCGCTCCCTCATTCTCTCCCAATCCCACCTTCCCTCCCTCATCTCCTCCCTGCCCCTTTCCAAATCCACTGATTGGGGAGGACCTCCTCCCCTTTTATCTGATCCTAGTTTATCAGGTTTCTTCATGACTGGCTGCAAAATCCTCCTCTGTGGCCCAGAAGGGCTGCTCCTCCCTTGGGACTGGGTGGAGGTCAAAGAGCCAGCCATTGAGTTCATGTCAGAAATATTCCCTGTTCCGCTTACTAGGGTACCTACTTGGATACTGAGCTACCATGAGTTACATCCAAGCAGGGGTTCTAAGTTATATTCATACATGGTCTTTGGTTGGAGACAGTCTCATAAAAGACCCCTGTGCCAAGATATATTTTGTCTTTGTGGAGCTTGTGTCCTCTCCAAGTCATACTAACTCCCCCTTCTTTCACATGATTCCCAGCACTATGCCGAAGGTTTGATTATGAGTCTCAGTATCTGCTTTGTTACACTGCCAGAAAAAAAAACTTTCTAAACACAATTTCATTATGTTAAACAACTTAAAATAATATGCCAAGGACTGATGATCTAATGTTTAAATGGTCTTGATCCTCAATCAAACATTTTTTAAATTCTAAAACTCTTGTGGAATATAATATTATTAAAGTGATAGAAATTATGAACACTAATTTTTAATCAAGTTGATGAACTATTTCAGATTTTATATCCCTAGAATAAAAATATTTTTATCATATTTACATCTAGGTGATTCATGTATCTTGAATAATTTCTCCTTACATCTGTTGAATTTTTAACAAGTAGTATTTGCAAAACATTAATATGTATATGTATCATTTATATTGATTAATATATTATATTAATGAGTACATACATATGGAAAGACAATCTAACTAAATGTCCTAGAGTCAACTGCTCTTTTAATCTAATATAACTAGTGACATTACAAAGAAGAGGAGACATTGCAGCAAAACACATCTACACAAAAGGGATTTTCATATGAAATCATAGAGGTCTTAAGCAACAAGAAATATTATTATGAAATCACAAATGAAGAAATGTCTGGAATCTCTAGCACCTGAAAGAAGCTATGTGAGAGAAATGGCTTTTTTTTCAGTTCTTGATTTCAGACTCTTTAGAACTTTAAGAGTTTAATTATATTACTTTGCGGTTTGATGGGGTAGTTTATGACTGCAATTCCTTAGCTCAAATATATGCCTTAACACCATTCAAACACAGCCAAAATGGAAAGCCACGGATTTTGAACATCTCAGCAGTATCCATAGGAACAAGTCTGTGTATGTGCCATGCTCAGTCCCAGTGTGTTTAAATAGAGAGAACTATGTGTCTTAGGAAAGGCACATAGATAGGCACATAGTTTATGTGTATTTTCATAAAAATTTCAGGATGATGCTCACTCAGATTCTACTTTCTGCTATTCCACTATTTCCTAAACAAACACCTTTAAATATAAACAGTTTATGGGAAATGAGAATAAGGTAGTTCCAGGTGCTTAATGATAGTTGAGACAAATATCCTGGCAGACATCGTGTTTGCAGAAAGAGGTACAGTGTCTTTCACAGTTGAACTTACAAGTTACTTGCTTCCACACAGTTAGGATTGCATAAATGCAATATATATCCATATATGAACTTATGCAAGTTTAAATATTTAATTTATGGTAAATGGATATGTATTTCCTTCTTACTCTTGGGTTACTCATTATTCTTATCAGTAGTAATTAACAAGTGATAACTAGCTAGAGGTCTGCTGGCAGTCAGAGAAAATTATATTTTAATTGGAGTGGTATACTCTGTGATTATGATTTTCAATAGATAGAATATCATTGCTGAGAGTTAGTCAGTGTTGAGATGGAAATAATTCAGTATCACTACAGTGAAAAGCTTGATATTACTACTTTGCATTTTTTAACGACAAATTAAAGGGAGACACATGTAGGCAAGTGTCTTACTGATAAAGAATATTGATATGATAGTGGTTAAATTTCTAAGAAAACAGCAGATTGATTTCCAAAGTGGTTGTACAAATTTACATTCCCACCAGCAATGGAGGTGGGTTCCCATTTCTCCACAATCTCTCCCTAAGGAAGATGCTTAATCCTTACTCTGAAGGGCAAATAGGATAAACATCAGAAGTGAGAGAAGACAGGAACAGGGCAGGAGCCTACCACAGAGGGCCTCTATCCAGCAGGATGTCAAGCTAAGATTCATAGCCAGACTTTGGGTAGAGATAATATTGTGGAAGACAGGGCAGATAGACCTGGAGAGGACAGGAGCTCCACAAGGAGAACAACAGAGCCAAAATACCTAGGTCCAGGAGGTCTTGCAGAGACTGAGTCCCTATCCAAGGACGATGCATGGGGATGACCTAGACCCTCTGCTCAGAAGAAGCACATGGGCTGTTCAGTTTCCAAGTGGGTTCCCTAGTAAGGGAATCAGGGGCTCTCTCTGAGATGGACTCAGTCGCAGGCCCTTTTATCACCTCTCCCTAGAGGGGTGCAACCTTGTCACACCACAAAGGATTTTGATGCAACCACTCCTGATGAGACCTGATAAACTGGGGTCAGATAAAAGGGGAGGAGGACCTCCCCTATCAGTTGACTAGTGGAGGGGCATAGCGGAAGAAGAGGGAGGGAGAGCGGTATTGGGAGGGAACAAGGGACATGACACAGCTGAGATATAAAGTGAATAAACTGTAGTAAATAAATAAATTAATTAAAGACAAAATTTTTAAAAAACTCTTAGACCTCATTGGCACAGGAGACAACTTCCTGAACAGAACACCAACAGCACAGACTCTAAGAGCAACAATCAATAAATGGGACCTCATGAAACTGAAAAGCTTCTGTAAAGCAAAGGACACCATCATCAAAACAAAACGTCTTCCTACAGACTGGGAAAGAATCTTCACTAACCCTTTATCTGACAGAGGACTAATATCCAGGATATACAAAGAACTAAAGAAGCTGAAAAGCAGCAAACCAAGTAATCCAATTAAAAAATGGGGAAGAGAGCTAAACAGAGAATTCTCGACAGAGGAATATCGAATGGCAGAGAAACACTTAAAGAAATGCTCATCCTCATTAGCCATCAGGGAAATGCAAATCAAAACAACCCTGAGATATCACCTTACACCCATCAGAATGGCCAAGATGAAAAACTCAAGTGACAACACATGCTGGAGAGATTGTGGAGATAGGGGAACCCTCCTCCACTGCTGGTGGGAATGCAAACTGGTACAACCACTCTGGAAAGCTATCTGGCGCTTTCTAAGACAATTAGGAATAGTGCTTCCTCAAGACCCAGCTATACCACTGCTAGGTATATACCCAAAGCTTGCTCAAGTACACAAAAGGGATACTTGTTCAACCATGTTTATAGCAGCTTTATTTGTAATAGCCAGAACCTGGAAACAACCCAGATGTCCATCAACGGAAGAATGGGTACAGAAATTATGGTATTTCTACACAATGGAATACTACTCAGCAATCAAAAAGGAGGAAATCATGAAATTTGCAGGCAAATGGTGGGATTTAGAAAACATCATTCTGAGTGAAATATCCCAGAAGGAGAAAGACAAACACGGTATATACTCACTTATATAGACCTATAAGATATGATAAACATAATGAAATCTATACACCTAAAAAAGATAATCAAGAGAGCGGACATGGGGTAAGAGGATCAATCCTCATTTAGAAAGACAGATGGGGCGTGCATTGAACGCATGACAGGGGTTTACTGAGCGCATCTGAAAGCCTCTAACTAGCAGTGTTTTCAAAGCAAAGACTCATGACCAAACCTTTGGCAGAGTACAGGGAATCATAAGAAAGAAGGGGAGTTAGTCTGATGGCGAAAGGATAGGAGCTCCACAAAGACCAAATATATCTGGGCACAGGGTCTTTTCTGAAACTGACATTCAACCAAGGACCATGTATGGATATAACCTAGAACCTCTGCTCAGATGTAGCCTGTGGTAGCTCAGTAACCAATTGGTTTCCCAAAGTGAGGGGAACAAGGACTATTTCTAACAGGAACTCAATGAAGATACCTGATAAAACAGGATCAGATGAATGGGGGGAGGTCCCCCCCTATCAGTGGACTTGGAAAGGGGCACAGTGGTGATGAGGGAGGGAGGGAGGGACTGGGAGGGAACGAGGGTTCGGGGCACGGCTGGGATACAGAATTAATAAAATGTAACTGATAAAAACAAAAAAAAATAAAAAAAAAAAGAAATACAATGGAGGAATTACAAAAAAAAAAAAAAAAACTCTTAGCATGTGTACAAAAATGCAAAAGTCCAATTAGGAATGATTGTTATTCTTTTTATGCAATCAATATTCTTTGAAACAATATTAGATATTTTAATGTTTAAAGTGCAATAACTACACATTCCTAAATATGTAAGCATTTGACTTCATCAGAGAAGGCTGTGCACTTAACCTGGAGATAATATTGTATAGTACCCTGGATTGTAAGAAAATGTTATGAAATAATCAATTTATTTGTCTACCCTCATCTACAATCTGTTCTCTTTTTTTGGTTTTCCTTTTTCTAATCCTGATGAATGCCAGGAATACACGCAATCTGGGCACATATGTTTTGGTGATCTTTACAGAATCTCAATAAGAGAGGTGCCTGGGAAGTCACCATGATTGACATCCATAATGTTCTCAATAAGATCTTCATAAGTCTTCAGGGTCACTGCACAGTGCATGCACAGCGCCAATATAAAGCATAAATCCACAACTATGTACCCCTTTTCTATATTAAGTCACTTTTCTTAGATATTCAGGTTAGGAGAAAAGGACGTGATGTCACATCTTATTTTTGTTTTATTTCCCTGGTTTCCATAGTAATCTGTATCTGTTCCAACTATAGACAAACATCAACTTTTGGGCTGGCCAGTCTTTGTTATACAAAAGCTTCAGAATTCATTTCATCCTTTTTTTTATCATTCAGTCTATTTTGTTGATATCAGACTGTGCTGTGTCCTCGTCCATCTAGCTGTCCTGTTTTTGTTGTTGTTGTTTTAATGAAATCAGTTCTCTGTTTTCAGCTGTAAAACACATGTGTTTTTGTTATTTTTTTTTTGTTTGGTTTCCCCATTTCTGAAAAGCTTTGCCCTCCCCCCTCCCCTTGGAAGAACTATTTGAGCTTTTCATTTCAAAGTAAACCCCCTCTCTTTCATATGCATTTCTTGTTTGGAGATTTGACTGGAAAAGTTTGGCCACTGTGATCCAATTCTAAACCAGACCCTTCTGAAATCCTCCATTGATCTTGACCTGGTTGGCTGCAATGCACGTGGCAAGGACCTTCAGTCCTTCATCTTCAACTGCATCCGTTAAAGTCATAGATGACCCTGTCACTTGAACAAGGAAGCATTTCTCACATTTCTGCCTTGTTTCAGTCTGCAGCTACTCCTTTATATAAGATTATACATGACCAATAGGAGACTGAGAGAGATAAGATGATCATTGTCTATTTAAATATGAAATTAAAATAATATGTCACCAATAACAATACTTACTTATAGCCAGATAATTGTTTAATATCCATTTTCATAAACAAATATATTGTTTTGATTTAATTGGGTATGTTATTCTAGCTATGTACTGATAATGAGAAAGAATGTGATACCTACTATTAAAATTAAAATATATTTTAAATGTCATTTGAATTGATCTTTTCCATTGAAGTTATTATTTCATTTTTCTGTCATTTATTTCAGTTTTCCTCAGTTAGTTTTCATGATTCTAACTTATTCTAACTTCATTCTTTTGTTTTGATTCATTTTGTTCTGTTTTAGTGGTTTCTGTACTCAGAAATCTTATGTTTGCAAATTTTATCTATATTTCTTCTTAATATCTATTATCATAAATAATTGCTAAGCTGATTTAAAGTGGACTTGTTATGTTTAAACTAAACTTGACATCGAAATAATATATATTCATAAGGAGAAAACACCTTACCTGTAACCACTGCTAATGGAAAATTTATGCTGACCCCCACTGTCTAAAGGGAGATGTTTATAGCCACATGCAACAGGAGCTCAAAGGTAAATCAGGGTATAGTTTAGAGTAGTTATGCAGTGAAAGTAAATTTGATTTGTTTGATCTTTGATGAGTTATTTGGCATGACCAAGTTCAGCAACATGTTTCTGCTGCTATAATTAGAAAAAAAAATAAATAAGAACTAACATCACACATTAAAATACGTTTCACAAATATGAGAATTCATATAAAAGTTCAAGTGTCAAAAAAGCAACACAATCACAATATACATACAATACACATAAGTATAATATTAGGCTTTCTCTGAGAATGTGCAAGGCATTTTTAAAAGGTTGTATTTAAATTAAGTTACTTAATCTATAAACTTACAAGAACAAAAATTTCCTATTTTTATATTTCATGAAGGGTGCGTCTCTCAAAGTGGATTGAACAACTAAAGCATAAATCATTAAAGTCAGCTGTTGATCTGAAATGCCTTACATGTAATTACTTTACCCTGTCAATTATAAAATTAGGTTTTTTTTATCTTATCACTAATTAGTCCTTGCTTTGAAGTATAATCTATTATTTATATCTCTAATGTCTCTCTCTAAAGCATGTAGTTAAAAAAAATGACTAGTATATAGAAGGGTTTAATAGACAGGTGGCTGAAGATTTTCTTTAACTGTTCAATAGTCTTTGGGTTGATATACTAAAATATTCTTTGGTTTGATATCTTTGGTTTTATATATATTTTTTTGCTGATTATAGAGTCCAAGGCATCTGCCCATTTTCTGTTGAACTGGAAACCAGTCATAATTACTTTTAAGGTTTACTTGCCAACAAGAAACATACAGAGGCCATAGTTGATGCATACTGCCAAAGTTTCATCAGTCTTGAAAAGGTATGACTACACCCGCAGTGGTGAATACTCACAGTGAATATACAGAGTATGGTAGCAATACACATCAAGAAAATGTATGTGACTTCTCTTGAAGATACATGAAAAAAATATCTACTCATGCCATATAATGAGTGACCAGAACAAAGAGATCTATCAAAATCAGTCTTAGCAAACTAAGAAGTTTATTCATGTTTCTTACAACACTCTGCACAAATGCTCTTGTGGAATACTCAGACCAGCAGAATCTAACCACGTAAGTGAAGAAAAGAACTCTTAATCTTGTACTGATCAGATGCAAACAAAACACATATAGATACTCATTTATAAGTGGATATTAGACATATAATATAGGATAAACATACTAAAATATGTACACCTAAAGCTAAGCAAGAAGTAGGACCCTGGGTAAGATGATCAATCCTCACTCAGAAAGGCAAGCAAGATAGATATTCAGAAGAGGGAGAAAACAGGGAGAGAGTGCAGGGAAACTTAGGAAAGAAAGGGGAGATAGAAAGACATAGAGGGGACAGGAGCTCCACAAGGAGAGCAACAGAACCAAAATATCTGGGCCCAGGGGTCTTTTCTGATACTGATACTCCAACCAAGGACCCATTCATGGAGACCACCTAGAAGCCCTGCATAGATGTAGCCCATGGCAGTTCAGTGTCCAAGTGGGTACCCTAGTAAGGGGAACAGGGGCTGTCTCTGACATGAAGTCCCCGGCTGGCTCTTTGATCAACTCCCTCTGAAGGAGGAACAGTCTTGCTAGGCCACAAAGGAGAACATTGCAGCCAGTCCTGATGAGACCTGATAAGCTAGGGTCAGATGGAAGGGTAGGAGGCTCTCCTCTATCAGTGGACTGGCAGAGGGGCCTGGGAGGAGAAAAGAGAGAGAGGGTGAGATTGGGAGGGGAGGGGATTTACAGCTGGAATACAAAGTGAATAAATTGTAATAAATAAAAATAATAATTAAAAATTTTAGCAATAAACAAAGTAATTCATGGAGATACTTAGTTTATCTGGATTGACTAGAAAATATCTTGAGTTTTTATAGCTGAAGGTTAGAATGAGGATCAGTTTTCTACAAAGTATGGGAAAACCTAAAATTAATTTGAATCAGGGGACAAGCTTTAGCTGACTATGGAACTTCAGGTAAATCATAATTATGAAAATACAGGTACAGAGGAGCACATTTGCAGTTTCTGATACTAGTGGATATTTGTAGAAGATTGAAGGTTGCAAAAATTGTCTGCATGGATATGATTAGTAGATCGCTACAGCTATAATTTTAAGTAACTTGTGTCAAACTGCATGACAAACATTCAAGAAGTTAAAAACTGTCAAATATTTGTAATATAGAAGTCAATATCAAAGAAAATGCCGGGGCTGTCAGATTGGAGAAATGATATCCTGTGTTCAAAGATTACAGTTTCCGTTAAAGGAGATGAATGTAATTATGAAGTACACTAGGCAACACGATGAATGTACTTCATTGGTATATTGAAAATTTTTAATTTGTTAAAAATTTTTTATTTGTTTTTTTCTTTTTTTTAATTAATTACACTTTATTCATTTTGTATCCCCCCATAAGCCCCTCCCTCCTCCCCTCCCAGTCCCACCCTCCCCCCAGCCCTTTCTGCATGCATGCCCCTCCCCAAGTCCACTGATAGGGGACATCCTCCTCTCCTTCTTTCTGATCTTAGTCTATCAGTTCTCATAAGAAGTGGCTGCATTTTCAGGGTT
>REGO01000339.1:264904-281814 GCA_010120015.1 Rhombomys opimus
TTCATTGAGTTCTAGGAAGACTTTAATTTCTTTCTTTATTTCTTCCTTGCTCCAGCTGTCATTTAGTAACAAGTTGTTCAGTTTCCATGTGTGTGTAGGCTTTTTGCTATTTCTGTTGTTGTTGAAGTCCAACTTTATTCCATGGTGATCAGACAAGATACAAGGGATTATTTCAATCTTCTTGTATCTGTTGAGGCTTGCTTTGTTGTTAACAATTTTATACTCATAAATATGATCAAAAAATCAAATATTTTAGAAGTTAAACTAATTTGTGTTAATGACAAGTATTGGGCCAAAATATAATGAATGCAAATCAAGTATTATATTGGCATTGAAATGTACTAGTGATAAAAATTAGCCACCTTACAGCTGTATAATAGAAAATGTTGGTAGATAATATGCTCTATTAAAGATATATGAATAATGTAACCATTAAGAATTCAGAAATCTGCCATGAAGTAATTATTATAAGCCAGATTGAATATAGTGCATTTCTATAATAAAAACATTTTTCTGGTATTTGGCCATTGAATAAGATAAGAGAATTGGATAATATTTAAAGACAGTTAGAGGAGATTAATATTTTATTTAGTAATAAAGTGTATATATACATATACTTTATTTAATATATAGTAAACATATATATGTATGTTGCAGTGCATTACAGGAAAAGCAATGCACTGCAATACCCCATATGTGCGATAATGACATTATAAAACCCACTATCTGAATACTAACCTAAGAATAAAAACACTGTGTAAATACAATATTTGTTTTCATGTTGCAAACAAAATTAATATATTAAATTCTGCTGTTTAAAAAGATATACAAGATGGATAGAAGGTATCATGGGATATGCCTCACTATTCTGTGCATTTAAAATGTATCCACTAATTATTAAATGTGTAATGTATGATATAATATAAATAATAGAATCATTGTGCTGCCTTATATTCATACTTATGCCCTTTGAATTCTAATTTAATTGTTCTCTCTATAAAGTGTGCTCTTAGGTATGTATAGAAATCTACTGAGATTTTTTTTTTAATTTTGTATTTAAATTTGTATTTTTATGCCCACTAGATATTCAAAGAGATCTAAGTCAGGGAGGGCTCTCGGAAGAATATGAGAGAGACTCGGGCGGAGACTCCTAGTAGCAGAGACCATAGAGACTGAGGAGGATACCATCTAATTAGACTGGACTCCTGGCAGACAGATGGGAACACCAACCCACCCAAACAATTTTTGACCCAAAATTTTCCCTGCCTACAAGATTTGCAGGAATAGATAGAACACATAGAGCAGAGTTTGAGGGAATGTCCAACCAATGACTGGCCCACCCACAGTATCGGATACTGTCAACCCCTGATACTATGAATAATACTCTGCTAAACTTGCATACAGAAGCATGGCAGAGTTGTTCTCTGAGAGACTCTACCCAGCAGTGCCTCAAAACAGATTCTGAAACTCACAGCCAAACATTGAGTGATGTGTAGGGTGTTTTGTGGAAAAGTTGTAGGAAAGAGAAGAGGACCTGGAAGTGTCAGGAGTTCACAAGAAGACCAATGGAGCCAACTAACCAGGGCCCAGAGGGGCTTGCTAAGAATGAAGCATCAACCAAGGACCATGCATAAACTGGACCTTGACCCCTACAAAAATGGGGCAGGCCTCATGTGGGTCCTCTAGTAAGGGAAGTGAGGAATGCATTGGACACAACTAACTTGCCAGGGTTTTGAACACTTCCCCCTGGCTGTACTGCCTTGCCAGGCTACGGAGAAAGAGGACAAGGTCAGTACTGACGAAACTTGATGAGTTAGGCTGGATGGGAAAGGAAGTCCCCAAGACTCACTAAGCATAAACCAATGTTTGGCTGTGATTCTCAGCATCTGTTTTGAGGCTCTGTTGGGCAGAACCTCTCAGAGGACAGCTCTGACAGGCTCCTGTCTGCAAGCTTACCAGAGTATCCTTCATAGTGACAGGGGTTGGCACTCTCTGATAGGGTGGGTCTTTGACTCTACCAAGCATCACTTGGGCATTCCGTCAATCAATGCTCTATCTGCTCTATCTCTACCCCTGCACAGCTTGTAGTTAGGGTAAATTTTCAGTCGATGTTTCTGTGGGTGGGTTGGTGTTGCCATCCCTTTACTAGAAGACTAACCTAGTTAAAGGATGTCTTCTTCAGTCTCTGTGTTCTCTGCTCCTAGGCGTCTCTGCTTGACTTCCCCTTAAGAGCAAGAGCAAGGGTGTGAGGGCAGAAATCCTGTAGAGAAAAGAGAAGCTGAGGTGGAGACATCTCTGTGACAAACTGGAGTTACAGTGTATTCTTTTTTTTTTTTTTTCCTCAGAGCTGAGGACTGAACCCCAGGCCTTGAACTTGCTAGGCAATTGCTCTACTACTGAGCTGAATTTCATACCCTGTTTTATATTCTCTTCAAGAGTAATTTATTATATGTTAAATTTTTGCTTGGATTTTAATGCTTTTATCAATATATAATTTATTCTGGAATGAGAAGAGACCAAAGGAAGAAAACGCCAAGTAAGTTACCAAGTTTTATGTGGTTTCTAAAGTTATAATAAACACATACAAAGGAAAGTTGTAGTGTTTTGGTTCATGGGTTCTTAAGATTTGATTAATTTATAGGCTATGCTGTCTTTCCCCTATTTTTTAAGCCAGTGTATCAGTTGAATAGAAAAAAGAATCAAAGACATCCACCTTCTAGTAGTCTAACAATTGGCAGAATAAATGTTGTGCTGCAATGCAATCAAAGAGATGTGAATATTTCTGGAAAATGACTGGAGGTCTGCTTAGTCAAGAAAAAACCCCATGAAGGATTGTGAGGGAGAAAAGTCAGTGATTTACCTAACTTCAAGCAATGGAAAATTTATAGTTAAGTTATCTTTTTATTAATGTATAACTTGTAATCACTGGATTGAATATGTGACATGAAAATATATGATGTAAAATTTATCATACATCCAAATCAATATAGAAAAAAATATATGATCAAAGATCAAAATATATTCACAAGTCAATATAAGAAAAAATTATGACCAAAGTGAAAATTTTAATCTGGATAAATTCTTATTCCAAAATACTGAAATTAATTATTAAAGTAAATGGACTACTCTTGAGTTTCAAATGTACTCTTATATTTTAGCTGTTACAGTATTCTACATTAAATTTTAATACAGAACAACTTTTAGCACCAAGCTATCCTAAGGGAACTTGAATTTACTGAAAACAAGCCAATAGTTGATTATTAATCAAACGCTATAAATAAGGTGAAGTGAAGCCCTCTTTAAGATACCTAAAAAGCCAAGAAATGAAGTTTTTATAAGTGAAAAAATTGTCATCATTAATGTCTAATCATTACTTTTATTAATTTACATATGTGTTTTATAAAACACAAAAGAAGAGAATTACATTTTTAATTTAGGATATTTTAAAAGATAAACAAAAGGTCATATCTTCCTTAGCATTGAAAAACAAAGAGACAAAGCTGCAATTATTAAAATTTTGCAGACTAGACGAAGAGCCTTAAAACTGAAATTCACATCTCTGAAGCATTTCTGTTTCCACAAGCATTTCTGGAATCTCAGGAGCCTGGAAAATTTCATTGATATTTTGTTTATAGAAACATTGGCTTTATGCTTCTTTGAGGTAACACAGACAACATTGAGAATATGCTTAATATTTAATATGGCTTAGATTACATAAAGGACAAAATTGATAAAATTTAACTTAAACATTTACCTTTATTTGTTGTATTTTTCTATACTCGCTTTATAGGGATCTGAAAGTATTTTTAAATCAGCAAACTAGTGTACCATTTTGAGAAGTGGCACATGGGTTAAATTAGTGGAACTAATCTGATTTACGTGCACTGAAACTTAGACATCTCCTGAATTAATCTCCTCTGCTGCCACAGCCATGAATAATAATTAGCTGATTATGTCTGGATATTTCAGGTAATCCTATGTTTTCATTAGGATAACTACAGACATTTGACCTGTACTTGTCACTCTAGAGCTTAACGTCACATTCACAATACAACTATGAATTGAAAAGAAATAATGAAAACTGTACAATCAGTACAGATAACACATTTCATTTGTGTGATTCTAGTCATCCCTAATCTGACAGAGCATATTTTAGGGAACCTGTTTCTAAAAATGTTGTTAGCAAGTTACTATTATAATTTAAATAATTACTACTACAAATGTCTGAAACTTCTTTTGTTCAAGTAAAGTATACGTACAACTATAATTTAAAAGATACTCTGTGAGTTTATCTGTAATATTAATTTTTGATAATGTCGTTAAATTTCAGCAACATGTTTTTTTTTTTTTTTTCAGAAATTTTAACAAATAAAGAAAAGATCAGTAAGGTAAAAACAAATGAAGAAACAACAAAACAGAACAAAACCGCTGCCCAGACAAAGCATTACAAGACAAAATATTTCTTCAAAAGAACCCTTGAGTTGACTTTCTCTTGGTTGTATGGCTGGGCATTGGGCCTGCCCTTAAGCATAGTTTTATCCCCAGTGAGATTCCATGAATGTAAGATAATTTTTCCTTTGCAAGCAGTATCCATTGCAGATGGCTTCTTGCTTAGGGGTAGGAAATCATATATACTTCACCTTCTTAGCGCTGAGGTTTGCATTTGCACAGGTTCTGTGCATGTTGCCGCCATCTCAGTGATTTCATAAGGGCTCAGTCTCTTTGTGACAAGAAGACATTGTTTTCTTGGTGTCTTTCGTCCCCGCTGTCTCTTAAACTTTTTGTTTTTATTCCTTTTCTCCAAAGTTACCTGAGCCCTGAAGGAAGAGGTTTGATGGAGACATAACATTTTTATATATTTTATTTATTTCTTATATTAGTCACAGCCCATTCACCTTGTATCCCAGACGAGACATTACATTTTAAGAGTGGGTGTTTTAAGGTTGCTCATCCTCTGCACATTCCCTAAATTTGGACCTCTGTATTTGCTTCCATCTACTACAGGCATAAGTTTCTTTGGTGTTGTTATGAGCAAGAAGCTGCTCTATGAGAATAACAAAATGTCAATAGGAGTCGTTACATTGCTATATTTCTTTACCAGAACAAAAATAATGGTTTTACCCTAGGTCCATGGCCTATATAGTACCATATTCATGGCCACCTGAGCAATGTCAGACATGGGCTCTATTTTATACAGTAGGTCTTAAGATAATGTATGGATACCCCCAAGTGTTTTTTGACTCTATGACAGTAGTGTATCAAGCAGGCAGGTCATTGTTTCCTTGTATATAGAAATGGATAGTGTTCCCCTTACCCAACATCCTTGACAGAATGAGATGTCACTTGTTCTATTGATCTTGGCCATTCTCCTATGACACCTTTCTCCTATGGTAGAGTACAGAGTAACTTTCAGTACTGTTAGCATCAGTCCACAGGGGCAGAGATTCCAGTTAAGCAGACATTTAATTCCTTCTTGCTCGGTAAGAGAGGCAGGTGTTGTCTTCAGCAATAGGGCTTCAGCATCTGCTTTTGTGAAGCAACCAATAATCTCAGTCATTTGGAAATTTACTTCCAAAGGGCCTCTTTTATCAACATTTTAATTAGCTGTAACTCATACCTGGTACATGCGGGTTCCATTTGGGACAGAAGAGGTTGGTCTGAAGCTTTGTCTCCCATTATTTGGTGATTCACTTTAAAAATCCAATGCATAGATGCTTCCACTGTAGGCTTTATAAGACCCCTTGGGGATTCCTTAGTTTTTGTTGCCACTCCCTGTATGCTTTCTTTTACTCACTCTTCCATTTAATCTTCTCATGCAAAATATTCCCTCTTATTCTTCAACTTAAAGCTTTATTTGTTATTCTCAAAAAAGGCTATCTTTAACTCATTGGTATAGGATTTTGTATATTGATGCAAAAATAAGTCTACTTTGATAAATTTTAATATATTGATAGGAATTCAAGGTTACTTCCAATAATTTTAAATGCTATTACAAACTGTTTAAGATAAGGTAATGCAAAAAAATTGTTAGTTAATCAACTCATAGTCATGTCAGACACTAGCCTAATTTATCACAAAAATATACATACTAGATTTAAGAGCTAGGTAACTCTTCAAAAACCTTGGAAACGTACAGAATATAACATTTAAAATGTTTTTATCACTTTAAAGATTCTTTGACAAAGAGACATGTCAGCTCCTGGCAGTACCCAGCCTACCTCAAAGAAAATGATGAGCATCAAAGAACCTCTATATGGAGATGGTTTCAAATGTAGCAAACCAGCAAAGTGTGAAAAGAAAATGCCCTTCCTTCATGGGCAAATAAAATGCCCTCGCTTCATGACAGCAGCCTACTACCTAAAATGGGCAAGCTCAAATGCGGGCCAAGGTGACTGCAAAACTCTGCTGAGACAGGTTAATCAAGTCCTAAATGGTTCCTGCTACACATATAGGTTTGTCAAATATACTGGGCCAGAAGGCTGAAGATAATGCTCCAGTGTTATAGAGAGTTTTGGATAGCTATTCAGGCAGCAAACTCTCTCTGACAATTTTCAATTTTTTAGAAGTTGCTAACATGCACTTCCTATTTACCAAAGTAATTACTTTTATTTTTTCTCAATCTCTGATGGAGTTGAAAACCAGATAATCATAGTATCACAATTAGCTTAATTGCTTGGGAAGTAAAAGGATGTTTTAGTTCCAGATAGATGTTTTTAGGTTGATAGATACAAACTATAAAAATAATTAGGTATAAAACCTTAGACCCTCAGAAATAAAATAGATATTTTCTTCAAGATGACCAAATACATTTAGACTAGAGATTACATATATACTCTTACCAATTGGTTCTTATAATTGTTTCATAATTATTCTTACAGTAAAAAAAAAGTGGTCTTTTTATTTAGACAGAAAAGGGGAATTGTTGAAGGTTGTTTTGATGCATGTTACTAGCACTCAACATTTGGATACACCTAGACTTGTTGTGTAAACTTACCAGATTGGCTAATTCAATGGCCTACACCTGGGCAGGGCAGAATGGGGTAGACCTTGCTAAGGTTCCCAGGCTTTAGGGTTCAAGAGAGAATCACAGGAGACAACTGAAGGCGGTGAAAGGAAGAAGAAGGACACCACAATGGGAGAAGAAACCAAGTGGGACAAAAGAAAGGACTCCAATAATGGCATGGAAAGGACCAGATGAAGAAAAAAAAAACAAGTGTCATGGGATTATGTATGGATGGTAGACCAGCTGAGGAGGATAAAGGCAGATGGCATTGGATGGGGGCTGGGAGATGGATGGGAAGGATATTGAAACAATGTAAGGAAAATATCTGACCAGCCCAAAATAAATAAGGCAATTTTTAAATCTCCTAGGGAAGGGGCACGGGAGGAGATGAGGGAGGGAGATGTTTGATTGGGAGGTAACAAGAGTGGGACTAGAGCTAGGATACAAAGTGGATAAATTGTAGTAAATAAAAAAATATGTTTAAAAACAGTTACTACAAATCATTCAATAGCATGGCTTTTGTTCATGTTTCAATGTACTTAATAAAATCAAATATAAAGTTAAAAAAACTAACTGGTGTCTCTGTCTTATTTGTGATAGCGGGCCAAATATTACCTTAGTGATAATCATAGGGCTAATAATAAATAATACATAGCCTAACACTCATCCTTTTTTAATTTAAAACAACACCTCTTTTATCTGCATAACTGTATTCTATTTATCCTTCCTCAGGAAACCCTTCTCTTCACCTTTACCCCATGGTTATACTTAAAGATGACTTAAAAGAAAATATCCACTATATAACAAAAAACCACACCATATTTAATTTTGATACTGGCTCACCTTACTTGCAATGCCTATTTTAACCCCAGCCATTTACCTGAGCATTTTATAATTTCAGTTTTTAAACAGTAAGTAACATTTAATTGTGTATTGTACCATGTTTTCTTTATTCATTCATCTGCTGACAAACATCTAGGTTATTTTCTGTCTCTGGCTATTATTTATAGAGCAGAAAATGGACACGGATGAGCAAGTGTCTCTGTAATGCAATACACAGTCCTTCTAATGTATGGCCAGTATTTAGAAGCATCTTATGATCGATCTACTCCCAGTTTCCTGGGGAATGTCTGCACTGACTTCCATAGTGGTTATATACATCTCTGCACTCCTATCAGCAATGGATGGCTGTTCCCCTTATCTGAAAACATCAGCAGCATAAGCTGTCGCTTGTTTTATTGATCCTGGCCATTCTGGCTGATATACGATGGAATGTCAAAGTATTCTTGATTTTATTTTGCTGACAACTAAGCATGTTGAACATTTATTTGTTTCTCAGCAATTTGTGTTTCATATTTTAAGAACTCTCTATTTAGATCAGTAACCCATTTTAACTGACTTATTTGTTTTCTTGAGGTTTATTTTGTACTTGCTTATATATTTAATATCTCAACCCTCTATTGGGTATGTAATTAGTAAAGATATTTTCTCATTTGAAGCTGTCTGCTTTTTCTGAATCATGGTGAAATTTTCTGCCATACAGCAGCTTTTGGGTTTCATGCATCTTCTTTTTTCAACTGTTTTTCTTTGTGCCTATGCTGTTACTGTCCTTTCCAGAAACTCTTCTTGCACCAATGAGTCTTCATGACTATTAATGGCCTTCCGTCTTTCTCTTCTATCACATTTACAGTATCTGACATCACATTTAGATTTTTGATTCATTTAGAGTTGAGTTTTGTACAGGGTAATAAACATGGATGCATTTTTATATTTTATATGAAGTTATCCCAGTTGATTAGCATCCTTTGTTGAAGGTAAGTTTAGTTTAAGTGTGATTTGTATTATCTCCACTATTTTTAAGCTATCTGTTCTTATTTACTCTATGCAACACATTTTAATTAATAAATTAATTAATTTTACATTCAGATCAGAGCTTCCCTTCCTTCCATTCCCCACACTCCCTCCCTCTCATCTCCTCTCACCTCCTCCCTATGCCCCTTCTTTTTATTCTCAGGGAAGGGGAGACTTCTGACACCATGTTAACCAGCCTGGTCAAATCAAGTAGGACTGGCATCTCTTCTATTGAGGTTAGACAAGGTGGTCAAGTTAGGGGACAGGGATCCAAAGGTGGGCGAAAGAGTCAGAGTCAGTCTCTGCCCCTGCTGTCAGAGGCCCCACATGATAACCAAGCTCTACATCTGCTACATATGTGTGGTAGATACAGAAAAGTCCCATGGATCCTCTCTGGTTTGTGGTTCAGTCTCTATGAGCCCGAGTGGGAGTAGGTTTGTTTATTTTGTAGGTTCTCTTGTGGTGTGCTTGACCTCTCTGACACTTTCTTTTTCTTTTTTTTTTTATTATTTTTTTTATTTTCTTTTTTTTTAATTTTTTTTCTTTTATTAATTACACTTTATTCCTTTTGTATCCCCCCATAAGTCCCTCCCTCCTCCCCTCCCGGTCCCTCCCTCCCCCCTTTCTGCATGCCTCCCCTATCAGTGGACTTGGGGAGAGACATGCATCTCTGACACTTTTAATCCTTCCATGTTCATAAGATTTCATGAGCTAGACCTAATGTCTGGCTGGGGGTCTCTGCATCTATTTACATTATTTGCTTGGTGAAGCCACTCAGATGACTATTATAACAGCCTTCTGTCTGCAAGTAAAGGAGAATATGGCCAGTTATTGGTTGGCTGGATTGAAGGTTTTGTGAGTGGATTGGTGTCCCCCTTCCTCCAGTGGAGGTCCTGCCTGGCTACAGGAAGCAGTCACTTCAGGCTCCATATTTCTGCTGCTAGAATTCTCAGCTTGGATCACAACAATACACTTAGGGAAGTCCCACCTATCACAGAGATGACCCTCACAACTGATTTGTATTTTCTCTCTGAGCCCTCTCCCCCACTTCCCCTACATCATATCCACCCCAGTTTTCCTCCCCATTTCCTCTCCAACCCAGTTCCGTCCTTCCATCTATTTTATTTCTCCTTTTGAATAAGATTCAATTATCCTCCCTCCCTGAAACTTAGCATTTTTGGGTCTATTGATCACAGAATGGCTATCTTGTACAGTGCAGCTAATCTCCCACTTATATATAAATACATACCATGGTGTGTCTTTCTGGGACTTTCTGTTAGCAAAAAAATAAAATCAGTAAGATTTCTAGACTTCTGAATTTTTCACTCAGTTTTAAAAAATATAAACAAAACAAGAGTTTAACATCCAACAAACTCAGTCTACTTTGTAAGCATACTGAACATTATAATCTTTTTGCTTAACTGTGTCTTGCTTTCTTCCTCTTGAGTAAGTTAATAATGTACACAAAACAAATAATAGATATCTTTCCTGTCTAATAAAATGAAGTAATAAATCTTGGACATGTTTATTGTTTTTTTATAGGTTGAATAAATGGTTGAAAAGAAAACATTCCTTAGGACTAAAAATAAAATTCAGTAACCTTTCTGCTAATTAGATTACATATTGTTTCATATCTTGTTTCTTGAGTTCTGATAGTCCTGTATCAGATGTGGATTTGGTTAAAAAAAATCCCATTCTTTAGGCTGCCAGTTTGTACACATAAGATCCCTTTACTTTAAAGAATATTTTCAATTTCATGAGGTCCTATTTATTAATTGTTGTACTTAGTGCTTCTGTTAACTGTGTTCTGTTCGATCATGTGCAGTGTATTAATTTTTATTTTGAAGTCTTTGATTCACTTGGGCTTGTGTAAATATTGTATTTATTTCCCCAGAACAGAGGATGGGATGCTACTTACCCAAATTATAAGAATATAGGGCTTGGGCTGAGCCCAAAGCATTTCTTTCTCTGTTCCAGCTAATCCCAGGCCTAGTCCTAGAAGCTCCTACAGTTTAATTTTCTATAATCTAAGACATTGAAGGCTTCAAGATTTGAGCCTCCATCTGCTACGCTAGGCCTAGAATGTTTTCAGCCTCCAAGGTTACTATTGGTTAAGTTCACCTTTTCAATTTCATTCTGAACTCTGGCTGGCTGCTTCAACTCAGCTGTTCTGGCTCAAACTCCTCTCAAAGCTGACTGATTCAAACTGGCTTCTCACCAGGGGAAGGTGATCAAAGAGCAGGAAACTGAGTTCACTCTAGAGACTGCCCCTGATCCCCATACTAGGGAACCCCATGGATGCTGGGCTACCCATGATCATGGAAGACCTCTTTAGATGTTAAAATTGGAATGCTCAGTAACACTACAGGCAATGATGGTGAGGATGTACAATAAGGGGAATACTCATTCATAGCTGGTCACAGCACAAAGTTGTACAGCCAATTTGGAAGTCACTGTGGCCATTCCTCAGAAAGGTGGGAAGTGATCTACTCCAAGATCCATGTAGTCCACTCTTGGGCATATACACAATGTACAGTTTCTTCCTACCACAAGGATGCCCTTTTGCCCATGTTTATTCCTGCTTTATTCATAATACACAGAAAATGGAAACAATCTGAATGTCTCTTTACAAAAGAATGAGTAAAAAAAATGGAGTACACTTAAATAATAGAATATCATACAGCTGTTACAAAAAAAATTACAGCATGAAATTTGCAGACAAATGGATGGAACTAAGAAAAAAAATCATAGTGAGACAATCCAGACCCAGAAAGATTAACATGCTATGTATTATTTTATCTGTGGATATTAGCCATTAAATAAATGACAATTAAGCTACAATCCATAGAAAATGTCAGGATAAAGAAAGGAGCTCGGGGAAAATACATGAATCTCCCTAGGAGGGGCAAAGTAATAAATGTTAGAGGTGAACATGGGTGTGGGAACAGGAGCATGATGATCTGCTGGGAAGAGTAGGAAGTGATGAAGTTGAGGGAGAAAATGTGGCTATAGCAAGGTAGAATTGAGAATCATTTTAAGAGTGTATGGAAACCTCATGCAGTGGAAAGTTTCTAAAATAAATGAAGGCAATCCTAAAGAAATTTCCAAATAAAGGGGAAAATAGAGTTCCATCTGGCTGGCTTTTGTCACCAATTGAAGCTTCCACTAATGCTACTGGTTTACATCTTACTGATTTGTTCAGCAAAAGCGTCCCATGGAAATTCCCAAACAACTCAAGCTATTGCCAAGACAACAGGTACCTTTCAACAAATTGATAGCTATGATTCATTGCTGAAGACAACACCCACATACTTTGCTGATCATGGGGGGTCTGAGGTGGTCCAGGCATAGAAGCTTCTCAGTTACATTTTAGTACAGAAAGATAGTCTGAAAGTTGACAAAAGAAAAGTGTAAACACCAACCCAGCCACTAAACCATTGATCTACAATGCTGTCCTGGCTGCAAAATATGATCAGGCAATGATGGCACAAAACTTGTGGGAATAACTGGCCAAAGTCTGCTTTGATGTAATGCTTATTCTATGAGATGGAACCCATACTTGTCACCTCTTGGGTAATGAAGAACCAGAGACTAGATAGAGTAACACCAAATAACACACTTTTTAAAAATAAAATAAAAGTAGTGCTAAAGATGACACCTAATTGTATTCTTTGATTCACCTAGAGCAGGTAGAAACAAATGTAGAAACCCACAAACAGATAATTTGGAGAGAGAGAGAAAGAGAGAGACCTTGGAATTCACAGTTCATAATGTGATGTTTCCATCAAATTTCCACACCTCAGAGCTCAGGATACCCCAGAGAAGGCAGAGAAAGTGTAAACCCAGAGAGTATGGAGGAGGTCAAAACAAACAAACAAACAAACAAACAAGCAAACAAGCCCTCTAAATTAACTGAGCACAGATCATGTGAACTGATAGAGACTGAAGCACTAAGCACAGGGCCTTCAGGGGTCTGTACCAAGTCCATTGCTTATGTATTACAGTTGTCAGCTTAACATGATTATGGGACTCCTGAGCTTGTGAATGATTGGGTCTAAGAATCTTGTGCCTTCCCTTGGGTTCTTTTCCTTCTGTTGGTTTGCCATGTACAAATTAATATGATGGCTTTTGATTTATCTTATTATATGTTGTTTTGTTGTTGTCTTTTAGAACTCTGTTCTTTTCTAATAACAGGCAAAAAGGGAATTGATCCAGCTGGGAAGGGAGGGATGGAGAATATTTAAGGAGCAGAGGTAGAAGAAACTGTAATCAGGTTGTATTAACTGATTAAAGAATCTGAAAGGGTTAGACTAACTTTGTAACCTGTATGTCTTCTAAAGCCTATAGTTTTGAGTTTTAGGTTCAGGTTAAGCTAAAGTCTCTTAGTACCTTTCCAGAGAATGGAGAAATGTGACCCTATCTGTGAGGACAGATAGAAAAAAAAGCAGGCAAGCAAAAAGAATGACGAGACCCTTGCCTTCAAGATAGTGTTTCTTAGCAAAAAATCCAGACTTCTTCTGAGTAGCTTTTGACCTCCAGGCAAAAGTCTGCAGCCCCTAATCTTCAAGGATGAGCTAACCACCCCCACCTTCAATTGCAGCTGCATCCACACTTGGCAGGACTGGCCAAGCTTGAGCACCTAAGACTAACCAATTATCTTACTTTATAGCTTCCTCATCCAATCCTAAATTGCCAAAACTACAACTTCAAATTTCCCACAATTTTTCTTTTAAAAACCTAAAGGCCTTTGTCTCCAGGTGCCACTCTTTACTGACCGGCAGGGGTGACCCCATTACACAATGGTTAATAAACCTCTTGCTTTTGCAATGAGTCGTGGTCTGGGGGAGTTTCTGGGAAGGGCGAGATCTTGTACTCCTGAGCTGTGAGACCCCAGGTCTTACAAATCTATTTTCAATGAGAAGTAAAAAAGAATCATGTTTATTTTAATAGACTATTTGAGTTTTATTATTGTGCAATGCTTACTAAAAACAAATTTAAATACTCTTAATATATAAATTAATATCAATTATCTCATATTTGTATTATTTTCATTGTTGAAATAAACAGGTTAGGAAATTTAGGAAGGTTAGAAAGCATAACTGAAGACCATGTTTACTTCGTAGTTCCCGTTTCCCTTGTCTGTTCACTCTAAGAATATTTTTAGAGAGCATATCAAATAAACAGATACAAAATAAAGTCCATGTTCATCAAAGCCTTGTATTGCAAAATAATTTAGTCAAAAATAAACACATTTTGAAAGGCATGAAGGAAAGGTTACAAGCAGTTAAGAGAGGTAGGCAGCATGCTGGAAAATAGAAAGCCAATCAGTAAATCATAGCTGACATTCTAACTTAACCATATCTACCTGTTTAATGGGGCATGCTATAGAGAATGTGCCAGATGTCAAGACAAAAAAAAACATCCAGAGAGACTCAGCAATGTTGGTGCTAGTTACCCTGAAGACACAGAGAAAATATGTGGATTTTATCAAGGTGTGCATTAGGGGAAATATTTCTCACTTTCCGACACACAAAGTGAGATTTTATTTTCTTTATTCACAGAGTAAAAGAAATGTCACCTTTAAAAAGATAAAGGAAAACTAAGAAAAGACAGTAAACACGAGGATTTCTTTGAATATCATAAGGAAAAGAAAAAAATTATTGGAGAACTGGGTGTGGAATCACATTGATCATTACTGCTTTTCTGTGTATACTGTAGAGTATTAATTGACATTTTGTGACCTTAGAATAAAATTATAGTAAAACATACAAAATCAAATTATAAATGGCAGAGGAGGGGTATATTGATTACATGACCTGAGACTGAAGCCAAATCTCTTTAAATAAGTGCAGTGGACTTAATTGTGTGTGATAAGTGCACTTGTCATGGTAGGATTATAACTCGGCTTATGTTCTACTTCTGTCTCTTTATCAAACACTACTGCTGAACTCTATGAATACTGTCCTATGGAACAGTGACACATACTCCCGAAGAGGAAGGATGTGTTCAATGTCTGTGTCTGAAATTCTACACATTTGCATTTGCCTACAGTGTTCTCCAAGTTCCATGTTTAGAATTCTCAATGACTTTGCACATAGGAGTTCAGAAAGAAGAATGAATATGCTGATTTGTCAGCTAAGTGTTGCTATATAGACTGACAAGCCATAGAACATTGTCATTCCTTTACTCTTTCCTGGTGTTCCCTGAATAATGGATGTGGTGTAATCAATGTCGATACAGATTAACCTTCTTTGGCATCACACTCAATGTCACTGGTTCTCAGTGGGTTTGCTAGTCTCTGCTGTAACCACTACTCATTGATCAACCAAGCCTTACAGACAAAATGAACAATACAATGTTAAACAGCACCATATGGCAAAAAAGAGAAATAAAGAAACAAGGGATGAAAAGATTACAATTGTCTTTTCTTTCTTTCTTTCTTTCTTTCTTTCTTTCTTTTTTCTTTCTTTCTTTCTTTCTTTCTTTCTTTCTTTCTTTCTTTCTTTCTTTCTTTCTTTCTTTCTCCTGTGTAGCTTTGGCTCTCCTGGACATGCTTTGTAGACCAGGCTGGCCTCAAACTCACAGAGATCTACCTGCTGCTGCTGCCCAAGTGCTGAGATTAAAAGTGTGAGCCAACATTCCAGGCTCACAATCTTATCTTTACGTGGTATTACAGGCACTTTTTCTTTTTTCATGTTGTGGAAGAGAAGTTTCATGTATTCAGAAACATCATTGTTCATGTTCTGAATAACTCCCTTCTTTTTTTAAATTTATTATTTTATTTATTACAATTTATTCACTTTGTATCCCAGCTGTAGCTCTCTCCCTATCTCCTCTGAATTCCACCTTCCCTCCCTCTTCTCCCCCTATGCCTCTCCCCTAATCCACTTATAGGGGAGGTCCTCCTCCCATTCCCTCTGACCCTAACCTATCAGGTCTCATCAGGACTAGCTGCACTGCCTTCCTCTGTGGCCTGGCAAGGCTGTTCCTCCCTCAGAGGGAGGTGATCAAAGAGCCAGCCACTGAGTTCATGTCAGAAACAGCCCCTGATCCCCTTACTAGGGAACCCATTCGGAGACTGAGCTGCTATGGACTACATCTGTGCAGGAGTCATTGCCTTCTGAGTCTCCTTTATAAATGTCTATTTTTAATTTGGCTTATTAAGTAGTAATTTTCTGTATGGTATTTTTCATACATCTTTACTTTTGACTTACCATTCCCCACTCCTCTTCCACAATTCCTAAACCTATTACTGTTAATTTCCATTCCCCATACCTACCAGTTGTAACTCTGTATCACCTGTGTTCTGCACTCCTGACTCCTTTAAGGCTTCTGACATCCCAATGGCTTTTCTTATTTCCCTTGCTTTTGGAGGTTCTACTAATTGAACATATACATCGAAAGATTTGAAGCTATGATCTCCAAATGAGAGAGAACATGCAGATTATCACTTTTGTGCCTGAATTCTAGTTTTTCAAATGTGTCTGTGAATTTTATTATTTCCTTTTCTCTACAGCTGAATGAAAATGTGGTGTATATTCATTATCCATTCATCTATTGACATCTAGATTGATTCCTTTTTTTTTTTTTTGGAACTTACGAGTAGAACAATAAGCATGGTTGAATATATATCAATGAAGTAGAATATAGAATAATAAGATTATACGTTCCACAGTGATGCAATTAGGTAAAATTGAAGCTTCCACTGATTCCTAGAAATTCTGTATTTGGAAAACCCTAACATTTGGAAAGAATGACTTAGGAAATAGCTGAGTCTCTTAAATACCAACAGTTACAGATTTGAGCACAATGACAAATGCAAAACTATATGGGAATTTTCTTAAAATGAAAAAAAAAATAGAGACACTCTTTATTATGTGGTATATGTCTCTCTATGAAGTATGTGTTGAATCTTCTCAGAAGAGAATCGTAGGTATTCCCTGGCCTTCACTTGCCACCCAGTCAAGCCTATTTGCTAGATATAGGTGAATGACAAAACCTGTCTTAAAAATTAAAGCAAGTGAGAAGAACAAAAAAAAAAAAAAAAAAAAAAAAA
>REGO01000339.1:281889-353205 GCA_010120015.1 Rhombomys opimus
GGAGAGGCATTCATGCAGAAAGGGGGGAGGGTGGGACCGGGAGGGGAGGAGGGAGGGACTTATGGGGGGATACAAAAGGAATAAAGTGTATTTAATAAAAGTTAAATAAAAAATTAAAAAAAAAATTAAAGCAAGTCAATCTTCATTCAGAAAGGCAAACGGGAAGGACATCAGAAGAGGTAGAAAACAGGGAACAGGACAGGAGCCACCACAGAGGGCCTCTGAAAGAATCTACCCATAAAATATTGGGTATCAAAACATGCTGAGACTCATAGCCAAAATGCGGGCAGAGTGCAGGGAATCTTACGAAAGAAGGGGGAGACAGAAAGATCTGGAAGGAACAGTTGCTCCACAAAGAGAGCAACAGAACCAATCTGAGCACAGGGGTCTTTTGTGAGACTGATACTCCAAACAAAGACCATGCATGAAGATAACCTAGAACCTCTGCACAGATGTAGCCCATGGCAGCTCAGTGTCCAAGAGGGTAACCCATTAATAGGAACAGGGACCATCTCTGATATGAACTCATGGCTTGGCTCTTTGATCACCTCCACCTGAGTAGGGAGCAGCCTTACCCGTCCACAGTGGAAGACAATGAAGCCAATCCTGGTGAGACCTGATAGACTAGGGTCAGATGGAAGGGTAGGAAGTGCTCCCCTATCATTGGACTAGGGGAGGAGCACAGGAGAAGAGGGAGATGGAAGGTGTTGGAAGGGAAAGAGGAAGGGGGCTACAGCTAGGATACAAAGTAAATAAACTGTAATAAATAAAAATAAAATTAAAATTAAAAAAATTAGGCAAGTCCTCAAGGGGTGGGGGAGGGGTTGGGAAAGAGAAAGAAAATCAGTGCGGGACATCTCTGGGACAGGGGTAGCTGCTGCGAGTCTATAGGGGTGACCCTAGATGAGAGTCCTAGAAGCTAGCAGAGGGGGTTAAGGAGCATGAAGTTGTCACCTTCTGTAGCAAGGCGTATATGTTCAAAGGTAGGGAAACATCAACTCACTCATGAAAGCATTGACAGAAACTTTGTCTTGCCTACAAGAACTGCAAAGATAAAGATGGAGGAGTATGAAGGAATGGCAAAAAAAAAAAAAAAAAAGACTAACCTAAATTGGGTACAATCCCATGGGAAAGAGCCAGCCCTGTTACTTTTGATGATACTCTGCTATGCTTGCGGACAGGAGCCTAACCTAACTGTTTCTGAGAAGCGCCACCCAGCAGCTGATAGAAACAAATGAGAGACCCACCGCCAAACAATAGACTGATCTAGGGGAGCCTTGTAGAAGGGTGGGAGGAAGGATAGAGAGAGCCTCATAGCTCAAGGCCACTACAAGAAGACCTGTACTTTAAACTATCCTGGGCTCATGGGTTCTCACAGAGACTGAATCAACAACCATAATGCATGCTGGACCTTGAACCTCTATACATATGTAGCAGATGTGAGGTCTATTTAACATGTGAGTCCCCTAATGAAAGAGGGCCTCTCTATGATTCTTTGCCTGCTTCTGGATTCCCTTCCCCTAGCTGGGCTGCCTTGTCAGGCTTTAGTGAGAGAGGGTTTGAGGTGCCAGGGTGGGTTAGTACTTCTTGAGGACTTCCCCTTCTCTGAGAGGAAGGAGAGGTGGAAAATTGGAGGAGGGAATGTAGGAATGGGAGGGAAGAAAGGAGGGGGCTGGTATCACACAGGCTGTAAAGTGATTAAACAAATAAACAAAGAGGAAGAAGTAAAAAAAAATAATTAAAACAAGTAAATCTGTCAGAAGGGTATCACTTGAGGTTATCTTCTGATTTATACAAAAAGAAAAACATAGAGAGGGAACAGGAAAAATAAAGAAATCATTTTTCAGGGGTGGGTAGTAGGAGACCCAGCATTCCTGCATCACGTAAAATATTTTATAAATTTGTGAGTAACTTTATCGTAAATCCTACTAAAGATCTACTAATTCATAAACTTTGAAATATTGGAAAAGTAATGACCGCTGAAAATGCTGATTCAAACTTTATGGGTGTGTTTCAGAACTCCAAATTCCGTGAGAGAGTTTCTAGATGAGGCTGATACTACTTTCCCGTCTTTAACAATCACCGTCATGTGACAGCTGTTAATCGGATGTTCAGAGGTTGACACAGAACGGTGAACAGTAAATACTGCCTTAGCAAATCTCTTTGGCAAATAGCAGAGGTGAGTTAGGTAAGAAAACTACTTGCTTCTGGGAGTCAGGATTAAGACAGTTAATGTTGCAGCTGGACATAAAGAAACCAACAAAGAATTCTGAAAAAAAAAAAAAAAGACTGATCAGTAGTCAGTCTTTATTGGATAAAAGATAACCATGGCAAACTTGAAGATTTAAATGGGTTTCATTACAGGAATTAATAACTGATATTACATTAGCAATTAGCAATTAGCAATTAGCTTAACAAAGGAGTTTTTAAACTTACTGAATTTGAAGAGAAGTTAAGGCCTGTAGGTCTGGCTGAGTTGGTAGAACAGATACATCTAACATGAGGAAAGAGCTATATTTACTAATATAATTCTCATACCTCAGCATTGGGGCAAATGAATAACAGCCCCTGGAGCACCCTGTCAGCATGTCTAGTGAGATCCAAGTTCAGGAGAGATCTTGTCTCAAAAATATGGTGGAAAGCTTTTTAAATAGATGCTTGTTTTAGACCTTCCACAGGCAGATAGATGCAAGTATATGGACTCTCACACTAACTTACAAACACAAACATGTCAACATGCTCTCCATTCTCACTCTTTTCCCCTTGTTCTCTCTCTCTCCCTCACTCTTGCACACACACACACACACACACACACACACACAAACAAACAAGCAAACACACAGACAAAGAGAGAGAGAGATTGCAGGTTTTATAAGAACACATAGGTAAATTAAAATTTTATTTTATTTTCCAGCTAGAGGAAAGAATAGTACAAACAATTAAATGTGTTGTGAATTATTTGGAAAACAAGAATACAGAATGCATTATAAATTTGAAAGTATGTACAACATGAACCGTTATAAGAAAAGTACGTTTTAAAGAATCAAAACATGATTGTGTGAATACTATCATAGGATGAAAACTGGGCATGATAGTACTTCAGTACTATAAATGAAAAATTTTATCAACTAAAGACAGTTATGATTTGAGAAAAAAGGAAAACCTACTATGTTCAGCTTTTTGTCAAATATTTTAGACATTTTACTTTAAATTGATATAAATAATAACGTTTTTTTAAACTGCTTTAGTATTTTTATTATTAATTTTATTTCTGTCTAGTCCAACATTATCCAAACATGTGTGACTCCCTCTGTTTGGCAGGAGAAAAAGCAAAATATAGGATGTTTTAAAACAAAGTTTTGTTTTGGTATGAATCCAAGTTTTAGTTAAATTCCAGACATTTCAAATTAAGAGTCATTTAAACAATAACAACACAAACAACAATAACAAGAGAACAAAATTCCATATGGTCAGAATGGAGCAATAAAACATTTTCCTTCAGCTTGTTTGCTTTATAAATCCATTAGTTAAGTCCATGCCACACAAGAAGCACAGTGTCTTTTATATCCCTTTGCACTAAGCAATGAAAGCAAAACTGAAAGATACACAATTTTTATGCTACATTCTTTCTTTGACATTTTCGGCATTAATCTCAGATGAACGTAAACAAAAACAGATGTCCACAGTCATAATGCCAAGATGTGTTTCCACTAATTCTTCTCAGAGGGAAATGATCTTCACATTTAAGTGTGAGGATGACAAAAACTGCGTATTCTCTGAATGTGCCTGGTAAGGCTCGCAGTACTCTTATTATTATTCCTGGTGGAGAAAGACATTAAGAATAAGTGAGAGTAAATGGAATGACCAAGAAGTGCATTTTCATAAGTAGACAGCAAAAATTTTACTAATTACTAAATCTACTAATAATCTGCTGACAGTTGATTATCTCAGAGTACTGGGTAAAGATTACTCCAGAATAAAGTCCTTGAGTAATATTTATAATATACAGAAATTTCACATCCCAACTTAAAGTAGAAACAGTTTCTGATCTGTGACTAGGACTTATGTCACTGAACACGTCACACCTTTGTGAAGTGGCTTTAATGTGAAGCACATTAATGTGATTTAACAAAGCTGAGCATACAAAAACAAAACAGGAAAAGAAAGCCAAAGAAAAAGAACAAGAAATACATACAGATGCAGAGACATACACATTCACAGATGAAGAAAAACCGTAAAAGCCAAAAACTCAAATTATAATATATAAACAAAAGACCTAACAGGTTAAAAAAAATGTTCAGACAAAGCATTATGAAACAAATACCCTTCAAAAATACAATGAGTTTATATGCATTGTCACAGAGCCTGCCCTTAAATGTGGTTTCAATGCCCAGTAAGACTTCCAGTGGAGATAGCTTTCTAGAAGAAGATCCTGATGCATGAGTGTAGCGTATTGTTCTTAGCAGTCCTTTTATTTCCATTTTCCTATAGCAGAACGGTAATATGTAGTTTTCCTAGGGGTCCATGGCCTATCTGGCCTGAGGTCCCTTGTCACCGGAGCAATGTCAGAAGTAGATTCCCCCTAGGAGTTTGGGCCTTACATTCAATCTGATAGTTGCTGGTGTCTCGCACAACTATTGTGCTATGTTGTCTTGCAGGCAGATTATTGCTGTAGCTTGATGGTATTATATCTGGGTTGGCATTTAACTTTCCCTTCTGGTAGCATGCAGAGCCCCTCCAGTACCAGAAACACAGCAAGGGTAGAGGAAGTTCCTCATCTTCATTGAAATATGTATCTATTGCCATTTCTAACTATTTCTTTTAAAAAATAGGATAAAGATAATAACGTACAAAATGCTTTATTTATTCCTATTTCTAAAAATTATGTAATTCTGACCTTATATCTGAGACTTATTTCTATTTTTCAATTTTAAAAATAATTAATCTTTTAGATAATTATGAAATAATGCAGATATTGATGATGCTAATAAGAATGATTAATTAGATTAATTATAAAGCCTTTAGTTTTCTCATGGAATTATAAACATCAGCAAGTTTAGAAATATTGGAAATTCACAAATGCCTTAACAAACACACTTCTTTAATTCTATTTCTATTTAAACAAGATGTCATAAACTTTAATAGTGACAAAAAAAGTTCAGGATTTCTGGAGTCATAAAGAGAACTTTTCTGTACTGCTGTGTTAATCAGGCCCACTACTGTCTTCAGCAGCTCTTATTGTCCCATGGCAAGAAATATGATTCATTCTGACCAAAAGTTCAAAATGTTGAAAAGAGAATAAAAGAAAATAGAGAGTCATATATAGCAGTCACTAAAACATAGTGTTTATGAATTAAGATATTTTACCATTTATAAATGAAAATCTGCACACAAGTCAAAGAGTATAGCTATGATTTAATGGAAATAACCTTTGTTTTAAACATTAATGCAAACTCCAAAGTGATAAATTATTGTTACTGATAAACAATTAGCCGTGTATATTGAATCATCTTAATGAGATTGTCTTCTGAAATTGATGGCTTCCAATTATGTTGAACTACAACAATAAAACATTCTCACTCTGCTGGAATATTAACTCTGTGAATTTGCTGTTCATACAACTTAAATCTCAAAAAGAAACAGAGCAGTGAAAAGTATTGAACATGTATTTTAAACATTCCCTCAAACACAAAAGGAAAAAAAAAAACATACAATCATTTGAATTTCTTTAGAAATTTGAAAATAAGTCTTAATTTTTATCTGAAAAATACTCAAAAATTACCCAGGATGAATCTACATGACCTTGATATTTAGAATATTTTTCTTTTTATTATTAGTTACATTTTATTAACTTTTTACACTCAACAAAAGAATGCATGTGAAAAGTGTTAGATAGGGAGAGTGTGATAGTGAACAGCAACAATCTCTGCACTCAGGGTGGAGAGAGAGAAGAATCCACAGCTCAGGATTAGTCTAAAGAGGATGGTAAGTCCAAGGCTAGCGCGAACTACATGAGTTTTCCCCAGAACACCCAATTTTTGAAAAAAACATTGTCTATTTTTATTTTTCACTTTTGACTGCCTGCATTCATATTTGTGTATGACATATCTGTCTAGTGTAATATGAGGCCAAAAGTGGATGTTAAACTTCCTGAAACTAGGCTGCAATTAGTTGTGGGCCATTTGATATGGATGCTAGAAAATTGGGTTCTCTGCAAGAGCAGCAAACATTCCTTTTTTTTATTATATCATTTATTATAATTTATTCAATTTGTATCCTGGGTGTAGCCCTCTCCCTCATCTCATCCCAATTCCACACTCCTTCCCTCTTCTCCCCATATGCGCCTCCCCCAGTCCACTGATAGGAGAGGTCCTCCTCCCCTTTTATCTGACCCTATCCTATCAGGTCTCATCAGGACTGGTTGCAAGTGCTTTTAACCTAGGGTCTGTATATCCAACTTTCAAAAAGCCATTTTAAAAGTCAAACATCATTAAATGAAATTTCATACACCAAATTGGAAGAAAACATTTGCAAATCACATAAATGAAAAAAGAATGGTGTCTAGTATATTAAGAAAAAAGTTTTATTACAACATATCTGAAGAAGAATATCACTGCAGATGGTAAAGAAGCATTTGTAGAAGGCAGAATAGTATATCATTATGAAACTGAAAATTAGTACAATAACGAGATACTGTAACATTATAACCAGAAAAGCTCCAACCCCAAACAATAGGAAAATGACAGCAAGGAATTGAAGAATAAACCTCCCTTTGCTGCTAGAATGCTGAAATGATAATTAAGAAGTTTTGCCTGATGGCTTCTTACAAAACAAGTTTTATTTTGTTATGCTTTCTAGCAATTATGATGTTTATATTTAGTTAAATTGGTGAAAACATAATCACAAAGAATTTTGTTAACTGTCTCAGTAAACACTGCATTTTTTTTTCAAGTTAGGATGTATCCGAGAAAGCTATAACACATCATTTTGTTTATTGATTTCTTTATTTTTAAAGCTTTAAATAATAATACATTTTAGTAATTCTCCATTAATGTCATTTTAGTGTGTGTGTGTGTGTGTGACCACAGATTACCTAGAGCTTCTTGCATGAGCACATGCGTGTTTTCTGGAGTTTGAGCTACTTTTCAATGGTTACATCATTGAAGGATAGGATAGTTTCTCTTACATTAAACATTAACATTAAACATTATTAACAGTGAAAAACCTTCAGCAGAGAGGAGTTAGTATGACAGGAAAAGGATAGGAGCCCCACAAGGACCAAATATATCTGGCACAGGGGTTTTTTATGAAACTGTTTCTCCAACCAAGGACCATGTATGGATATAACCTAGAACCTTTACTCGGAGGAAGCTCCTGGTAGCTCAATAACCAATTGGCTTCCCATAGTAAGGGGAACAGGGACTATCTCTGACAGGAACTCAATGGCAGGCTCTTTGACTCCCCACCCCCCAAGGGAGGAGCAGTTCTGCTAGGCCACAGAGGAAGTATTCGAAGCCAGCCCTGAGATACCTGATAAAACAGGATTGGATGAATGGGGAGGAGGTCCCCCCCCTATCAGTGGACTTGGAAAGGGGGAGGGAGAAGCTGAGGGATGGAGAGTGGGATTGGGATGGAATAAGGGAGCAGGATACAGCTGGGATACAGAGTTAATAAAATGTAACTAATAATAATAAATAATAAAAAAAAACAGTGAATTCCACAAGACTCCATAAGCATTGTCCAATGTTTGGGAGTGAGTCTCAACATCTGTTTTGAGGTGCTGCTGAGTAGAGTGTCACAGAGGACAACTCTGTCAGACTTCTGTCTGCAGGCTTAGCAGAGTATCACTCATAGTGTCAAGGGTTGGCATTCTCTCAAAGGGTAGAGCCAGGCATTGGTTGGGCATTCCTACAATCTCTGCTCTATCTGCTCTATGTTTATCCCTGCACATCTTGTAAGCAAAATAAAACATAAATTCATTAATTAAAAAATAAATAAAATGTCTTACATTTACACAATGGAGTACTACTCGGTTGTTGAAAGCAATGACACCATAAAATTTGCAGCCAAAAGGCTGGAAGTAAGAAAAAAAAAAAAAATCATCCTGAGTGACTTAACCCAGACCCAGAAAAACAAACATGATAAACAAACATTTATAAGTGGATATTAGAATTAAAGTAAAAGAAAATTATTGTAGAGAATTTTAATCCAGCAAGATGATCACATCAAAAGACATTCTCAGTCTGTGTGATCTGGCTGAAATGACACACCTTTAATCCCCCTGGCTGAAATGCCAACGTACCTTTATTACCCACCTTTAATCATAAACAAGTTAATTTGTAGAAGGAAGTACCAGTGTTTGAAAGTGATGTCTAATTGAAGGACAAAGTAATGAATCAGAAAAAAACTTGACAGAATAGAATATACCTGACTCTCATGACAATAGTACACAAAAGAGGAAATTTAAGTAAGGGAGCACAGGAAGGGGCCTTTGAGTTGAACTGAGTTGAGGTCAGTCAGTTAGCAGAAAGGTGGGAGTCAATCAGTTGGGACTCAGTTGAGAGGCAATGCAGTGGAACTGAGTTCATCAAAGTGTGTGGAGTTGAGAGGTAGTTTTACTGAGACAGTTTTACAAAGACAGGTTGGAGAGAGAAGAAGCTGTAAATAGGTGAAAGGTGAAGGCAGAACAAGACAGAGATGAGAAGGAAACAGAATATTAGAATGTATTGCTGGAGTTAGATGAGGGCAAGCAGAGCAATTCAGTCAGAAGTGAGTGAAGCCAGTTTGAATCAATCAGCTTGGCAAGCAGTTTGAGCTAGATCGGGTGAGTTGAACTAGTCAGAGTTCAGAAATAGCTAGAAAGGATGAGCTTATTCACCAGTAAGCCTCCCAGAGGACAGTTGCATCAGGTAAATATACAGTAAAATTAGAAATTGTGTTAACGTCCCAGACCCAGAGATGCTAAGTAACAAGGAGAGTTTAGGGAGAGAGGGAAAATAGAATAAATTTTGTTGGTAGACTGGGGACTAGAGGAAATAGAAACAGAAAGAATCAGGTAGGGGGAGAGAGAAAAATCTAGGAGAAATGACTGGAATTGGGGGGCATTTCAGGGGTGATATAGAAACCAAGTGGAGAAGACACTCCATAAGCTCTACAAGAGATAGCTAAGTTTTGTGAGTAGTGCAACATAAAGTATTGGCAGGTAAAACTTATCTTTTAATTTGATGATCTCATGTCTTTCAGTTATATATATACACAGAATCTGGTTATACAAAGCATATGGTATGTATATTCTCTATTTTTTCTTACTTTTTCAAGGATTTCCACACTAATATTTATAACATTTGCAGCATTTATATATATTATAAAAACTAAAACATTACTATAATACTTCCTGCCAGCTCTGCAAGTAGATCTATTTTCATTTTCTCCACATTTCTGCCTGTATCTGCTGCCATTATATCTAAATTTTTTATGGAAAAATGTTAAATATAGTGGCTCAGAGTAATTTTTGCTTTCTATTCTGTGTAGTTAATTATTTTCAGCATCTATTCATATATGTATATATTTCTTATAGTTTATGAGAGACTACTATCAATTGCTCTGCTTTGAACTAAGTGTAAGTCAAGGAACTTTTTGCTTAATTTCAGTTGCTTTTAGCTTTTTGATATTCAGTTTAGTAATTCTTTGAGAAGATTAATTGGCAGTTGTTTTGTTTCATTTTTAAATAATCATTCCTTTTTTAGTATAGAAATCTATTAGAGTAATGCTATCCCATTTGATCTGTGTGTGTGTGTGTGTGTGTGTGTGTGTGTGTGTGTGTGTGTGTGGTAAGTGTGGTAAGTATCTGTGCCTTTGTTTCAAATGCTCCAGGAACCATATCTAAAAAATGAATATCTGTGTCTATGCCTTTAAGTGCTTTCTCTTTGCATCTTTTTTAATTAAATTTTTATTTTGTTATATTAATTACAATTTGTTTACTTTGTACCCCAGCTGTAGCCCACTACCTCATTCCCTTCCAATCCCACACTCTCTCCTTCATCTCCTCCCTGCCCCTCTCTAAGTCCACTGATAGGGAGATCCTCCTTCACCTCCATCTGACATTAGCTTATCAGGTCTCTTCAGGACTGGCTGCAATGTCCTCCTCTGTGGCCTAGCAAGGCTGCTCCTCCCTTGTAGTGTGGGGGAGGAGAGGTAAAAGAGCCATCCCCTGATGCCATGGCAGAGATGGTCCCTGTTCCCATTACTAGGGAACCCACGTGGGTACTGAGCTGCAATGGGCTATGTCTGAGAGGTTCTAGGTTATATCCATGCATGGTCCTTGGTTGGAGAAACAGTCTCATGAAAGACCCCTGTGCCCAGATATATTAGGTCCTTGTGGAGCTCTCATCCTCTCCAGATCTTTACTAACTTCCCATTAATTCACAGGATTCCCTGCATTCTGCCCAAGGTTTGGTTATGAGCCTCAGCATCTGCTTTGATACACTGCTAGGTAGAGTCTTTCAGAAGCCCTCTGTGGTAGGCTCCTGTCCTGTTACTTGTTTTCTCCTACTTCCGATGTCTATCCAATCTGTCTTTCTAAGTGAGGATTGATCATCTTACCCCGGGTCCTCCTGCTTGTTTGGCTTATTTAGGGGAACATATTTTAGTGTGTTTATCCTACCTAATAAGTCTAGTATCCACTTATAAGTGAGTATATACCGTGTGTGTCTTTCTGCTTCTGGGATACCTCACTCAAGATGATCTTTTCTAGCTCCCACCATTTGCCTACAATACAGAATGGCAGACAAACACTTAAAGAAATGTTCACCAGGAAGATGTAAATCAAAAAGACCCTGAGATTTTACCTACTACCCATCAGAATGGCTAAGATCAAAAACTCAAGTGAAAACACATGCTGGAAAGGATGTGGAGAAAGGGGAAACCTCCTTCATTGCTAGTGGGAATATAAACTTGTACAACCACTTTGGTAATCAATCCGGTGCTTTCTCAGACAACTAGGAATAGTGCTTTCTCAAGATCTAGCTATAGCACTCCTAGGCATATATCCAAAAGATGCTCAAGTAGAAAACAAGGACATTTGCGTAACTATGTTCGTAGCAGCTTTATTTGTAATAGTCAAAATATGGAAACAACCCAGATGTCCCTCAACTGAGGAATGGATACAGACATTGTGGTACATTTGCAAAATGGAATACTACTCAGCAATTAAAAGCAAGGACCTTTGTGTCTTGTATTGAAATATTTTGTCTATTTTAAGAAGAAATATTCATGAAAAGAATTAAAAGATAACAATTCAATATGTGCTGTTGTTCATATAGATATATATTTTTAAACCAACCATTTATTGATACAGATTTATCCACATTATATTATACATCTTGGGGGCTTTTCACTTAAGGACATTTACATCAAAATATTTACCATTTGATAATCAAGTGATAGGAGTTTTAATTCTCATTGACTTTGAAATTTGGTAATATTGTGCAGTTTGGTCTATCTGAGTTTCTTTTTTAATATAAATATATTTATGTATTGATACATAGACATAAAACAACTTTTCAAACTTATATAAAGATTAAAAATAAAATAAATTAATATTAAATAGTTTTATTATTTAAACAAAAATTTAAAAGTCATCTAAGTAATACATTTTGACAATCTGAAAAAAAGGCCAAGTGTGAATTTCTTTTCTACAGCTAAAACAGTATCTTTGAGGGAATAACTGGAAACATGTGCTGAACTCCTACTCTCATGGATGAACTTATAGACATGTTTCCACAAGACACAAGGCCAGCTGTGTGTATTTCAGGTTGTTCATTCCTTTCTGCATACTGCAATTCAGCTAAATTTGGATAAAACTGAGTAAGCATGTGTTCATTTTCAAGTATGCTACTCATTTATCTTAACTTTAGGACGTGTTCTTTTACTACTGAATACCATATCACTAGACATTTTGTTACACCTTTAAGCAAGAAATCCTTACCATTTCTCTCTATATGTGAATGCTTTGACAACTTAGAAATTACAAATAAACTCAAACTTAGAAATTACAGTGTATTCACAGATTGTCATCTTCTAAAGAATCCCTAGGGAATGGTATTCAAATGAGAATTCATTCATCCATAAAATATGATGAGCAAAACTATACATAATTTTGCCTATGAGATACAGCTGTTCTCTTTATAATACTGAATATATTACAGATAATAATTAGTTTAATAAATGCCTCTTACCGTAAAATAGTTGTGTAGAACTTTCAATACATTTTATAATTAGAATTACTAATTGCTCTAAGAGATTTTGTTTGAATAGCACATTCACTATTCTACTATCCCATTTTGTAATTCCTCATGAAAATAACTCTGTGTTTTAGCTGATATTGGTTCTTACCTCTTGCCTCTTTTATTGTTATTATTATATTATTATAAACTGCAATTTGTTAACTTTTGATTCCAGTTGTAGTACCCTTCCTCAACTCCCAGTCCCACCTTCCCTTCCTCTTCTCCCCTTATGCTCCTCCCCTAGACCATGCTCTGATATAGCCCTTCAGCAGCTCAGTCTCCATGTGAAGTCCCTGGTAAGGGGAACAAGGGCTGTCTCCAGCATGGGCTCTATGGCCTGCTCTTTGATCACCTTCCCATTGAGGTGCAGCCTTGCCAGGCCACAGAAGAACAGGATGCAGCCAGTCTTGATGAGACCTGATAGGCCAGTGTTAGATAGTAGGGGAGAAGGACCTCGCCTATATTTGAAAAATCACAAATTTTTCAAATATATGCAGCCATAATAACACATTTTAGGATATAAAAGAACAACAAATTCTTAATTCTGACTTCCTTAGACATAGGAAGAAATGTTTATTTTGCTAATGTAATTTTCTACAGCTGCCAACATGGTGTCTAAAGAAGGAGGTATTCAGAGCTACTCATGTTTTATTGACAATGATACACCAAATATATATAAGTTATTGTTAAGTTTGCTTTAGATTAGTCTTACATAACATGGCTTATTAAACAATCCTCATAAACTCCTTTTTTTCCCTTACATTGCTTCATTTAACAGTGTGGTTATTGTTCTGGTTTACCAATTTGCAATATCTATATAGATATTTTTATAGCTTTAAATTTTTCTTTAAATTGGTGTCCTCTTTGGTTACATCATTCAAGTAAACATTTACTTGTCTTATTCTTCTATGTGGAATTCTTTTCCAAAGTTTTCCTTGTCATACCTAGAATTCTTGGTTCAAAACTTGAATTGTTTCTGAGAACCAAAACAACACTAGCAAATGTGGAGTATGTTTTCAATTTAACCACAAATACATGTATGAGTACTCCAATTAAATTTTTTAAAATTGTTTTACAACTCGGATTTAAACCTATATTTGCCATTAAATATCACTAGATATAAAAAGACAATATACTGATATATAAAGTTCTATGTAAAATTGATCTTTCAAGCATGAATGAACATTCTTTATAGCACTTATAATATCTGAGTTGAATGCATGATTGTTTTCAATATCTGATAAAAAGAGACAATTTGTGGAGAAAGGGTCAAAATGGGAAAATATGTAAATACTATACTTGATTTATTGCATAAGAACAGAATATCAATGACCTGGTTATGTCCCATCAAAATTTCTAAAAAGCAATATTTAATAAAGATAGTTAGGAAGTTACCGAAAAAAGACACAAACAGTTCTGAATATCTTTATTGTGATTGACTTATTGATGACATTTTTATTTTGAACATAATTACTTAAATCAGTTATATAATAACCTTTAGAGTTGTTAGAATTATATAATAGGATCAGGTGACAGCAGTTAAATTTCAGGGGCAAGATCATCAATACATGAGAGGCTATTAAAGTAATTACAAACTTGGGGAAGTATCTTGACCTTTCCTTTATTTTTTAATATTTTATTAATTACAGTTTATTTTGTATCCCAGCCTTAGCCCCCTCCCTCATCTCCTCTCAATCCTACCCTTCATCCCTCATCTCTCCCATGCCCTTTGACAATTCCACTGATGGGGGAGGTCCCCCCCCCCTTTGTCTGACCCCAGCTTATCAGGTCTCATCAGGACTGGCTGTATTATCTTCCTCTGTGGCCTACAAAGGTTGCTCTCCACTCAGGGAGATATGATCAAAGAGCCAGCCACTGAATTCATGTCAGTTCATGTCAGTCCCTGTTCTCATTACTAGGGTACCCACTTAGAGACTGAGTTGCTATGGGCTGCATCTGTGCAGGGGTTCTAGGTTATCTCCATGAATGGTCCATAGTTGGAGTATCAGTCTCAGAAAACACCCCTTTGTCCATATTTTTGGTTCTGTCACTCTCCTTGTAGAGATCTTGTCCCCTCCAGATCTTTCTATCTCCCCCTTCTTTCATAAGACTCCCCGCCCTCTGCCCAAAGTTTGGCTATGAGTCTCAGCATCTGCTTTGATACACTGCTGGGTAGAGTCTTTCAGAGGCCCTCATGGTAGATTCCTATCTTGTTCCCTGTTTTCTCCCTCTTCCAATATCCATCCCACTTGGCTTTCTGGATGAGGATTGATCATCTTACCCAGGGTCCTCCTTCTTGCTTAACTTCTTTAGGTGTATAGATTTTAGTATGTTTATCGTATATTACATGTCTAATATGCACTTATGAGTGCATATGTTTGTCCTTCTGCTTCTGGAATACCTCATTTAGGATGATCTTTTCTAGTTCCCACCATTTGCTTGAAGATTTCATGATTTCCCTGTTTTTAATTGTTGAGTATATGTAAATGTGTAAATGTACCATAATATCTGTGTCCATTCCTAGATAGGGATAATATGCAGAATAAAAAAGAACTCAAGAAGATAAAAAGGCAACAAATCAAGTAATCCAGTTAAAAAATGGTGTACAGAGCTAAACAGAATTCTCAATAGAGGAATATCGAATGGCAGAAAAACACTTAAAGAAATGCTCAACTTCCTTAGTCATCAGGGAGATGCAAATCAAAATGACCCTGAGATTTCACCTTACACCCATCAGAATGGCTAAGGTCAAAAACTCAAGGGATGATGTATGCTGTAGAGGATGTGGAAAAGGGGAACCCTCCTCCATTGCTGGTGGGAATGTAAACTTGAAGAACTGCTTTGGAAATCAATCTGGCAATTTCTCAAAGAGTTAGGAATAGTGCTTTCTCAAGATCCAGCTATACCACTCCTAGGCATATATCCAAAAGAAGTTCATTTGATCAACCATGTTCATAGCAGCTTTATTTGTAATAGCCAAAAGCTGGAATCAACCTAGATGCCCCTCAGTTGAGAAATGGATATAGAAATTGTAGTACATTTACACAATAGAATATTACTCAGCAATTAAAAACAAGGAAATCATGAAACCTGCAGTCAAATGTTGGGATCTAGAAAAGAAAATCCTGAGTGAGGTATCCCAGAATCAGAAGGACACACAGAGTATATTCTCACTTATAAGTGCATATTAGACATGTAATGTACGATAAACATACTAAAATCTGTACACCTAAAGAAGCTAATCTAGAAGAAGGACTCTGGGTAAGATTTTTAATCCTCATTCAGAAAGGCAAAGAGGATGGATCTCAGGGGAGGGGAGAAGTGAACAGGATAATAGCCTACCACAGAGGGCCTCCGAAAGACTCTACCCAGCAGTGTATCAAAGCAGATGCTGAGACTCATAGCCAAACTTTGGGCAGAGGGTAGGGAATCTTATGAAAGAAGGGGGAGATAGAATGATCTGGAGGGGGGCAGGAGCTCCACAAGGAGAGCAACAGAATCAAAAATAAGGACACAGGGGTGTTTTCTGAGACTGATACTCCAACCATGGACCATTCATGGAGATAACCTAGAACCCCTATACAGATGTAAACCAAGAAAGCTCAGTGTCCAAGTAGGTTCCCTCCTAATGTGAACAGGGATTGTCTCTGACAGGAACTGATAGGCCTGCTCTTTGATCACCTCTCCTTCTGGGGCATGGAGCCTTACCAGGCCACAGAGAAAAACAATGCAGCCACTCCTGATGAGAACAGATAGACCAGAATCAGATAGAAGAGGAAGAGGACCTCCTCTATCAGTGGACTCTGGGAGGGACAAGGATGGAGAAGAGGGAGGGAGGGTAGGACTGGGAGGGGAAGAAGGAGGGAGCTACAGGTGTGATACAAAGACAATAAACTGTAATTAATAATAAAAATAATATATTATAAAAAAAAATCAACCCTGACATTTCAACTTACACCCATCAGAATGGCTAAGATAAAAAACTAAAGTGACAACACATGCTGTGGAGAAAGAGGAATCCTCCTCCATTGCTAGTGGGAAGGTAACCTTGTACAACCACTTTGGAAACCAATCTGGCTCTTTCTCAGACAATTAGAAATAGTGCTTCCTCAAGATCCAGCTATACCACTCCTAGGCATGTATTCCAAATATGCTCAAGTACACAAAAAGGACATTTGTTCAGCCATGTTTATAGCAGCTTTGTCGGCAATAGCCAGAATCTGGAAATGACCACTGCTTTCTTAAAAAAACACATACATATACAAAATGTTACATGTTGGTGTAAATAAACCAAGGCTCAAGGAGAGATCAGTGTAAATGTCTAAAGAATAAGTTAAAATAATTGCTTTTACTGCATACACATGAACACATACAAAGAAAAAGCTCTCTCAGGTAATATTCATTACCTTATATTACATATTATATGCAGAAAAATCAAACTCAGCATCTTGTATATATTAATTACTGCCATTGCTATAAAGCAGTTTTATCTCATACACATTTTTGTGTACCTTAACATACAGGATAAAGATTTTTTTCCTTGGTGCTGCTTTCTCAGCAAAATGAATTCAGGTGTGCTGTTTAATGATTTCATTTAGCCAAGAATAGCCAAAAGAAATATTGAACTAGGCTGACGAAGGATATGGGAGGATGAGCACAACATTGTGTGTGTCATGTGTTTCATATTTTTAATATTACAATGACTAATATGAAATAATGCATAGTCATTGGGATGTGGAGATTCCTTTTCCTTCTAAAGCCTGCTGTGCCAGATTTTTTTTTTTTCAGATATCTTTCCTATGACCCTTGAAAACCCCACGGGTGTGAATGGGGTGAAACTGAGGGACCAAAAGATTAAAAATCACTGGCTGTTATTTTAAAGTTTAAAGCAAAGGCCTGAACTAAGGCTAGCTGGGTAGAGATATGTTCAGCCTTAATGCCCTGAGGGGAAGAACTAGTCTAACTGCATTCTTTCCCTGCCCACTAGAGATAAAGTTGCTAGGAAACTGGCCAATCCCCCTAGGGAGTGACACCAGATCATTAATAGTTTCGGGACCTTCCTATAGCCAATCAATTCAAAATGTCCCTTTTGCCTTTCGACCAATAGATGCTTGCCAGGCAGGAATCACCTGTGCTTTTGGCATGCTGGGAGGGACCCGGATCTTTAAATCACCCAACTAACCTGAGCAGGAGGCTCTTGGCTCACACCCCTTCAGAGGTGGGGGTGTGAGCCCAAGCTGCAACTTGTAATAATTTGTAATAAAAACATCCTCATGTGTTTTGCAATGGACTGAACTCCTGGTGGAGGTCTTTTGGGGTATCGAAATTCTGGCATAACATACTCACACATAAATAATGATATAATGAATTTGAAATATTTTTGAGGAAGCATTGCTGGCACCTTACTTTCAGATACAGTGAGAAGAATGTGAGTGAATCATCCAGAATATTTTTCCATTAAAGTGGCGTCTGACTGTCAAAAGGCATGGCTGAAACTTCCTCCCTATCCTTATAACTAACATCATGCTTAATCAGAAAAAAAGTAGGTTACAAAAACTAGCTGCAGTTTCCTTGGTACCTTCATGCCTAACACCATACTTAATCAAGAGAAACAGCTTCCAAGACACAGCTGCATTTTTCCTAGTTCCTTCACTATAACCTTACCTAACCAAGAGATTCTATGGTATAACTACAGTGGTTTGTAATTTCTTCCTATCTGAAATGCTGTCTATCTCATTTCTTTTCAGTGTCCTGCCCACAGTTCTATATTATATCATTTGAAGTCTTATATAGGAATTATGTAAATAACAGTTTCACCTTAAATTTCCAGGATAGCTGTATAAACACCAAGACATTCAAACAAAGCTGTAACCGAATTCCTATGCTTTTACTGATACCTGTAACAAAAAGTACCATCCTAGGTCCCAGAAAAAAAGCCAAAGCCTGCACAATCCTGTGATAAAAAATAAGCTAAATTATTTTTAATTTCTTTTTTAATTTTTTATATTAATTACAGTTTATTCACTGTGCATTCCAGCTGTAGCCCCCTTCCTCATTTCCTCCCAGTCTCACCCTCCCTCCCTCCCTCATCTCCTCCTATACCTCTCTCCAAGTCCACTGATGGAGAAAGTCCTCCTCCCCTTCCAAAGCAGCTATATGAACTCCTATGTGACTACTTCCTCTGGCACAGCATATTTTCAAAAACTATGAAGACTTACTCTTCATTTAGGTAATTTGAAAAAAAGAACCACAAAGAAACATCTCCGTGTATTACAACTCTAGTTATCAATAGTAATAACAATAGTGAATTCTATAATGATTTATCCTAAGTGATGTTAACTAACATAATTGTTTATAGTGGATATGTCTCCATAATGAATTCTGTTGAAAATGTCTCTCATTTCAGTAGAACATAGACACAAGAGAATGAGCGCTGTGTTTATCAAAAATTACCTCTAATTACAGATGATATTAAGCATGTAGTGTTCTTCACTGGAAAAAATAAATATGTAAGAAAACAAATAGTTTTTGAAATTGATTAGTAGAGAGTATGAAACATAATATCAACCTCTGAAAGATGGTTTTTTTTTTCTTGCTTCAGAGGATTGTAAATGTTCTTCTTGCATCATTATTTTTATCTAAGTCTGCAGCTTGAACCTTTGTGAATAATTTTTTAAAGTAAGTTTATTACTTCAGTTAATACTACTAATTGAGATTATCAGTAATATAAATGCTACTCTTCATGAGGAGTGCTGGGTTAAATTTAACAAGGATGGTAGGGAGATGGAGAGGATTGAAGAGGACATGTTGGGAGACATGACAAAATTATATTGTATCAACTTTTTTTTAAATAAAATTATACAAAGAAAAAGAGGAATAATTCTAGCATTTTCTTTATATTTCTTCTTTACTTTACAGATTAATATCCTTTGATAGTTTTATGAATGTAGAGAATGAATTTTGATCTTTTCCATTAATCCTGTCTGACCTCCTTTTTTCAACATGACAAACCACCCTGCTACTTTCATGTGCTCTTATTTTGTGGATGATCTATGGAGTTTAATAACTAATATCCACATTAGATTGGGTGGAAGGCATTTTCTGGAGTCTTTGCAATTTATTAGTTGATATGACACTGAAAAAATGACCCAGGCTCTCTGAGCAACTATGAACAATCAACTCTTAGCGGCCGTGAAGTCTCCTTGACCTCTTTGAGTCTATAGGAAAATTTTGTTGATCTCAGTCTCTTACTGGTCTTGTGATGATATCAACCTCAGGATTACATGAGTTCAGTGGCTATGTCATGTCCAGAGTATGTCTTTGGCTACCCACTATCCACTTTGGCTACCAGAATGCTTCTGTGATGTTCCTCGTGCCTTAAGAGTGGTGATATGTATGCCTCACTCAGAGCCTCGCCCTCCACCATCACTTATTATCAATGCTTGACTAATTAGGATGTGCTGCATTAACTTTTACTTGATATAAAAGCCTCCCTTTCTTGTGGGCCTTCCTCACCTTGTTTATTGAAAATCAAGGAAAAGTGACACTTATTTGTATAAATATCTATTTCCAACTTTACCAGCAAAACCAACTCAAAAGGCTTTTTAAGTAGTATTCTTTTTAATTATTGTTATTTACAATTTATTCATATCCTAGCTGTAGCCCCCTCCTTCATCTCCTCCTGGTAATACCCTCCATTTCTCTTCCCCCCCACAATGTCCCTCCCCTAGTCCACTGATAGGGGAGGTCCTCCTCTACTAATATCTGACCTAGCCTATCTGGTCTCATCAGGACTATCTGGATCCTCTTTCTCTGTAGCCTAATAAGTACACCTCGCCAGGGGAGGTTATCAAAGAGCAGGCAACCAAGTTTATGCCATTGACTGCCCCTGCTCCAATTACTAAGGAAGCTCCATAGAGACTGAACTGCCCAAGGGCGATATCTGAGCAGTGGTTCAGGTTCTCTCAGTGCATGGTCCTTGGTTTATTTATCAATCTCTTCTTGCCTCCCTGGGACCAGATTTTTTGGCCCTTTTGGTCTTATTCAAATAGCCAGAATCTGGAAACAACCTAACTTCCCTCAACTGAGGAATGGATATAAAAATTGTATTACACCGGAATACTACTCAGCAATTAAAAACAAAGACATCATTTGCAGGCAAATGGTGGGAACTAGAAAAGATCATCCTGAGTGAGGTATCCCAGAAGCAGAAAGACACACATGGTATACACTCACTTATAAGTTGATATTAGGCTTATAATATAGGATAAGTGTACTAAAATCTATAGTCCTAAAGAAGTTAAAAAACAAGGAAGACCCTTTGGAAGATGCTCAATAATCATTCAGAAGGCCAAGCAGGATAGACATCAGAAGTAGGAAAAAAACAGGGAACAGGACAGGAGCCTTTCTCAAAGGGCTTCTGAATGACTTTAACCAGCAGGGTATGGAAGGAAATGCTGAGACATGTAGCCAAACTGGGCAGAGAGCAGGAATCTTATGGAAGGACAGGCAGTCAGAAAGCTTCCCTTGCAAAGACAAAGTCCACAAGTAAATGAGCACAAGAAGTCAGTTTCTATAACATGATATTTTGCCAAATCAATGTTTGCTGTATTTTTGTTTTGTTGTTGTTTGCTTATTTATTTTCTCTAGCGCCTATGACCTCTATAGCTACAGGAACTTGGTCAGGTTTACAGTATAATTTGTTGTTGTTTTTTTTTTTTTTTCTTTTGTGAAGAAGGCCTCAAATTCCATCAGAAAACAATCGGTTATCCTCATAAAAATCTTGTCATTGTTATAAAAGAAAGAACATCTCGTCATGTAGGCCACTATTGCATCACTCAGGGTTTGCAAGTGGTTAACAGTATAGACGACTTTCTCCCCAGCAGCCTTCTAGCATTAGGAAAGCTACATAGCCAGAAGGATGTTCCTTATTCCTTTCTATCTTGATTTCCCTGAGTTATAGGACAAAATATGCGGTAATCAACAATAGAGACTTACCAAGTTTTGTTGATAGAAGTATTAACTGATAGAATTTCTATGAAAATCACTGTAGGGGTTCCACAAAAGAACAAAAATAGAACCACCATATAGTAGCTGCACAGCCCCCTGCCATACTTCGGAGGATTCAAAAGCCTAGGACAAAGATTAATGTACATATATGTTCATTGATGATATCATAGAAAGGAAAAGAAATAAGTAGAAACCTCAACCAATGGAAGAATAGATAAAGGAAATGTGAAACTCCTGCAATAGTGGAAATTTATTCAGACATAAAGAAAAACAAAATTGTGAAATTTAAGCAAAAGTAAATGAAGCTCTATGATATTACGTTGAGTAAGGTAACTAGATCCCAGAAACACAAATGTATCATATGTGTATTATGGCTATGGATTTTTAGAATCATGAATATACATTGGAGTGCTTATTAAGAGCAGAAAGTTAGTGCTAGTTGACATTAAAGGTGGAGAAAGGCGCTTAAGGGAAGAGAGAACATATACATGAAAGTGATGGAAGAATACTGACTTGTAAAGGTCTAAGCAAGAAGGGAGTAGAAGCCCCCAGCTATTTCAATAACTCTTTTTGTAGATTTATTAAGTATACAGTGTTCTGCCTGCATGTACACGGACATGCCAGAAGAGGGCACCAGATCTCATTATTGATGGTTGTGAACCACCATGTGGTTGCTGGGAATTGAACTCAGGACTTCTGGAAGAACAGCTGGTGCTCTTAACCTCTGAGCCATCTCTCCAGCTCTGCCATTACTCTTGATTGCCCACTCAAACATTTTTTTCCTGTTTATCTTATTAAAAAGTAAATAAACTAACATATTTAAAATAAAAGGTTTTGGCTACTGATTTGACATTATTCCTCTGTGAATAATGTCCTAGGAGTATTGCCTCATATGTCATAAAAGTAGGAAAATGAATTTGATAAAAACAAGGGAATTTACAGAGACCAGCAATTAGCTGATTACTTCTCTTCTTCCTTTGTTATAAAAATTACTTTGATCCAAATAATATTTACAGAACTAACCAAAATGCTTGTACAATTATTTATTCATACTGATCAACTCTGAGAAGGCCTACTGCAAACTGTAATGCTTTCCTATACAACTATTTCCCTGGATACCCTCATATATCTTGCATAGTAGTGCTTGAGCTTTGACTAGACTTCGGTATTAAAAAAAATTATATTAAAGGGTCAGTATACTCCCTGATGAATATTGACTTCTGTTGAGTTGCTATAAAGATTTTTAATTCACTTTACTACAATTGATTCTTAAAATGAGCCATACACATTTAAATAATTATATTTTGTGCTGTAATTTCAAAAGGTTATTATGTCAGTATCTAGGTGTACTATTTTGTCTTATAATTTACTCAGTTACTGTTAGGTTTTATTATTATTCCAATTCACAAATCAGAATTCATTATTATAATTTAATTTTATTAAAGGAGGGCATTTGCTCATTCTTTAAAATTATCTACTGTGCAAAAGCATGAGAAGCCTAACTTAGATCCAAGCATCCATGGTAAATGCTGACTATGAAAGTACATATCCATGATCCCAATACTAAAAATGCTCCCTACTCGTGGATCCCTGAAGTTTGCTAATCACACAGTCATCTTAATCGAAGCAATCAACTCCAGATTCAAAAAAAGTCTCTGTCTTGAATAATGAAGTGTAGAGGGATGGAGAAAAGGAGTTGATGTCTATTTCTGGCCTCTCCACATACACACATCCATAGGAACAGAAAAACGTACACACACCTGCATGTACACACACACACACACACACACACACACACACACACACACACACACACAAATAGTACTACATCTTATGCTGTAGTGTTTTTTAAAACAATTTCACTAATACCTTGTTTTTTTGTTTCTCTTATAACTGTTTCTAAATTTAAACTTGTTTCCATAATAAATCCTATAAAAATAAAACTTATATTCAGTAGGCTGCAGAGATCCTGTAGAGATTGTATATATTAAATGCTGTTTCATAGAACAAATGGAAGCAAAGGTGTCTTTAAGATATAGCATGGTAATTTTTGTTGAGACATTGATGAAGATAAATATATGCATCTCAGACCAACCTCTCTATATGTCAGAACTCATCTTCATTTCAATAAAGACCTGTAGATGATTGATCAAAGGCAGATAACATGCAAAATCCTCTATTTTGATTCAATACCCAATGTTCTTTCAAATCATTAGATACAAACAGAAAAAAAAAAGATGTTTTAGTCTGATATGACAGAAATATTTTAAAATTTTGTTCCAGAGATGAGATAACCAAATTAAAACTGTTATACATGTTTAACTGTTCAGCTGATTTGTGGAAAAAATATTGGAAATGATTAAAAGAGTAGACTATAAAAAGCACAAAAATTATTTAATACAGTTCAATTTCTTTGAAGTTATTATTTGGAATTTTATGTGATCCTGTGAGTTCTTATATCAATCGAATAGCTTCATTAGTTAATTGAAGAATAGATCAATAATTACCCAAGGAAAATAAAGCTGAAGGGCTTTTGATACTGTTGCAGAGACCCCCCATTAGGACCCTTGGGGGTGGGGGTAAGAAGGCACAGAGTCAATGAAACAGACTCTGGGAGTCAGCAAGACAAAAGCAGACTCTTTTATTTCAGGAGGAGGATGTCCCTTTATACCGGGGTCATCAGTCTCCAGGCATGTCCAGACAGGTCTCTAGCCAGGCAAGTCTGGGCATGTCTCAGGCTGGCTCCATCTGGCAGCCCAACCACATCTGTGCGTTGTTTAGCAGTAGGCCTTATTCCTCCTGTACTAATAGCATCCTTGTGAAATTGAACGATGAATGTGAAACATCAGAAAAAATGATATGTTGTGAGAGACCAAAAAGATTAAAAATTAGCAACTATTATTGGGGCCTGAGCTATGTGGGTGGAGAAGTCTAGTAATGCCCTGAGGGGAAGGACCACCTTGCTGCATTCTTTCCCCACCTACTAGAGATAACAGTTGCTAGGAGGCTGGCCTATCCCTTTAGGGAGGGACACCAGGTCATTATGGTCTGGGGACCTTCCTATAGCCAATCAATTCAAAATGTAGCATTTTGACCAATAGATGCTTGCCAGGCAAAATTGCCCCTGCCTTGGGCATGCTGGGAGGGACCAGAATCTTTAAATCACCCAACTAACCTGAGTACAGGGCTTGGCTCCCATTGCTTTGGCGGTGGGGGGTGTGGGCCCACGCTGCAGCTTGTAATTTACAATAAAAAAAGCCTCATGTATTTTACAGTGGAGTCTGTTTATTCCTGGTCTTTTGGGGTTCATGAACTGGGCAGAACAGTATACAAACTAAAGACCTTGTGTATATTCTAAACACATTCTGTATACTTTCTGTATCCTAACATTCTATGTCTCTCCTCACTCTACCTGAGTTGGCCTTCAATTAGGGAGCTAATGGGAGCCCAAGGGAAGATTATGTCTTCTGTCCTCACAGCTCTCTGGACAATGTGTCTAGCTTTCTCAGACTCCTGTAGTGTGCCTTCCTTCTGTCACTCCTTGTGGTGTTAGATCAATAAAGCATACCCATGCCTCAACGAATCATCACCTCTTCTTGTTTTCCCAGACTCTCCTCTTTTCTCTGCACTTATAACTAACTGTTCATATTTATTTTGGTTGAAAAAAACAAACAAACAAACAAACAAACAAACAAAAAAAACAACTATGCAATCTTTCCTGAAGGAACCTTGAGAGATTCCTACCATTTTTTGGAAGGCATTTTGCAGAGGTGTATAAGGAGGAACTCTGACAAGCCTGCACAGAGTGTTTCACCCTTTGTAACCTTCACCCCAGCCATGCAAGCTTGGCAGTCTTTGAGCTCTTCAAAGGAATCTATACAAATCCAAGACTTCTACTTCTAATCCTTGTTTGCTTTGAACTTGTTAAAGTTTAAATCCCTGCAGCAGTGCCATGCAGGGGGCTCTGCACAGAACTCTGCAGTGTTAATAAAAAGGAGCAGAAAAGAGACTACAAAATAATGAAGCAAAAGGCCAGGAGATGTGAGTCAATTGTGAAACTGAGATGTGTGCAGGGGAGAAAAGATCAGTAATAAAAGTCTATCCTCAATGCTGAAATTTTAACATGATAATGTATTTCAAATTTTCTCTTAGTGATTATTTTCCTGTGTTATTCATATACAACTTAGATTTATATGTTTACTTTTACTTTTTAAGAATTTAATTTTCAAATCTCATAATATGGATAATACTGTGTTTTAAATGTGTACAATGCCAAATATAAAATGAGTGTTTTTATCTCTGCAGGCACTGAAGTCCCAGGCGCTCTAGGGGAATGGTGTCATTATATAAAGTAATAGAGATTCTGGCCTTATTATTTTCACCTTTTTGATTTGCCCAGCCAAATAGGTTAATAAAATAAGAGAACCAGGGTGGATTTCTCTTCCAGTTAAAAGCCTAAAACAGAATTCAGTTGGATAATTCTAGGCCATTATAAGATTAAAGAGCTGTCTCCAGCTGAAAGGTAGGTTTTTATCTACATGAACATCCAACTGGGTGGAGATGGAAGGCCTGGATTGCCATGCTACAGGCCGCTCTTGAAAGGATTACAATATCTTGGTTAGATATCTTTGAGAAGCTAAACTTTTCAATAAATCTTTCCATAAGACTAAAACTAATGATATAGGCATTCTAACATGAAAGGAGCAGGGCACTCAGGAGTCTTCAACCCTAGACAAATATCTACAGGCAACTAAGGATGCTGAGAGTGGGAGAAGCAGGCTTTAGAAGAGCACACCTATTGGTTTTGAAATTTCAAATGATCACTCTGAAAATGTATACATACAAGTAACATTAGTCAGACTCAGTGGATTATATTTAGGCATATATATATATATTATTTTTTATTTGTGAGTGAAAGTGTGTGTGTGTGATTTGAAAAAGACCAATTAAAAAAAAAGTCATAGTGTGAAAGAGAGCATGATTGAAAGAGAGTTTAGAGGATTGGAGGGAAGAAAGGGAGAGGTAGAATGATTTAGTTATATTTTCAAAACATAAATAAATTATTTTTGAAATTAACCTATATAAAAGAAAAAAAAAAGACCCAAAGCTGAATGGTTGTGAAACAAAACAAAAACAAAAGCAAAAACCACCAAATTCAGTTCATTTGTTATTTCTATGTTCATTAGATACTACCAGGCTATAATGCTAAAAAGCTGTCTACTAAAACTAGACTGAGATTTGAATTTAGTCATGTAATTTTATATGCAACAACAAATGGAATGTAGTTAATACAGCGTGCAGAAATGACTCAAATACCAGACATTTATCACAGTGAAGATTAACCTGGAGAACATTATGCTAAGTAAAACACACGAGTTATAGAAATAAACCGTACCTCGTACGTACATGATGCCACTTAAATGAAACACCTGAAATAGTAAGATAAAGTAATTTAACTTGCACTAATGATTTATTTACCTTGTGATTCTGACTTTTCTTTGTGAAGCCAGTAGTATTAAGGTGTCACACAGTAAATGCTATGTAGAAATACTGGATAACATTTGCCCTTGAGTATTAATATGGATTGTTTTAGCTCAGTTGTCTAAAACAACTGAGCTATGTAGCTCAGCAAGTACAGGTACTTGTTGCCATGCCAATCCATATAACTTCAATCTCTAGAAAACACATGGTGGAAGGGGAGAATCAACTCTGGCTGTCTGTTTTCTGACAGCAACACAGGTTCCATGTCATACAAGCTTGAGGAGAGAGATGTGAACTGAGTAAAAGGGAAGGAAGAAAGGAGAGGAGGAGATGAGGGAGGGAGGGAATGAGGGAGTGGGTTACAGCTAGGATACAAAGTTAATAAACTGTAACTAATATTTTAAAAACGACATAAAAATGTATGTTTGTATCTGGATATTAACTTTACATTGTTTTTTTTATGTTGTAAGTATGGATTCCAAATTTATATTTTTTATCTTAGCTTATCTTCCAATAAGTACAAATTTGTGCTTTTAAAATAATGGAATGGATTAAAAATGTTTCCCTTGCTAAAAAAAAGAAAAGAAAAGAAAACATAATAAATACAAAAACAAGAGGTGTACAGTTTCATTTATTATCTTTGCATGTTGCATTTATGAACCAAATTTCCCCACTCATGTTGGGGTCTATTTCAGAAAGACCAACATCTTATATATTCATCCTTCTCTTGGAGATCTTTTATGAAATGTCACATCTCTCAGTGTGTTGAAAGTAAGTTGTCTGGCAGGTATATCATTTATATATAATTAACTTTTATTTTGTTACATATACTATAGAGTATAAACATCAGTTATCCCTTTGCTAATCTAAAATATTGATCAATTGACTATGATTTTATAATATGTTCAAAAATTTAAATGCAACCCATCTCTATATTTCGTTCAAATAATAAAAGATTAGTACATTTTATTTGAGAAATAAAAACAATTTCTGATTTCTTTTTACCAGAGATCTAATACTTGAGGATAAAGAAGCAGGATTCTTCATGCAGCAGATGTTCAGTTTTAATTCTAGAGATTTTAGTCTATGTTTAGTGTCTGACATAATGGCACAGGAAACAATTATCTGAAAATTGTTAAGACTGCAGGGAAACAGCATGAAGTACCAGTAAGTCAGCTTAAGTCAAGTGTTCTAACAAGATCGAGTGATAGGACTCTGATTATTCTGCATTTAATAACTATTTTATTTACCCGACTTAACTTACTCTAAACAATCCTCCACATCTGACTTTGCCTCAGCTTTCCAGAGTCCACTCACAAGTCCTACGCTTCATCTCACTGAGAATCCAAGGCAGAGTGGGCAACAACATTGAACAAAGTACTAGTAGCCCTGGCTTAAATTAAATAAGACAGAACTTCCGACAAGTTTTGAAACTTTACAGTTTAGCTGCCTATATCATAAAAAGAAAGATTTATTCATAACGATGGCTTTGTTTTAGCAGAATATGCTACAACATTTAAAACCTTTGGTAGAACTCAGATAGCAGATTAGTCACTGGAAGTTGAAGAGAGGGAACAGGATGGGGCCTGTTGTAGAGGATTGCTTTAGCTATTCTTTAAATATTTCTTAGTTAAACACTATCACTAAAAGAAAATGTGACAAACATTTCATGGGTTCAATAAAGCTAGTGTAGGTCACCAAAGTAACTAGTTAAGAATTATAGGAATGATTCCTGGAAATGCATCCATTGAGCTCAGTCCTTCAAGAAAAAAAAGACATGGTGTGGGAGGGGCACTTGAAGGGAATCAAAGCTCAGGATTTTATTTTGGGCACAATAAAGATGATACATAGAAACAGTGGCCACAGTGTCTTGCATGCACACATAAACTTGTCAAACATAAATAAAAAGAAATTCTGGTTCAGAGAAACAAAAATAGTAAAAAGACAAGAGCCTACACTAAATATTATAGCCTTTTGTGCACATAAATAAATATGAATGTTGAGCTTGGGAATTTTGGGAGAAAAAGCTTCAATAATTCCTCCACTTTTTGTAAAGATCATGACAAGTGCTGATGTAATAAAAAAAAAGTTAAGAAGAGATAATAAAATAACAAAATCACTAGCAACAGCAACAACATTTATAATAGTAATAAATGTATTAACAACTTTTTATGTGACATGAGAACTATCAGAAGTGAAAATTCAAAGATCAAGACAAACCATTTGTTTATATTCTTAGGTTTCAAAGAGAAAAGGCAACATCATGGAGAAATGTGATTGTGAGGAAAAAATAAAAGATATGCAATGATGCATTTAAGAAAACGAATGGGAAGCAAAAAATATGCAAGGTTCTTTTCCTGTCTGTGTAGTATTCCTTCTCTCTGACCTTTTGTCCATTCAGTATGTGGCTAGATGTTTGTGGATTTGGTTCTCAAGAGAGAAAGGGGAGGTGAGGAGCATTTCTGTATTAATTTAACCAGGAGGTACACGGAGAAGTGTTTTATGGATTTATGGTTTCCCTCGAGTGGGAATAAGGTTTGTTTCTGCATGTGACTTTGGGGGATGAAATAAGGAAGAATGAGTAAAAGGTCAATGAAAATCTGCACGTCTGTGCACTGAGGCCCTGCCAGCACTTTGCTTTAAATGTTTGTAACCTTCCTTGCTGTCACACCCTGTGATAGCATGCTATGAGACTGGAAAGTAATGGTGCTCAGTATTCTTGCTGTTCTAGCAGAATCTATGACTGCTGTGTCACTGCTCTCACTACTACTGAAGACAATTTTGCTATAAGATTTCTTTTTAATTATCATGTATTACTAACCTATTAGCACTTTGTATCTGTTATTAATGATGACATAAAAAATAACATAGTTGTAATTTTGAATACCAAGGTGGAGAAACTGTTACAGATTTTATTTCATTTAAAATATTTTTATCTTTTTGTTAAAAATACTTAGTTTTCCTCCCCCTGAGTGGGGAACAGCCTTACCAGGTCACAGAGGAGGACAATGCAGCCAGTCCTGATGATTGGCTAGGGTCAGATAGAATGGGAGGACCTCCCCTATCAGTGGACTTGGAGAGGGGCATGGGAGGAGATGAGGGAGGGAGGGTGGGATTGTGAGGGAATGAGGGAGCGGGCTACAGCTGAGATACAAAGTGAATAAACTATAATTAACATAAAAGAAAAATGAAAATAAAAAAGGAAAAAAAAATGTTTAGTTTTCATATTCAATGTTGTTTCAAATAATAATAATATAAATAAGACACTGTTTTCTATATCTAATATTCTGCTTTCATTTAGTTAATCTACACTTACTTTTTCAGTGATTTTTATTTTCATAATTTTATAGACTCATCTAAATTTCTTTACATAAAAATCTAAATGTTTAGATATTTCCATCCTCTTTTTAGCAACAAAAAGAGCAAAAGAGTATTTTCTATCCTCCATCTTCAACACTACTCTAAAAAACACATATACCATGACCTCCTTTCCATCATGATATCAAATTTTCTGACTCTAATAAACAGTTTGGTCTGTGAAGCCCACATTCTCATGCTATCAACTTTATTTTCTAATGTTTCAAATTATATTTACCAACCAATCCACTGCATTAGAATAAAAATCTCAGTGGCTAAAGAGCTGACTGTAAAAGCATGATAATGGGGCTAGGATGCCCAGCATCTACATATGAAGAGGTTGCTTGGGCTACTTGCTTCAATCACAGCACCAGCCATGGAGTGACAAGATTTCTGGACTTTGGTGGTCAGCTGAAAAGATGTGTCAGTGTATCTCAGATTCTTAGTCACAACCCACACGTGCACAAACATGTAAATACCATATATACATACTCATACTCATGTGAAAATGCATATATGTGCCACACACAAATGCACGATGAATTAAATAAACACATATGAATGAGTGTCATCCTTTTATTTAGAATTCATTGTAGGTTATGATACTGTACTCATCCCTACCTCTTCTGTTTTCTTCCTTCCTGGTCGATTTCAGTAGATTTTAAAATATGATAGAATTTCACCTTGGGAAAAAAAAATCTCCTTTCTGCTTTACATTATGTGCATATGTAAAGCAACAAATAAGGAATGCTGTGACTGTATAATGACATTTTTTTCTATATGTGAAAATCACAGCTGGAGTTTTAAGGTAAAATTATCTGTTTTCCCTCCCCACACTGAAACCTTGATAAGTACTCTAGTCTAAAACATAAGAGTTTATGAGATTTTCTTGTTTTCAACTAACATTTGCATACTTTTCCCTAGAATGTCAAATATTGGAACAAGAACCACTTAATGCTGAGAAATCCAGAATTTATCACGTACTTTACTGCTTTGAAATCCTATAAAAATCCATGGATTTACATTCTGGGTTATTTATGACTAAAGTGATGTCTTGAATCTGCATTAGTGAGAATATGAAATTTTTGCTGTATTAACATTAAATTTACATCATGCCACATGAAAATGTTCACCAAAAAATTCCATAAATTTTTATTTCTTTTTCTGAGCAAGATATCACAAAAAGAAATAGTTATGCTATTTAATATTTATCTTCATAGGGTATATGGAAATAGTTAAAAATGTATATCATGGATTCCAAGAGGTATTCTTTGATCTTTTGAAAGAAAAAATTCATATTATTTGCTTTCCATTAATCAGAACTCTCAAAACACTTTTAATAGGTGTTTTTCATTTTTGTTGCTGACAGATCTCAGGTTTATGAGTCTTTATTAAAATTTAGTAAGAAAGATTAAGTGTTCTGTTCTCTTTAGTTATAAATCAAAGTAAAATGTTCCATTCTAGTTTCTATAGCTACATTGAAACTTTCTTTAAAGAATATTTAAAGAATATTTAAAAGAATATTTTATTTATAAAATAAAGTCAAGCTTCTTAACTCAAATGCCAACAGACTCCCAAAATGTTGCCCTAAAATAAGCTTACATAAAACACAGATGACCTTCTATGTTTCAGTGGCCTATATTTGGTCTTGATCTTTTCCTCTGCTTATTATGCATAACAAATTTGAATCATAGATTTAAAAACCATTTGTAGCTCCCTTCATACTCCTTTTACAAAATATCCCTTTGAGACCTAATTGGTTGAGTAAAGACAGAGTCTCATTCATTCCAGAATGACATATAATTCACTTTCTATCTTACTTTGTTCTTGAATTTCTGATCCTGTTGTCTTCATTTGTCTAGTACTAGGATTACAGGTTTGTGCCACTAGGTTTTATGCAATTTTGGGGACTGAATTTTGCGTGGTAGACAGGACATAATTTAATAATTGTGGAATATCGTAATTTACTTCACAAACACCCTTGTCATACTTAGGGTTTTGTTTTGTTTTTGTCTGCAATGGGCTCTTATCTTTTAATCTATTTGAATAAAGGCCATTTTAGATTTTCTGTATATCTTGCATCCTCTCTTCCTGGGTTCACAGGACTTAGTGCATGGATTTATAACAATGTTTATTCCATTACTTATGTTGCACCACTAATGGTATATTTACCTATAAATAATATATAAACTTGACTACCCTTTTCTGTTAGTTTTATGCTGAATCAAATAACACGTGATAAAACTCTGCCTACTTCCATTTTTTTTCCCTCCCAAATTCATGCACTCTTTGTAAAACCCACTGCACCGGTTAGTACTGCCAGAATGTTCAGGACGGAGGGACTGTCTTAGAGAATGCAGGTGGTTTTCTAGCCATTCCATCGCTGAAGAAGAGCAACTCTCTATCCCCAGATGTCACCAATTGTCAGCAATAGTTTAAAGTTTGATTTTACTGCGCATATTTATGATGTATGTTTGTATGAGTTTCTTACCCTCACACACTCTCTCTCTGTCACTCTATGTGTGTGTGTGTGTGTGTGTGTGTGTGTGTGTGTGTTTGGTGTTCCTGCATGTACACATGCTATGTGTGTATGGAGGTTAGAGGAAAATTTAGACTTTGCTTCTCCAATTTTCATGGAAGCTTTGGGACCAGAAATCACATTGCTAGGTTCACTAGGCGATGATCTTTATCCTCTAAGGTATTTCAACAGCCCTAAATTATCAGCCTTTCCTCTTTTTCCAAGTTAGTGATTAGAATCACATACATTCTCACATGAGTGTTCTCTTCTGAGTGGCAAATACTTACTAGCCTTGTGGTTACAATTTCAATATCTGGTTCTCTAGTGTGATCAAATGGGATGTTTGCTAGGTAATCTCTAAAATGTACAACTCTACTTGTGCTTTTTCTTTCCTATTAGCGTAGAAATCCATTGAAGTCAGGAAGCATATCCTCACCAATAGACCAGAATTCCTCTTAATATCTCTGAAGTACAAAAATATGTCATATATGTATATGTTCATATATATATATACATATTTATATTTCTAAATTTTTGAAAACATAAGTCTATTACATATTATATGAACTCTTATTTTCTAAAACAAGATCATGCAGACACAAAATATACATGGTAAAATAATGAACATTGGGGATCTGGCATAAAACAAACAACATATTGAAATCACTAGTGCTGTAGGAGATTTCTTGATATTTTATCAGTTTTAACAAATGAGACTCAATGGTCCCAGCACTTAAACACCAAGAGAAATTCATTTTCAATTACTTTTATTAGTAGTAATTGCCTGTTTACATTTTACTTTATTATTTTATTATTATTTATTTATTAAATTATTACAATTTATTCACATTGTATCTAGGTTCTAACGCCCTCCCTCATCTCCTCCTGATCTCACCCCTTCTCCTTCTTCTTCCCCTATCCCTGTCCTCTATTGATAGGGGAAGTCCTCCTCCCCTACTGTCTGACCCTAGCCTATCAGGTCCCATCAGAACTGCCTGGATCCTCTTCCTCTGTGGGTTGGCTAGGTTACCTAGGGATCAAGAAACAGGCAAGTAAATTCATATCAGAGACTGTCTCTTCTTCCCTTGCTAAAAGACCCACGTGGACACTAAGCTGTCTGTCTATGGGCTACAGTTGAGCAGGAAGTCGAGGTCCTCTTCATGCATAGTCTTTGGTTGATGCATCAGTATCCGCAGTTCCCCCTGGGCTTAGTTTTTTGTTTTTTTGTTTTGTTTTGTTTTGTTTGTTTTTGTTTTTGTTTTTGTTTTTGGCATTTTGGCTTTTTGGTCTCTCTGTAGCGCTCCTGTCCTCTCCAGACTCTTCTATATCCCTCTTGCATAAGATTCTCAGAACTCTGCTGAATGTTTGACTGTGAGTCTCTGCACCTTCCTTGATCCCTTGCTAGGAGGACCCTTTAAGTGGACATCTGTAGTAGGCTCCAGTCCCTTTGCGTCCTTTCTACTGCTTCCAGTGTATTTCCTGTTTTCCCTAGGGTCCTCCTTGTTGTTTAGCTTCTTTAGATAGATTTTATTATGTTTATACTACATTATCGCTAATATCCACTTATGAGTGACTATATATCATGTGTGTCTTTCTGCTTTTGGGTTACCTCACTCACGATGATCTTTTCTAGTCCCACCGTTTGCCTGCAAATTTCATGATTTCCTTGTTTTTAATAGCTGAGTAGTATTCCATTGTGTAAATGCAGCTCACTTTCTGTATCCATTCTTCAGTTGTGGGACATCTAGGTTGTTTCCAGATACTGGCTATTGCAAAAACTCAAGTGACAACACATGCTGGAGAGGATGTGGAGAAAGGGGAACCCTCCTCCATTGCTGGTGGGAATGTAAACTTAGACAACCAGTTTGGAAGTCAATCTGGCCCTTTCTCAGATATCTGGGAATAGTGCTACCTCAAGACCCAGCTTTACCACTCTTTGGTATATATCCAAAGATATTCAACCATACAACAAGGCTGTTTATTTTTTAAAATAACCTACAAACGTGCCTGACAACTTTAGTTTTAGGTTTCTTTATTTTAGGTTTCTTTTTCATGTTTTACAGTATTTTTTTCCCATCAAAAAAACTGATTTTTTTATTCTGGTTTTGTTGTTGTTGTTTGTTGTTTATTCCTTTCTCTTAGTCCCTTGTATTGTTTATTTAGTAGTGACTCCTTAGTAAAAATTTAGCTATCTTTATAACTTGAATTGTATCTAAATTATATAAAAGTCAGATATTTAAAAGCATTCAAAATTCATATTTCAGGTAAATTAATATGAATGATACTTTTTATATTTCTACACATCCATAGTCAAAGCCTTATCTGTATTTACGAGAATATTATAGTCAATGCCATTATAAGACTAGTGTTTATGCATCCAAATCTCATAGTGAATGACAAATCTCATAGTGATTAATTGGAAAAAGTCACAAAATTAATTTACATTGCTTTAATACATTAAATATATAAAAATGTAACTTTTATTTGTTCCTTTGGTTTTTGTTACAATTCTTCCACTGTGCAATATCCTTCCAGGGTTTGCATTTCAATGTTGAAAATCATAGTTCATAGGATGCAATTCAGTGGTGATATTACTATCTTCACTATTCATCATCCTCCTTCAATAAGTCAAAGTTAGCAGAATAATGAAATGTCTTTTTTCCCTTACCTCAAATTGATTGAATATTCCTGAATTAAATCAGTCATTTATCACAAGCCTCGGATGAATCCAGTGAAGAGGAAAATCATTTCTAAAGTCTTTATTGATGCAGTAGTTACTGCACTGTTATAAAATATGATGCTATTAGTTCTTAGAGCCTATTTATCATAAAGGTCATAATCCTAATGTCATGCTACTTCTATTACCCTATAGGAAGAATACTATTTATATACACAATATGTCACTGGGCATATTAAGCTGTCTCATCATGCTAATCATGTAATATAAGCATGCCAGCTCTATTACTCTAATGCATTTTGCTGTATCAAATATGACAGAAAATAAATTTATCTGAGTAGTTAATAGGTGTCTATATAAATATATTTAATAGTGGAAATTTCATAGGTGATTTGTTGGTTAGGTTCATTCCTAATTTAATTCTAAATATTATGATTATAATTTTAGTGTCTATATTACATTATGTTCAAAATCAAAGGAAAGCATATCTGTCACCTAAGACAATATATAAATGTATAAACGTTAACCGATAGCAAAAGGATATTTTAGATAATTCTATGTAAGTCATAAAATGATTTAAGTTTGATTGTATACTCTAATTTTTCCAAGCCTTCTTTTTCCTGTTCACTCATTTCTTACCTCCATTGGACCACTCTGTTCACCTCATCATATCCTGAGACTGGAATCTCCTCTCCATATGTAACATATTATTTTACTGCATATTTAAGATCATTATTCTCTGCTTTGTGTAAATAATTGTGGGTGTCCTTAAACTCAAACTTGAAAGATTATTATGGCAAAAAAAAAAAAATAGCCCTACCATCGATGCTACTTAGTAATTTCCCACCCATGACTCTCTCATTCCTTACTGGTTTATAATTATCCCCTGACCTTTCTCTGTGTGTAGAGTTGAATCCAAAATTAAAAAACAAAAACAAACTATCTACCCATCATTTTAAAGATGTGTTAGTATATATCTGTCAGCATAATTCACTCAGCCAATGCTTATCTCGCATCCTTTAGGTTATAATAGTCGTACAATTGCATATAAATCCCCTTAAAATGAAAAGACTTTCTTTTAATGAGACTTCCATTGTTACTTTCTAACTCACAACTCTGCTGATCAGTTTCGTTTTAATTGACATTTTTAAGGAACTGCAAGTACTAGGAAACTTAAATGTCAATGTTTATTACAGCACTGTTGACAAAGGCTACCTTATAGAACCAACCTAGCCATAGAAAAACAAAGAACAAGATGAACATAAGATCCATTCCATGGGGCAGAGCCAACCTCTGACCCTATTAATGATTGCTATGCTTGCAGACAAGACCTAGCATAACTGTCTTCTGAGAGGTTTCGTCCAGCAGCTCCTGGAAGCAGATACAGAGACCCACAGCAAAACAGGCCTGATTTCAGACAGTCTTGTGGAAGAGTGGGAGGGAGGAATGATGGAGCTAGCGGGGGTGGCCAAGAACAACACAGGAAGACCTACAAAGTGAAAAAAAAAAAAAAAAAGAAAACCTACAGAGTCAACTAACCTGGGCCCATAGGGGCTCACAGATACTGAACCACCAATCAAAGAGAATATGTGGGCTGGACTTTGGATTCTACACAAATGTAACAGAATCACAGCTTGGTCATGATGTAGTTATCCTGCAGTTAGAGTAGGGGTTGTCTCTGACTCTGTTGCCTGTCTTTGGCTTTCTTTCTCCTAGCAGGGCTGCATTTTTCTGCCTCAAGCATGAGCTTGGTCCTCTGGTGAATTGATGTGCCAAGGTGTGTTGTTACCCCTAGGGGCATCCCCTTCTCTGAGGTGAGGGTGAGAGAGGAGTGCAGGAAGGGGTTGTGAGGGTGGGACTGAGAAGTGAGGAGGGAGGTGACTGTGATCAGGCTGTAAAGTGATTAAATAAATTAATTAATGAAGAGAAAATAGACTCATTTTGGAATCTTGTTAGTCAGCCATATAAAAGAATGTTTTGTTTTGTTTTGCAGGAAACTAGAAGCAATGGAAAGTAATGGCATTTATTCAATTAAAAGAGTATCAGAAAGACATATATATTTTCCTCTCATTTACAATTCCAGTGTTTTATATTGATGATTTGATCTTGTCTATTTCTGTTGAAAAGAGTAATTCCTGATAACATTTTCTCATAATCATAAAGTATTCTTGCTCTGATATTTCACATTGGTGATAGAACTTTGCAAAACGTGTTTCCCTACATTCACTGAACTGGAATCTGTTATGTTTTCATTACATAGCATATTTAAAATATTGCAAGTTATTTTTCCAGGTTTAACATTTTATCCCACATAAACATAATGGGCTCATGTAGCTGTTTCTGGATGCTCTAATAATAGTCCTGTGGTCAAGAATTAGGACTGTAGTTCACCAGAGTTTCACAAGAATGCTTTATTCACATCTCTTTCTATTTCCAGCAAAGCTCAGTCGGGATCCATTGATAATATTCTCATAGCATTAAAAAGAGTGTTGCTGTTGAAGAGACAGTTTTTGCCGTTAAGTACACTGCTGCTCTCCCACAAGACCTGTAATCATATCCCAGCACCCATGTCCAGCAGTTCACAACCAGCAGAAACAACAGTTTCAAAAGATCTGCTCCTTTTTCTGTGTCCGCAAGCATTTCACTCAAGCAGGGTACACACTGACACACAGACACAGACAGACACACACACACATACAATGAGTAAATAAATAAATATAAAATAAAAAAGACAAGTATTAAAATACTTAAAATGAATATGAAACATTCACCATTTCACATGACACTTTAGAACCAACTTGTTTTTTTTTTTCTGGAACGTTTTGAACAAGTATTTCATATTATTGCTTTGCTCTCAACTTAGGCTTCATCTAGACATCATGAAGGATGATAAGAAAAAAAGTCTATGAAAATTTAAGGATAGAAAAAGAACAAACTGATTCTTCAAAATGTTCCTTAAAGTGCTGGAAACAACAGTGAAATCAAATCAGAAGCCAAGCTTAGTGAGCACACTTCAATATGGTGGTCTTTAAATTTTTAGTTAAACTTAAAATTAAGATGTAAACTGGATGTGGTGGCACATGCCTTTATTCCCAGCATTCAGGGAGACAGAAACAGGCAGTGTGAGTTCAAGGTCAAGCTGGTCTACAAAGCTAGTCTAGGACAGCCAAGGCTACATAGAGAAACCCTGTCTCAAAAAACAAAACATAAAAAGCAAGACATAATTAAGGTACCTGAAATTATCTTTATGATATGATAATATCCATAGTTAACCAAACCAAAACAAAAAGTAACATGAAATTAAGGTACCTGAAATTGTCTTTAAAATATGATAATATAAATAGTTTTACTAATAATACAATCTATGTTTCTAATATTTTTGTATATTCAATATGATTCTAAACAAGATTAGAGGGCCTTATTAATGAAGAATCAACAAAAAGTTTTGTTTATTTTTGTACTGTGTATATAGGCAGGTGAATTGTTTTCAAATACATGAAAATATTATCAAATATTCTGGAATGTAATATAATTTTGAAATGCTGAAATTAGGATACAATTTTATTTTAATCAGATGTTAAAGGTAAAGGCAACGTTTTAGTATATACTTTTATATTTTGTATATTTTTTAATGGTATAAGTATAGAAATGTTTAATTTTGTCATTTTAAAAACATTATCCCATCAGGGAAATGCAAATCAAAACAACCCTGAGATACCACCTTACACCCATCAGAATGGCCAAGATGAAAAACTCAAGTGACAACACATGCTGGAGAGGTTGTGGAGAAAGGGGAACCCTCCTCCACTGCTGGTGGGAATGTAAACTGGTACAACCACTCTGGAAAGCTATCTGGCGCTTTCTAAGACAATTAGGAATAGTGCTTCCTCAAGACCCAGCTATACCACTGCTAGGTATATACCCAAAGCTTGCTCAAGTACACAAAAGGGATACTTGTTCAACCATGGTTATAGCAGCTTTATTTGTAATAGCCAGAACCTGGAAACAACCCAGATGTCCATCAACAGAAGAATGGGTACAGAAATTATGGTATTTCTACACAATGATATACTACTCAGCAATCAAAAAGGAGGAAATCATGAAATTTGCAGGCAAATGGTGGGATTTAGAAAACATCATTCTGAGTGAAATATCCCAGAAGGAGAAAGACAAACACGGTATATACTCACTTATATAGACCTATAAGATATGATAAACATAATGAAATCTATACACCTAAAAAAGATAATCAAGAGAGCGGACATGGGGTAAGAGGATCAATCCTCGTTTAGAAAGACAGATGGGATGTGCATTGAATGCATGACCGGGGTCTACTGAGCGCATCTGAAAGCCTCTAACTAGCAGTGTTTTCAAAGCAAAGACTCATGACCAAACCTTTGGCAGAGTACAGGGAATCATAAGAAAGAAGGGGAGTTAGTCTGATGGGGAAAGGATAGGAGCTCCACAAAGACCAAATATATCTGGGCACAGGGTCTTTTCTGAAACTGACATTCAACCAAGGACCATGTATGGATATAACCTAGAACCTCTGCTCAGATGTAGCCTGTGGTAGCTCAGTAACCAATTGGTTTCCCAAAGTGAGGGGAACAAGGACTATTTCTAACAGGAACTCAATGAAGATACCTGATAAAACAGGATCAGATGAATGGGGGGAGGTCCCCCCCTATCAGTGGACTTGGAAAGGGGCACAGTAGTGATGAGGGAGGGAGGGAGGGACTGGGAGGGAATGAGGGTTCGGGGCACGGCTGGGATACAGAATTAATAAAATGTAACTGATAAAAATAAATAAAAAAAAAAAAAAAAAAAAAAAAAAAAAAAAAAATTAAAAAAAAAAAAAAAAAACATTATCAAAGTACAAATACCGAAGAGTAAAATATTGTTTTTTTATCTGTTTTCCAGAATGGTAAAAAACAGAAACCAAACCAAAACAACAATAAAAATCCAGTTAGAATACAAATTCAGGCTTGTACTAGTAATTTGATTAATGTACTTCTAGGAACAATTTATTATTTTTTACTATTACCATAACAAGGAATTGCAGCAGTAGGATAATTCTACCATTATTAAGAACATTAACAAACAAATACATTTAATTCTGTCACATTTTTTTTGATGGCAGAGTGGTTTCAGTATTACATACAGGATCGGAATGGACAGAGAATAGGTTGGAGAATTAGCATGAAATAAGGTTAAGTTAAAAAAACAAACAAACAGCAAGCTCAGTGGGTCAGAGCACTGGCTGCACTTCTAGAGGACCGGATTCAATGCCCAGCACCCACATGGCAACTTAAAAATGTCTGTAACTCCAGTTCCGAGGGTTTAAACACCCTCACACAGACACATATTTAGGCAAAACACAAATAATGGAATTAAAATGATAAATAAAAATAAAATTTTTAGGAAAATAAAAAGACCTGGGCATGGTGGCCTGTAATCCCAGCTATCAGGGGGGCAAAGGCAGGAGGATCTTTGTGAGTTTGAGGTCAGTGTGGTCTACAAAGCAAGTCCAGGACAGTCAGAACTAAAAAACAAACAAAAGAAAAACAAAAACAAAACAAAAACCAACAACATGGAAGACAGTACCCTAAAAGTCACCACTTTGTGGATATGATATTATACATTTCTCTGTGCTTTTTACCATGATTTTTTTTCTAGGTAAAGTAATCTGAGATTATAGAAAACAACTGTTTATTTTCTTTGAGAGATTAAAGCTTTTCACCTTTACATGATATTATATTTCAGACTTGTTGTAATGTATCACCTCCACTGTACAAAATAAATTATAGTACAACGTATCCACAGCAGGAGAGTAATCTAATGCATATTTCTCTAAAAGCAAGTGGAAATGACCTCAATGTGAGACATATGCTAGAAATAACAGATAATAAGCCTCTGTGCCTCCTTGTGTGCGTGCGCACACACACACACACACACACACACACACACATATTTAATCTTAACATAAAAGCTTGAGCTCAGCTGAGAATCTTTCTGATTGTATCACTGAAACAGAAACCACATGTGAACTACAGAACTGAACATACAATATAAAAAAAAAAGTTTTACTCAGTATCCAGTCACAAAGGAAGACACTGATAAAAGTATTCATTGATTTAAAAGCCACTGAAAATAATTAATACATAATAAAACAGTTAACACAGGAAAATAATATTTTAAGTTATCCATGAGTTATAAGTAATATATAATCAAGTTTAATATATATTAAATTATATATATAGTTTCAAAGCAATTATATGTATCAATTATACATATGCAAACAAAATCATGTTTAAATATTGAAACTGAAAATAAAATGTATGTACTACTTTCATATTAATGAATATGATCAAACAAGCAAAATTTATATAATCAGCAACTTCTTTGACCATTGGGCAAGAAATATTTTAAAACTAAATGTTTAGGGAGTAAAAATATTATTTTGAAACAACATGATGTTTTTTAAGGAAATACACTGACACGACATTGTGAAACAAGGAGCTGCAAACAGGCCACTGAGTATGCTTTCCCTTGGTCATCCACTGTAGGGCACACAGCCTACCTTTAACAGTAGTGTGTTTCCCCAAGAAGAGTAGGAAACTGAATTCTCATTTGACAGTGAAAATCAGTTCTGGGTTAAGGATGGAAGGGTGTGTCCACCTCTCTTTCGGCTCCAGGGCCCCACCTTGTGCAGACCCATGCATGCTGCCCTTGGCTCTGTTCCTTTGAGCTTTGAGAATGTGGATTGAGAGGACCTTGTTATCTTGCTGTCCTCCTTCCCCTTTGGCTCTTAAAGTTTTTCTGCCTCACTTTTTTTTTTTTTTAACATCTTTTCTTTCACAGGGTTTCCTGATTGTTGAGGGGAGGGATCTGACAGTTTCATCTGTTTAGGGCTGTATGTTCCATGGTCTCTCAGGCTCCGCACGATGTCTGTATGTGGGTCCTTGTTTGTTCTAATATGCTGCTGGCAGATGTTTCTCTGATGTGGCTGAACAAGGCATTGATCAGAGTTCAATTGTTTGCTGTTTTCTTTTTGTTTGCTCTTTTTCATATAGACTTGGCATAAGAGCAGTGACCAATGACGAAGACACAACCTGAATTTAATGCTATTATAATTTTTCTATTTCTTTCAAACAAATTATTTCAGTTCATTCTAATACAGCCTAACCAAAATTCTCAGGCCAGCGTTCAATGTCAGGCAGATGCTCTACCAGAATTAATGCATATGAATACCAATTACCTATAGAATTCTTGCTCCTCCCCAAGTCCTCATGAACTAGGCTTGTACTATCCTCCTTTTTGGAGGCATTCCGGTGCTACCAGAACAGCTCTCAGCACATTCTGCAGCTGCTTTAGCCTGCTGCTGTGACTTCTACATTCTTCTACAACCAATTTTCCCCATAGGTCTTATAAGCACATGCCCATTTTTATCATATCAATGGCCATACTTCTTGGTACCAAATTACTACATCACCAAATTACATATTTTTTTTCATATATTTCAAATTTCATATTTTTTCATCTGTGGCAGAATACCTGGTAAACACAAGTTTAGAAAGGAAGTGCTTGTTCAGGCTCAGAGAGTCCATCATGGCAGGGAATGAGGCATATTATCAGTTTGTGACCAGAGGGAGACAGAAATGAGTGCTGCTGCATGCTTGCCTCTTTACTGTTAATTCAATCCCTATGCCATCTGACAAAAATCACACCACCCACACTCAAGCTGAGTCTTCTCACCTAGGTCAAATCTCTTGGAAAATGCTCTAACAGACCCAACCAGAACAGTGTTTTCTAGGTTGTTATAAATTCTATTAAATTTCCTGTGGCGTTAAGCCACTACAGTAAGTACTAAAAGAGATAATGTGACTCTCAGTAGGGTCAGACATCAATAAGGTGCCAAGAGAGTTTTAAGAGACACATGGTAATAGCTGTAATATTTGATATTGCTGAACCTGACATGCAGCTAGGCTGTTGTTCACTAAAGCCCTATAAAACGAGGCTGGTGATGAGTTGATTTTACATCTAAAGTAGCACAAAATATTTAAGTAATATTTAATGCATAAAATGTGCATAATTATTTTAAAACAAAATAATCATTTCAATTTTTTTATTTTTTTATCTCATAACTGGACAGTAACTTTCTTATTTACTTCATTTCCATCATCACCCATGTAGGTATTTGTCTAATGTGTTTCCACTTAGTTATCTGGAATACATTTGATATTTCAGTTGAAAGGACTATATTAACAAAAAGCTTATGAGTGAAATTTTATCACAAAATGACTGTTGTGTTTAAATTTTCCTAATGATTTGTGTTAGTCTTCTTGAATTTCTTTGTCACAGAGCTTGTGACATAATTTCAAAGATAGCATATTACTATCAAAAATATAAATTATACTATGAAGATGTAAGAATGTCTATTCAAAATTAAGCACAAGTTAGATGAAAAACTTGTTTTCCAAAAAGTTTTGAAATATGTATTATAATTAACAATGAATTAGTTTTAATTTGAACTTTCTAAAGTTATCTTAATTCTCTACTTCACTGAGAATGTTTAAACATTATTGTTAAGGTACAAAAATAGAAAAAAAAAACGTGTGTTTTATATTTTTCAAATGTAAACCATTTTGTATTTAATTTGATATTCTAGCAATATATGACTTCCTGGCTCCAATATAATGGCTTATAAACTGCTCAGAAATTCTGGGGACATCAAATACTTTCTAAGGCACAGTATTTTTAAAGGCTGAGTGCAAATGGATCAAAACCATATGGCAACCCTTTCTTTAAAATGAATTTCACATGGTAAAATGAAAAGAGGAGAAAGACCTGGGAAGAACTCCTATAAATTTAGCCTATGAATTCCTAAACCTAACACTGTATTTTTTATTTATTGTTTTGTTTAGTTTTGTTTTGCTGAGCATGAAGCTGAGCATGTTGCTAGCATGAAGCATTGCTCTCCTCTTCCTAGATTGAAAAGAAGCTTGCTTAGAAATGTCAGGGAAGTGGAGTAGCTTCCAGTACTTTCATTTCAACAGAACACGTTAAGGGTTATGCCTTAAAACATAACTGTTTTTAGTAACTTTCATCCTCTGCAGAGTGTCTGTATTCTGGACTTGAAAAGAAATATATGATATGAGCATGATTTGTAATGAGAAAAACATTTAAACTAATATTATATTTTCCAAATTTGAAAGAAATATTACTATAAAATGCTTTTAAATTTATTCTCTGAGATTGCATACATTCATACAGCAAACATGACTTCATAGGTGCAAACAAATAGAACATTGTCACAAGAAGTTTACAAAGGAGGTAGAGGGAAGGTTTGAGAACAGGCTTGAACTACATGTTAAAGACATGACAGCATTACAAAGCAAAATCAAAAGCTCCAAGAACCCCTTAAAAAAGGGAGAGAGAGGGTATGTAGGATCCAGAGGACTTGAGACCACCTGGAGAACATGCCCCATAGAATCAACTAAGCAGAGCCCATAGGGGCTTGCTTAGACTGAAGCAAAAACTAAAGAGACTACAAGGATTTGTTCTAGGTCTTCTGAATATATGTTGTGGTTGTTTTACTTGAGATTTTGTTGGACTCTTGGTAGTGGTATGGGGGGTTGTCTCTGACTGTTCTGCCTGCTCTCAGAACTTTTTTCCAATTGAGTTGCCTTATTCAGCCTTGATGTTATAGTCTGTGGCTAGTTTTATTGCCTCTTGTTATGCTGGATTTGGTGGATATTCTTGGGATCCTGCTCTTTTTGGAGAGGAGCAGTGGATCCATGGGAGAGGGGAGACAGAGGTACAACATGGAGGAGTATGTGTTATATAAGAGAAGGGTACATTTTAAAAGAGCAAAAGGATGTCTCTATGTCCAACTCTGAATTAACTCCTTGCCAAATAATTGTTTAAAAAGGTGTAACAGGACAGGAGCCTACCACAGAGGGCCTCTGAAAGATTCGACAGGCAGTGTATCAAAGCAGATACTAAGACTCATAACCAAATCTTCAGCAGAGTGCAGGGAATCATAAGAAAGAAGGGGGAGTTAATATGACCTGGAGAGGACCTCCACAAGGACCAAATATAGAGAGGTCTTTTCCGAGACTGTTTCTCCAACTAAGGACCGTGTATGGATATAACCTAGAACCTCTGCTCAGATGTAGCCCATGGCAGCTCAGTATCCAAGTGGGTACCCTAATAAAGGGAACAGTGACTGTTTCAGACATGAACTCAATGGCTGGCTCTTTGACCTCCTCTCCCCCAAGGGAGGAACAGCCCTGCTAGGCCACAGAGGAGGACTTTGCAGCCAGTCCTGAAGATACCTGATAAAACAGGGTCAGATGAAAAGTGAGGAGGTCCTCCCCAATCAGTGGACTTGGAAAGGGGCAAGGAGGAGATGAGGGAGGCTGGGATTGGGAGGGAATGAGGGAGCGGGATACAGCAGGGATACAGAGTTAACAAAATGTAACTACTACTAAAAAATAAAAAAACTGCAAAATAAAAAGAAAATTACAAATAAGAAATGATATGTCAAGTTAACCCATGCTAAAGTCATCTAATAAGGAGGAACTCAACTGTCTTTGATGATGGATTATAACAAAAAACAATAAGTGAAATAAACTCTTTATTCTTCCCCCCAAAAAGTTTTTAATAAAAGTAAACAGAAATTATTGAGGCTTGTGCACTTAGTTCCTTCACAAACATTATACCTACTTCAATAATACTATACAATAAGGGACTTAACCATGACAAAATTATCGATTTACCATTAATAATTTCTACTGCCATCATTATAAGGCAATCTTTATATTAAAAGTTTGATGTGTATTCCTTAAAGGCACTGCTTTCATTAGCATGATGCTTTAGTTTTGATCAAAATAAATCAGAAAGGAAGGGTCCTGGCTAAACTCCAAATAGGACAATGAAGAATGAGGAAAGAATGAAGAATGGTGACAAAGAGTTAATTTTTTGGAAAGACCCCCCTTTTTAAATGTAAGATATTAACTATGACAACAGTTACCAAGAAAATATATTTTTTAAATATAGGGCATAACAAGTCTTTTAAAATTGCTTTTTAAATTTTATCTTGAGAATTTAATGTATGAGTACTTTATTTAAGTCATTTGTTATCTCTTTCTCTTTTCTCCAACTCATGAGTTATACATATAATAATAACAGCTGTGATGGATTTTATTGCTTGTCAACTTTTTAATCTAGAATTTTTTAAATCTAGGATTAACTAAACCTAAAATAAACACCTGTGAGGGAAGTTTTTCTTAATTAAATCATTTAAAGTGGGACCCACTTCTAATCCATAGCTTCAAGGTAGGGAAATACACTTTTAATCTGAGCATTACTTTCTGCTGTCAGCCTATATGAATGGAATGGAAGGAAGCTGGCTCTCTCTCTCTCTTTTTCATTAAATTACAGTTTATTCACTTTTTTCCGAGCTGTAGCCCCCTCCCTCATTTCCTCTCAAACCCACCCTTCCTCCATCATCTTTTCCCACGCCCCTCTCCAAGTCCACTGATAGAGGAGGTCTTCCTCCCTTTCCCACTGACCTTAGCCTATCAGGTCGCAAAAAGACTGGCTGCATTGCCTTCCTCTGTGGCCTGGTAAGTTTTCTCCCCTCTCAGGGAGAAGTGATCAAAGAACCAGCCACTGAGTTCATGTCAGAGACAGTCCCTGTATTCCTTACTAGGTAACACACTTGGAAACTCGGCAGCCAATGGACTTCCCAGAACAGGGGTTCTAGGACCTCTCAATGCATTATCGTTAGGTGGAGTATCGGTTTCTGCAGGCCACCAAGGGCCCAGGTGTTTTGACTCTGTTGTTCTCCTTTGAATATAACTTAAAAAATAAAACAGTACTATAGAAAAGTAATAGGTCACAGAAATTCATTTGGAAAGAAGTCACGCGATCATGTTAAGAAATCCTGGAAAATATTTCAACAAAATGTGTATCTCTTAATGATAGAAAGAACAAAATTAAGACATCAGAAATTAGTAGCGGTGGTATATGATAAACTTAGAGTCCACACTGCAATAAGTGTGTACAGTTTTAAAGCATTTCCAGTAAATTAGAAGATGATAAAGGCATTCGGTTTCCCTACTCTTATTCAATACAATTCTTTAAGTCTTAGCTAGAGTAATAAGATATGAAAAGGAATATCTTGGGTAGAAATGAAAGAGGAAAAGCCCGCAGAACATACTTATTGCAAATTACTTAATTCCATATGTAGAAGATGGCAATTAGTTCACAAGAAAATTTTAGATCTGATATATTCTTTTAGGAAAATGGCCAAACACTACTGTGGCTTTTCTGGTTTTCTAATCGAAATACAATTCCAGGTAAGCTTTGAATCTAATACTATATCAGCTCTCCTTTAATGATGTTCTATAATGCATTTATTTACCCTTTTGGACTTTTGTTTACTTCCAGGACTTTCAGCATCAATTAAAAATTTGTAATAAATGACTGTTGGGCAATTATTTGCTTAATGTCAAGTAATTAAAACAATCATTTCAATATATTGACTTTTAAAACCAAATAGGTGTGATCTCAGTTTAGAGATTTTCCTAATGGAAACAACAGTGCTTTATATTCAACTATATTTAGTTGAAACTGTTGACATTATTGAATTTGCTTTAAATTGGCTCTGGAAAAAAAATGTGTCGGCTACAATTAAAACCCCATAGAAACTAAGCTCATTTAATGCTGAAAAGGCGCATTGTCTAGCTTGTCAGGGAAAGATCGTTAGGTAACCACCAAACGTACTTGTTTATTTTAATTACTGTTTATATAACAAGTTTTGAGAATGTATAGAAACAAAAAAAAGACAATTAAACCAAGCAAACATTACAGAGCAGAGCTGATCGCTATTGGAAGTGTCAAAAATCAACCAGCAGTAGTTAATAGAAAAATGTAACCATGGTTCAGTAATCTTGAGAGGAGAGGCAGTATAGTAATTTTCCCATGAATTAACATTGCAAAGAAAGTTAATTTTGTTGTATTTCAAGTTAATCACTGTTTCTGTGAACATATATGCATGTATGCATATATATATTATATTGTATGCATTATGAATGCATAAGATGCTGGTACCTGAAAATATGAGCTACTTTGTGTGTGTGTGTGTGTAATTTTATTAATTTATTCTCAGTTCTTTTTTTCATATATATTTCATTTCATCACTTCCCAGCCTGATACAGGCCCCCTTCCCATTCTCCACCCAGTCCCATCTTCACACCCCACTCTCGCGATTCCCCCTTTTACTTCTTCTCAGAGAAAGGGGGTCCTTAAGGGGTACTAACTTACCCTGGCACCTCAAATCACCACAGGATTAACTGTGTCCTCTCCCACTGAGGCTAGACAAGGCAGCTAAGGGAAAGGCAACCAAAGGAAGGGAACAGAGTCAGAGAAAACCTCTACTCCCAATATTAGGGCGCTCACATGTTGGCTATGCTGCACATCTGATACATCTGTGGGGGTGGGGGCTGGGTCCACCTACGAAAGCTTTTAGATTAGTGGTTCCGTTTCCGTGAGCTCCCATGGGCCCAGGTTAGTTTACTCTGAAGGTCTTCTTGTGGTGTCCTGGACCCCTTCAGCTCCTTTTAGCCTTTCTCCTAATCGTCTACAAAGCTCCCAGAGCATGGCCTACTGTTTGGCTGTGGGACTCTCTATCTATTTCAGTCAGCTGCTGGGTGAAGCCCTCTCAGAGGCAAGCATAACAGAGTGTGATTAACAGTGTCAGCGGTTGTCTGTCTCCTTGGGGTGTGTCTCAGGCTGGGCCAGTCATTGGTTTGCCATTCTCCCTTATCTTTATCTTTATCTATCTTTATCGCTGCATTTCTTGTGACAGCCCCAATACTCAACCAGCAGTAGTTAACAGAAAAAAAATGTACCTGTGGTTTAGTAACCATCTGAAAGGAGGGTCAGGATAGTAATTTTTTTTTACCTGAATTAATATTGCAAAGAAAGTTAATGTTGTATTTTAAGTTAATCACTAAATCTGGAGAGCAAAAGAATGATAGTCTGAAAAATTATCACACAAATAGTGTTTCTTAATTTAGACTCATATCTAATTGATACTTATATATTGCTTTATGCTATCAAAGATAATAAATATTTCTTAGTTAACTATTTGGAAAAGACCACTATGTTCATTATTTAATTTATTCCCTGTGTCTTTCTCCATGTAAGTGTCCCACGTATCTCAGAAATCAACAGGATCAACAAGAAATTTTGCTAATGATTTCAGAATTTAATTACATCACTGTCTCTTGGAAAATATTTGTAGCTCCAAATGCAGTCATTTTTATTCAGAATTGTGATTCTGTGGCCATCTTCTCTCCCCTATTAATGCTAGGAAAAGTTAGCTAATGGCCAATACAACCTGTGGATTGTGTGGGAATACTGGAAATGTGGTGGGTAGGAACTGATTTTTGAATAAAAAGAAGTGTCAAATGTATACTGTGTGAAATTACACCATAGGAATTAAAAGCATGTGAGAAGAAACACTAAAGTTTAGCTTATCTGTTGCTCACTCTTTCTTGGTTATAATTGGATAGCACCTTTCATCAAGCTTGATATAGAATATTGTTCTTTAGTGAAACAGAAAGAATTTTGAGTTTTGAAGCCTCAGTTTTGGGAGAATAGAATAGAGCTGTGCAAAGGTGGATCTCACCTGTAGCCTTGACTGTCCTGGACTCACTTTGCACTTTGTAGATGAGGCTGTCCTCAAACTCAGAGATTCACCTGTCTCTGCCTCCCAGAGTGCTGGGATTAAACCTCTAGCTTTTTTATTTTTATTTTTAGATTTTTATTTGGTGCTTTGGTGAGTATTACGTCACAGAATCTACTTTCTCTAAATGGTTGGTTTGCTACTCTTTCTTAAATTTGTAACGTAGAGATATATGGCTCTGTACTCTTTCACTCAGCATCTCAAGGTTTGAATCATGAACAGAAAGCAACCATTATTGGAGATTATGTTTTAGCAAATATGTTACATCTCTTAAGGTTTAACTGAAATAATGGGAAACTTATTTCAAAGCTAATGTCAGTGAAGACCAACTGCAATGCCCACAGCCACATTAGGTATAAGTTTCTGGTGGGAAGTCCATTTTAAGTTAATAATTTTATCCACTTGAGGCTACTTCTACCATTTGTGGCACCACATACTTATGTAACAACAATGGGTTTTGTTCTTAGTATGTTCATATAATTGTTTTTACCCTTTCAAAATAAGCCCTTATCACATGATTCTCAACTAAAGGAATATACTAGAAATTTATTTGTTGGAGATCTTGTGAGTTTTAAATATGAAATCAATGAAACCCTCATCACTATGTTTGCTATGACATAAGCCTTCTCCTGATATTACAGGATCAGAGTCATGTTTGACTAGATGTTATTCTGTGTTCACCATCTCTCACATTAACAATTTCTACAAATCTGTAGAAACTTTTAGGCAATCTATTTAAAAGGCTACTAAGACTGCTTCTCACTCTACAAACATAGGATTGTATTGTACTCTAATTTTTAGATAAAATATAAGATCTAAAAATGAAATTTTGAGTCTCACTTCTATGGTTACACATTGTAATCTCAGAATGTACAATCCTCAGATTGGTCCAGTTGACCCTTAGTAACTTACTCTACATCTATCAAAAAACCCAGCCTTTTTTTTTTTCTATTTCTGTCAATTTATTATCAACACATCTTGTTATTTCACTATTTGGAACTTTATTTACTTTCACATTTTCCTTAAAGTAAAATTTAAGGAAATTTTTCAATTTCCAATCTATGAACATTTGTTTATTTTTGACATTTGAATATCATTTAAACATTGAATCTTCACTAAACCTAAGTCCTAAGTTCAGAATAATATATGTGCCTAATTCTCTAAATGAAATTAGCCATGTGTGTTTTATTTGTATTTAGTTGTTTATAACCATTATTGTTCTGAATTGTGCAATTTATCTTGGCAAGTGGAATGAGTAATAAATATGGAAATATGTGGGATGTAGCCTTTATCCTCTTGTATTTTTTGTCTTATGTCATGAGGAAATCTTGTCTTATTAAGACACAGGTTTTGAGACCCATGAAAATCAGTTTGGAGACCAACCTATGGTGGGAGAACAATCTGTGAAAATTCTTAATAACCTCCACCAAATGAATCTCAGTGAACATCAGATGAGGAAGCAGGAGTTTACTGTGTTACACTACTGTAGTGTACTAAAAGTACTACCGTGGTTTTGTTTATAATGTTATTTATTCATGTGTGTATAAATCTAATATCTCTATCTAAACTTGTTCCTTTAATATAAGTTAATTTCTTTATGAATTTTTATTTATTTATTATTTATTACAACATGTTCACTTTGTATCTTGGCTGTAGCCCCCTCCCTGTCTCCTCCCATCCTCACTCCTTCTCTCTCTATGCCCCTCCCCTAGTCCAGAGATAGAGGAGGTCCTCCTCTCCTTCTATCTGACCCTAGCCTATCAGGTCTAATCAGAACCAGCTGCATCATCTTCCTCTGTGGCTTGGCAAGGCTGCAGCCCTCAGGGGGAGGAGAACAATGAGCCAGCCACTGACTTCATGTCAGAGACAGTCCCTGCTTCCCTTCCTAGGGAACCCACTTGGAGGCTGAGCTGCAGTGGGCTACATCTGTGCAGGGGTTCTAGGTTCTCTCCATTTATGGTGCTTGGTTGGACAATCAGTCTCTGCAGCTGATCTGGGAGCAGATTTGTTAGCTCTGGCTGTCTCCTTGTAGAGCTCCTTTCCCCTTCAGGTCTTTCTATCTCTTCCTTCTTCCACAAGATTCTCTGCACTCTGCCTAAAGTTTGGCTATGTGTCTCAGCATCTGCTTTGATATCCTGCTGTGTAGAGTCTTTCAGAGTCCCTTTGTGGTAGGCTCCTGTCCTGTTTCCTGTATTCTCCCACTTCTGATGTCTATCCTGTATGCCCTTCTGAATGAGAATTAAACAACTTCCTATATTTTATGTGTAATATCCACTTATGTGCCAGTATATACCATATGTGTCTCTCTACTTCTGGGATAACTTAATCAGGATGATCTTTTTTAGTTCCATCCACTTTCCTGCAAATTTCATGATTTTTTCTTCTTTTTAATTGCTGAGTAGTATTCTATTATATAATTGCACCACAATTTCGGTATCCATTTCCTATAAACTTTTGTTTTTAAAGTGATAGTACTAACTTAGAGGAGTATTTGAAATTTGTTTGTTTATACACACTTTCTTCAAAGAAAGCATGTATCCTAAGACCATGCATTGTATAAAACAGTATGTATGACTATGGGATCATTCTTTGCCTTGTGTATATGTATTTATTGCCCAAACGAATTACCAACAATTTATGATAAAAATCGTCTAAGAAGACAATGTTGCTTGAGCCCTTACTTTCTAGGTTTTGTTACATCTGAGTACTATATCAACATGAAATTGGGTCAATCTCCTCAGATACTCAATTCTTCAATCATTTTGTCTATTATCTATAACAATATACTTGCTGAAGAAAATGAGGGTAAACTTTCTATTTTAATTAATCTGAGCATCTATTCCACATGACAGCTCTGTGGTTTATGAAGTATTACTTTCATATAAGAATTTAAAGATAATATTGAATTCATAGTCACAAAAATGTCATAATTTCTTCAGTTGTCATTTAATTTACTGTTCTCTGTTTTTCATATGATAGAGTCAAAAGGTATTTTATAAATTTGGTAGTTATTATCTAAGCAGAACAAAACCATTTAAGTGTACTTTTATACACCATATTCCATTGTCTTTACCACAATGATTTAGAAAGTATTCTTTCTGCTATGGTACATCCTGGTGCATATCTCAATATGTTTTGTTTCATCTATTACCATTGTTAAATATTAAATATTTTTGCAAGATTTGCTCAGCAAGATACTATGAATTCTTAATATATTATTTCAAATATCACAAAAGGATAAATATAAGAAACCTATTATATATTTAAAACTCAGGGTTTATTCTTTAAAATATTTAAATAATGAAAGATTACTTAAACTTTGTTTCAGTAGTATATTTTTTGTCAATCAGTAATAATTATTTGGAAAAATAGATTTATGCAAGAATTAAATCATCTTGTTAGTTTCTTTATTTCAGTCGTAATTTTTTTCTGCTGGCTTGTTATTCATTAATGTTATTAATATTCTTTATTACAATCTATTCACCCTGAATCCTGGCTGTAGCTCTCACTCTCATCTCCTCCCATTCTAATCTTCCTCCCTGCCTCTCATGCACCTCCTAGTCCGCTGATAGGGGAGGTCTTCCTCTCCTACTATCTGACCTAGCCTAAGATTCTTACTATGAAATTTAGAAAAAAAAATCATAGTATATGTAAGATTGCTGCACAAATTCATATGTTTTCATATATTAAGTCTGTATACAATGAAGACAATGGAGGCTGATGCCATGATACTAGGACTTGGGAAATGATATTTTTAGAAGATTTATGGTAAACTGCCTACTTTTTTATGAATGATTCATACTAAACGTTTAATTATCTTATATTGTAGTCAACTAAAGAAAGTTCAGGAAAAAGTGAAATTAAAAAACTAATAACATATTAAAAAGCAACCAGTTTTATTTTAGCACAATTATGACAACATAGAGCTTTACTCTATTGTATGAACACTAAAGGAGATACTTTCGTTATCCTGATCTTGACTATATATAAATACTTTTCTATTGCTGTGATAAAACATTATGACCAAGACAACTTATAGTTTAAAATAATAAAAAAAGTTGTTTTGTTTGGGAAGGATAAGAGCCTGTCATAGCAGGGAGACAGGGCAGCAAGAACCAGGCTGGTGGCAGGAGGACAAAGTTAAAGGCTCACATCATTAATAATTTGCAGAAAACAGGGATTATACACTTGGAATGGCAAAACACTTCTTTAAATTCCCGAAGTCCACTTCAAGGAACATACTTATTCTAAACAAGGCCATACAACCTAAACTTTGCACCACCAGTTAGAGACCACGTATTCAAATACCAAGGGACAATCCACTCAAACCACCACAGCTTTTAAATGATTTCATCACAGTTTGAAATTCTATCATTAAATCATTGATAATCAAGATAGAACACATCATTAAAGTTTTGTAACTGCTGTCTAACACTATGAGACACTTCATAAAACTACTCTGTATAAACCTACTGTCCTTGTAAAAACTGATAAGTGAATATTTTCTACAGAGAAATTAAATATTAGTGTTTCAGGAAGACATAAATACATCATGAACTATTAACTTCCAGTAAGACTGAAGTAAATTCTACATGGAAGTATATTGGATCTTCTGAAAATATGATTGACTTGAATTTGTGGACTCATCTTGTGTTATTTGTTCTTAAAATTTCAAAGTTTCCATTTAAATAAAAGCAATTATTTATATCAAGGAATTAGCTTAAGTGGTGCTGAACTTCTAAAAACTTATCAGAAATGCTTTAATGATTGCTTTGTGCAGCAAGGAGAACAGGAGAATAACACAGAGCATCTGGGAACTTATTAAAACATAGACAGCACCCACACCCAATCATTCTGGAGCTTAGACTTCTGCAAGAATGGAGTTAGCTACATCCAATTAAAATCAAACCTTTGAAGATAATTAACTTAGCTTCAGAAGAATGCCCACATCCTAGATAGATATGGCTTACAAACCCGTGAGAGAATCAGAAGATTGTATAACACAATAAAACTTTTAGAATACATACAAATAAACAGTAATTTCAGCAGTTAAGTGTATTCTGGACATCTTAAAATTGTTTTCTTGTGAAGTGAATTCAAGATTTTTAAATATTCAGAAGTTGTTTAAGTGTGGATTCATTACAATTCCACACACTGGAGAAACTTTTTTGTGGTCAAAGTTTCATAATATAGTCGAAATATAATTGCCAACTGTAAATTTTCAATTGCCAAGACAATAGTAGAAATATTTTTCCTAATAGTAGCTATTTTTCTAAACTAATGTAATAATGATTTCCATAATGCTATCAATAACGTTAACTCATAGGTATCTTTTGGGGGGATTATTTTTATTTATTTATTTTTCTTTTTTTAAATCATTAGTTACATTTTATTAACTCTGTATCCCAGCTGTATCTGCTCCCTTATTCCCTCCCACTCCCATCCTCCCTCCCTCATCTCCTCCCTGCCCCTTTCCAAGTCCACTGATTAGGGAGGACCTCCTCCCCTTTCATTTGACCCTGTTTTATCAGGTATCTTCAGGGCTGGCTGCAAAGTCCTCCTCTGTGGCCTAGCCGGACTGCTCCTGCCCTGGGGGAGAGGGGGAGGTCAAAGAGCCTACCATTGAGTTCCAATCAGAAATAGTCCCTGTTCCCCTTACAATGGGAAAACAATTGGTTACTGAGCTACCACAGGCTTCATCCGAGCAGAGGTTTTAGATTATATCCATACATGGTCCTTGGTGGAGTGTCAGTCTCAGACAAGACCCCTGTGCCCAGATATATCTGGTCCTTGTGGAGCTCCTATCCTTTCCACGTCATACTAACTCCCCTTTCTTTCATATGATTCCTTGCACAAATCATAGGTATCTGAAGTGCATATTATCACCTACGTCTCTCACTGTACTATGTATTTTTCATTCATGCCTTCATATTGAAGACCAAATTAAGGTATTCACGTCATAGTATTAAATAATAAGCATATAAAGCATCAGAACTGTAGTCTGTGGTTTTATAATAGTAATAGAAATACATAGAATGTAGAATATTGTCTTATAAAAGTTGATATTAATTTCTTATTTTTTCACTTTTTAGATTTTGTTTACTAAAAATTTCATTTATATCATTTTCTCCTTCCTTCTCCATTCTCCAACTCCTTCCCTCTATATTTCCTCTCATTTTAATTGGTTTTGTTACATATGTACATAGATTCATATAAAAATGCAATGTGCTGAGTTGAATTAGTATGGTTTGTGTGTGGATATTTGAGAGCTGAGTACATCATATTAGGTAGCCATTTCAGGAATGTATGTGCAATAGATAATTGCTGGTTTACTATGTAAACCAAGCCTCAGAAGAAATCATTTCATAGATCAAGTTGTTTCCCACAGTCATGGGAATCTAGCCTGGGTTTCCCAAATGTTAGAAGTGAAATTATGCACCATCTCTCCCAGCTCAAATTTCAGGAGTGTTACAAAAAATATGGTTAGAAGACAGCATTTAGATTCTACAATATGCTGAGAAAAATAGTTTGTTTGACATTTATAAGAGCTCTAATGCAGGAGAGGAATTAAATCACACTGCCTTTTGTAAATGTTTTTATAAAAAGTATATGAATATTTTTAAAATATCAAAACTGTTACAATTGTATAATATATCAAAAATGTGCAGAAAATGTGAAAAGTAAACATGGTTCTGCTATACGACAACTCAAAGTTTGTTGTCCAACTTTTTTTCCTTCATGGTACATATTTATGTTTTGCCTTATGTGCAGATATCATAAAGAAGGTATTTTCTCTTTAATTTGTAGTTTTGGAATTTAAGTCCAGATCTGTCAGAATTCCAGAAAAATTTAATAGCACCCAGCCATATCTTTGCCTCTCTTAACAGTCTTCCTAGAGGATATAAATATGCAAAAGTTGGCAGTTTTGTGATGAACACTTTATTTATTTAATTATTCTTACAAGTGATAAAACCCAGGGCCTCATGAATGCTGGCTTTATACTCTACCAGTGATCTATGTTCCAAGATTATCCTGTTTCTTCCTTGCTCTTGTATCAGAAATCAATTATACTTTTTCTTTTAGAGATGTATCAATTACTGCAATTGTATCTTCAGCGCCTGAGATTCTTACTTTCATCTCTTATATTCTGTTGGTTATGCTTTTTTGTTGTTGTTGTTTCTGATCTCTTCAAGTTCTCGAGCTCCAGGGTTTTCTCTGTTTGTGTTTTCTTTATTGATTCTAATTTTGTTTTCATATCTTGCATCATTTCCTTCATCTGTTTGAATGTGTATTCCTGTCTTTCCACAGCCTCTATTTTTCTCATTTCCTCTTTAAGAGCCTCAAATAAGTGCATAAATATAAATTTAAGATCATTTGCCTGTGTTTCAGCCGCAATAGACTATCCATTGACTTTTGAAGATTCTGGTGAAGCCATGATGTCCTGGTTTTTGTTTCCTGATTTTAGCCATCTGGTTGTCTGTAGCCTTGACTGATTATTCCTGGAGCCTGTACTGCAGACTGGATCCACCTGTCTCTGGATTCTCGAGTACCCTCCCCTGGGTTCACTTTCTCATGTCAGGTAGCTGAAGCACAGGTGGAAAGATCTCTGAGTCTAGAGTTGCTCCAGTGTCCCACAGGTTTCCTTAAGATGGTAGACGATGTGATTTGGGTCCCAGGCCTGGCTCAGCTCTGCTGTGTTCACTGGCTCAACTGACCGCATTGTTTCCTATACAGGTGGCCTAGGCTGCTGGCGAGAACGCAGAAGGATGCTGAGCCTATTTCTGTTGTTGAAATGCAATAACACAGACACACTTGAGTATTTCTTTTATTGTCTTTTCCTCCTTAATTTTCCCATCATTCTCTTTCTCCTCCTCCACATCATACTACTCTTATTTATCTTCGTTCTGTGCCCCCTATTTTGCTATTTACAGAACTTTAAGATTCTGTGTCATGGTTGCAGAACGGCACAGAGAATAAAGGAATTTGCTGGACCAGCCTGGCCATCTGAGCTCAGTCCATGAAAAACAGGTAGAACAAGAAAACTTACTCCTCAAAGTGGTCCTTTGACCTACGCACAAGCAATGTGCCATACTCTCTGCCCACAAATAGAACACACATAGTTGCACAATAGTAACAGTGATAACGATGATCATGATCATAATAATGGACAGTGAATGAATTTTAATTAGAAAAAGAGTTTATTTTTTTTTCATTACATGTATTTAACTCATTTAATTTCTACAATACAATAAGACAGTGATTCTTATACATATATTTTATCATACCTTTATTTTCAATATGTTTGAGTTTTTCTTTTTTGGCTTTCATACATGGTATATATACAATAATATATGATCACAGCTACTCTTAATTTCCCCTCTCCAACTTTGCACATATGCCCTCTAATACAACTACTCCCAATTTTATATCTCGTTTTAAAACTCACTAAGTCCAGTTAGTGCTGCCCATATATCTGTATGTGCATAAACGGCCAGTCACTGAATCATTGGAAATCTACCAATGGCCATAGCCTCAATAAAGAATTATTTTCCCCATTCTAGCAACTATTCACTATCCATGTTTTCTTTCTAAATTGATGGGTCTTAAAAATAGTGAGATAATGTGTTCTTTGGGAAAACATCGCCTTCAAATAATATTCTAAAAAAGAATATCAGATTAAGATTTACAAATTTATGGTTTTTTTCTTTAATGTTGTAAAATTGTATGTGTTAATCAACTTATTGGGCCAGTTAAGGAGAGTCCGGTCACTATGTGATCACTGTCTTTATTTCTTTTGTATATTGCTTCAGCTAATAGTTTGTTACATTTGTTTTCATAAACATTCCAGACCAAGTTCCTTTTGCTAATAATTCTGTGGTATCTTAGCCTTTAGACATAATTTCCATTTGTAATACAATCACTTGAAAATTAATTATCAAGACGGAAAGTTATTCCCACAGCAGTTACATTGAGTACATAAATGTTTGCTTTCTCCCTTGACCCCTGGAGTGAAACATAACTAGGGAAAAGAAAAGGTGATACATTGATTTGTTCTTTTTTTTTTTTTTTTTACTTATGAAAGAATAGGATAGATGTCTAGATATATTATATAACATATTATATGTAGATATTGATATTATATAATATACAGATAGGACATGTGTATTTTTCAGATAGATATCCAAATGGAACCTCAACAGACTGTATAACTTTATGTAACTCTCCACCAGTATTCACTAGAAGCAGAGAGGGGAGAACATTACAAAATGTATCTTCTTTGTAAAGATTGGAACTTAGTGTATGTGTAACTGGAATGGTAACAGTATTTCCTCTAAAATACTGTTAAAGGAAAGACACATTATCACTATGAAGCTGTTTAATTCCTCTCTTGAGATAGTAAGCATTTTTATGATCTGAAAGCAATAACTAAGAAAAGTCTGTTTTTTAATTAGGATATACCTTCTGCACCTTAAAGATAATCACAAGTTTAAACAGCACCTTTGAAAAATCTCCAGACACACAGGTATTTTATATTGGTTTAATTACTCTACATGTAGATATGTCTGCTTTATAAAAAAAAAGTTCCTTAGTAATGAATTGTTCAGAGAGAGATTAATTTTCTTTACTACCACAGCATGTTTGTATCTGATTTCTACATCAGAATTTCTTTCTTCAAAGAAGGCATTGGTTTAAAAATTAGAGATAGCAATTTCAAAATGAAACTTTTTTCCTACCTCTATTTAACATTCTTTGAAAAGAAAACACCTATCAAATATTTTTCTTATAACTGAGCAATATTTGTTATCTCCTTTTCAACCTCTGATCTATGAAGTTTCACATGAATGATCAAAACAGAAGTTTTAAATAGCATTCTAAGTTACATTATGATGGTTAGGGGATGGGTTTCAACAAAATGAAATGGTCATGAACCTCTCATACTTTGTTGGATAACGAGAAATTAATTTTAAAAATGTTTTATTTTGTTTTTTTAGCATAAAAGATTATCTTTTCTCAAGGATAAGAAGCAGATAATCATTTTTGAATAATGTCCATATTCTATGGAGTTTTATCAGACATAAATAATATACATATTATGTGCATGTGTATGCATGCAATGTTATCTGTGAATAGATTTATACACTTTCTTAAACACCCACATACATTCACAAAAACAAACAACCATGTAGGCTCATGATTGTGTATGTTCACAAAAACACAAATACACAGCTCTTTTTCCTACAGAAGTCTGAATTTTTAATCTGCAAATGAGTCTCATATATCTTCTTAAGTAAAAAGAAAAGCTTTTATAATTAAAAATTACAAATACACCTTATTAAAAAACTTTATAAAAATTTATTATATTCCAAAAACTTAAACTAAGAATTAGATCTTGAATGCCATGAGATACATGTAAGAGGGAAGAAAAGATACTGAAGCTGTCGGCTTATTGGACATGGGAACACTGGGGTGCATGCAACTCCACATTTGACAAAGTTCATAGTGTTTCAGATTGTTGATGGAGACACCAGGCACTCTTTGCTCATTTATTTTCTGCAAACTTGAATCTCTAAAGGGTTAAGGTTTAAAAGTAAATTTCATTATTTAGATGTACAATTATAAAAAATATCTTCAGAAAATGTTTCATACAATTACTTTGTGAATTCTGAGCCAATACAAAACAGTGCTTTTACAAATAAAACTTATAAAAATTATGGTAAGCAAAAACTTATTACAATTAAATCAAATATATGTGCTATAAAATACTTTATATAATAAGATATTCACTTCCTTTTGTCATATTTTATCTTATCCTGCCTTTATTAATTTAATTTTAGAATTGCTATTTCATAACTAATATGTGGTCTTGTATATTTTTAAAAGTTGCAAAAACAGTACAATAGGATGAGTCTTTTCCTGGAGTTTTTTTTTTAATTTTTTATTTAACTTTTATTAAATACACTTTATTCCTTTTGTATCCCCCCATAAGTCCCTCCCTCCTCCCCTCCCGGTTCCCCCCCCCCCCCCCCCCCCCTTCTTTCTGTTTTTTTTTTTTTTTTGTTCTTCTCAATGCAGTTTATTCAGGAACCTTGGACAATCTTCTGACCCTGGGGAAATGGAGACAGGGCTATATTTATTGTTTTCTAGGGAAATATTTATTTCATGAATTAAATAAATTAATATAATATATTCCCTTTAATTTTCCTGTGGTCATAATGACGCCATCATTTTTAGAATCTTTGTTCTCATCTTTGGTTGAGCAAAGCTTCCCTTACCTTGGAAGGGAGTGTTGCTCTAAACATCATAGTGTATCTAAATATAGATGCTGCATCTGGATTCAATATCCTTAACTTTTACTCATGTTCCCTATGTTATGATGCCAAAAAATGACCATGATTCTGATAGATTGCCAATAAAAATCAGAATAGGAAATAGAATAGACAATGGTAATGGTTGGAGTGAGGGAACAAGGCAAGAGAGGAAACACAGAATGATGCGAGGGTGCAGATCAGACCTGCAAAGAGCAAGGCCGGGAAGACAAAAGGCCTGTAGAGAAAAGAGAAACTGTTGGGAAGGGCATCTCTTTGACAAGCTTGAGACCTAAATCAGAGTAGGCTTCTGGGGGGCTGTGAGAGGGGCTCTACCAGGCACTCCTAGTGACAGGGGCCATACAGACAGAAGAGGTCACAATCTAACTACACAAGTCTCCTAGAGGGAGGGGAACACCAACCCAGCCACAGAAATTTCTACTCAAAACTTGCTCTGATGGGACCTGATAGGCTAGGGTCAGACAAAAGGGGAAGAGGACATCCCCTATCTGTGGACTAGGGAAGAGTGATAAGGGAGGAGGAAGGATTAAGGGTGAGGCTGGGAGGAGATGAGAGAGTGGGCTACAACTGGGATGCAAAGTGAACGAATTGTAAAGAATTGTAAATAATAATAATAATAATAATAATAATAATAATAATAAAGCAAAAAGGAAAAAGAATACTAATTCAACAACAGTGACAACTCACCCTGCCTATTAGATGTGAATAAAGATAGAGCAGATATAACAGAGACAGAGAAAAGTTCCAACCATTGCCTGGCCCAAAGAGCCACCTCATGGGAGAGAATCCCTCACAATATTAATATACTCTGCTATGCTGCAGACAGGAATCAGGCAGAGTTGTCCTATGAGAGGGTCCACTTTGCAGCACCTAGAAACAGATGCTGAGAGTCACAACAAAACTTTGGGCAAGGCATAGGGAGCCTTGTGGAAAAGTACGGGGAAGGAGAAAAGGATTGGAGATAATAGGAACTTCACAAGAAGACCAGTGGAGCCAACTAACGGGACCAAGAAAGGCCTTCTGAGACTAAAGCAACAACCAAGGACCTTGCATGGACTGGACCTACGTTCCCTACAAAGATGTAGGTAATGGGCAGCTCAGGTCTCACATGGGTTCTCTAATAAGGGGAGCAGAGTTCTCTCTAACATGGACTCTATTGCCAGCTTTTCAATTACTTCCCTCTGGAGAGACTGCCTTGCCCCGCCACAGGAGAAGAGGACATGTTCAACTCTGATACGATTTGATAAGCTGGGGTGGATGAGAAGGAGGACTCCCCTTTGGTGAGGAATAAGGGAAGTGAATGGGGGAGAGTGGAGAGAGAGTGGGACAGGGAGGTGAGGAGGGATGGGTGTAAGACCAGGATGTAAAGTGAATAAATAAATAGATTATTTACTTTTAAAAATATTTTATTCATAAAAGTCTATATTTAGTCTGATACAAGATGAGAAATAAATAAAAGAAAGTTATTTTTTAATGAGAAAACAACCTAAAAGTCCCTGTTCCCCTTAATAAGGTACCCACTTAGATGCTGAGCTGCCATGGGCTATGTATATTTGGTCCTTGTGGAGCTCCTGTCCTCTCCAGGTCTTACTAACTCCCCCTTCTTTCATATGATTCTCTTCACTCAGCCCAAGGTTTGGTTAGGAGTCTCAGCATGTGTTTTGACACACTGCAATGTGGAGTTTTTCAGAGGACATTTATGGTAAGTTCCTGTCCTGTTTCCTGTTTTCTCCTACTTCCAATGTCCATCCCATTTGTCTTTCTAAGTGAGGCTGGATCATCCTACCCCGGGTCCTCTTTCTTGTATATATTCTTTAGGTATACAGATTTTAGTATGTTTCCTATCTTATAGGTTTATTATCCACTTATAAGTGAGTATATACTGTGTGTCTTTCTCCTTCTGCAATACCTCACTCAGGATGATCTTTTCTAGTTCCCACCATTTGCCTGCAAATTTAATGATTTCCTTGTTTTTAATTGCTGAGTAGTATTCCATTGTGTAAATGTACCACAATTTCTGTATCCATTCCTCAAATGAGGGACATCAGGGTTGTTTCTGGCTATTATGAATAAAGCTGCTATGAAAATGATTGAACAAATGTCCTTTTTGTCTACTTCAGCTTCTTTTGGATATATGCCTAGGAGTGGTATAGCTGGATCTTGAGCAAGCACTATTCCTATTTGTCTGAGAAAGCGCCAGATTGATTTTCAAAGTAGTTGAACAAGTTTACTTTCTACCTTTCTTAACATTGTTCTGTGTCTGTGTTTTTAAGAGTAATGACCTACTCAAGTATTTTCGATTACTGCTGTGTATTCCATAAATACCAATGTATACCATGTATTCTTTGTATACCATGAAAGAATATTCTACTTTGAAACTTACATTGGGTAAATACAAATGTTGTATTTTTTTTTTATCTCTTCATACTCATAAGGTACAAACTGCCATATTACTTTATACTTCAAATGTACTCTTAATTACCTGTCAATTATGTTTTATTTTTTAAAAGATAGTTATACTTAATTAATTATTAGGAAACTGAAAACACCTAGTTTAGATAATTTAATTGCTTATTTGGGCTCAGGTTTAAAAACATGGCATTTTGTGAATAGGCTGCTAACTCTTCCAACAGTTCAAGTTATCAAGAAGTTTGTTTTCGTTATATAAACCTGTCTGAGGCAAGCATTTTATAAGTTCACAGGAAATATTAAAATATTTTCGAGGGGTCAGAAATTACAGTCATTAAATTAAAAATTGTAAGTCACACTCTGAGTTTGTTACATTTTCATTTAGACTACTCCAGTGGAAATATATTCTTCAGGGTTTGTTCGGAATGGACAACAGATCTCCAGGATTTTGTTAAGTTGCTCTCAGTACCTGCCATTTCAGTAAAAATAAATAAATAAATAAATAAATAAATAAATAAATATTTTTTTTTAAAAAGTAAAAAAAAAAAAAAAAATATTGCTGGGAGAAGCGAGCAAAGCAAGACATGCTGTCTCGGCATTTTTACCAAATCCCCTTTGACCTTGCACCTAAGGAAGTGAGTGCCAAGTTATCCAGCAGAAATGATTAGATCACATAGCGACTGAGGAGGTAGGGAACTACAGATCTCTTGTTCCATAGCCTTTAACAGTGGAATGCAGAGTACTGAGTTCTAGTTTTCCTTTCATGGAAGAATCTCAGCATAATAAACAGAGTTTTAATTCTGGCAGAAATGCTGTCTCCTGTTGTACTCAGAGTAGCTGGTGTTTTTATTGGCAGTACTTCTGAGTAAATCATTCACTTGCTGTCTTCTATAAACATAATCAAGATTACAATCCACTAATGTCGGGGATACCACAAATCTTCTTGCGCCAGCAGTGGCATTATTAATTTCACTCGTTAGAGCAGATAGTGTGACCAGCATCTCACTTCAAAGTTCCATTTCAGAGAGTCAGGTAGATCACATAAAAACACTAGACCACTCTGAGACAGCTCATCCTTAACACCTCTATAAAACATTACTGGAGTTTCAGTATGTACCAAGGATTTTGCCAGATAGTTTTGGTAAGTGATTAAAGAATCTCTTGAAGCCTCACTTAAGATAAACAGATATGCAACAATAATGGAATAAATGGAATAAATGTTCTGGTGAAGAAGGTCATGTCAATGTTTCGGGACACACAGACCTGCTCACTTTTCCCAGAGAAAGGAATAGTCAGCTTTGTAAGAGAAATTTCTGTAGACTATGCGAATGAAGATGGATATGTTAAAAACAAATATTGAGAATATTATAAAAAATGAGATAAGTAATTTTAGGAAAATCGGCAAGTAGATATAAGATTGTCTCAAAGGCAATGAAAGTCATATAGCTGGTGTGTTCAATAAGACAAGAAAAGAAGTAGTAGCTGAAATGATGTAAAAATGCAGCCTGCTTTTGGCTTTGTTATTATTAGAGTTAACAAAATGTCATTGCTGAATTGCTGGCTTAAAGGTTCTTATCAAAATATTTCTTTATAATTAAAGCTTTGAAAAAACTTTCCTGGTCAATATCTGCTAAGGATGTTGAACATGAACTTGAATGTCAAATATCTGGAATGGTGACAGTGTTTGGCAAAGCTTAAACCTTATATAAAAGGCCTTCTATTGGAACAGGAGACCCATGACACTCTGTCAGGCAAACAACAGAGGAGGTTTTGTGTCAGGCCATATAAGCATAACACTGGCAGATGCCTTAACTTTCAGGAGCTTAAAGTGTTCCTTCTGAACAAAGCATTCATCAAAGAGCACACAATGAGGACTCTAGATGTCAAAGGAAGTGATGGTTGGATGATTAGGATGCCATTTCAAAATAAGACAGATGACTCTCATTCATTATCTCTAATTTCAACAAAACAAGTAACAAAGTTCTGATTGTATTCCCTGATTTTATTCATTATTTATACAGGAAATTTTTAATAAATCATTAAGAAAAACATATATGAGTTACAAATTAATTTTCTATGCAAGTAAATTTTACAAAGCAAAAATTATTTTATTCCTAAAATAATTTGTAAATCTCTCAAACAAAATGTTTCTAGTTTGAAACCCTATTGTGATCTTATGCTAGAAGAGTAAATATGAAGTAAACAAAAAACTTGAGAGGTTATATTGCTGCATTCTGTATGAATACCTTGGAAATAAATATTTATTTCTTCCCATGTGAGCATATGCTATAATTCTGAACACAGAGGATAATAACTATAATGTTTTCATTTGTGTATTACTGAAGAATTTTTCTGCATGAAATAATTTGAAAACACTCATTCTTTCTTAAATTCATATTCTCAAAACCATCCTGTACAATAATAGAACTTCTGGAGGTATCTCCATCCTGGATTTCAAGTTGTACTATATAGCAATGGTAATAAAAACAGCATGATACTGGCATAGAAATAGACTGGAGGATCAATGGGATTGAATTAAAGACCCAGAAATAAACACATACACCTATGGACATCTAATTTTTTACAAAGAAGCCAAAGGGAAAAAAAATGCAGCATCTTCAACAAATGGTGCTGGTATAACTGGATGTCTATATGTAGAAAATTGCAAATAGATCCCTACTTACCACACTGCACAAAAGTAAAGTGCAAGTGGTCCAAAGACCTCAAAATAAAACCAGACACATTAAATCTGTTAGAAGAAAAAGTAGGGAAGAACCTTGACCTCGTTAGATAGAGGATAACTTCCTGAATAGAACAATAACAGCACAGGCTCTAAGATCAACAATCAGTAAATGGGACCTCATGAAACTGAAAAGCCTCTGTAAAGTGAAGGACACTATCATCAGAACAAAATGACAGCCTTCAGACTGGGAAAGGATCTTCACCAAACCTCTGACAGAGGGAAAACATCCAGAATATATAAAGAACTGAAGAAATTAAATACCAACAAACCCAATAATCCAATTTTAAAAATGAGTTACAAAGCTAAATAGAGAATTCTCAACAGAGGAATATTGAATGGGAGAAAGAAAGACACTTAAAAAATGCTCAAGATCCTTAGTCATTAGGTAAATGCAAATCAAAATGACTCTGAGATTCTACCTCATACCTAACAGAATGGCTAAGATAATAAAACTCAAGTGATAACATATGCTTGAGAGGATGTGGACTAAGGAGAACCCTCCTCCATTGCTAGTGAGAATGTCAACTTCTACAACCACTTTGAAAATCAATCTGGCACTTTCACAGAAAAACTGAGAATAGTGCTACCTTAAGATCCAGCTATATCACTCTGAAAGATATATCTGAAAGATGCTCAACCATATAAGGACATTTGTTCAACTATGTTCATAACAGCTATATTCATAATAGACAAAATCTGCAAACAACCTACATGTCTCTCAAACAATGAAATTGTGGTACATATACACAATGGAATACTACTCAGCTATTAAAACAAGGAAATCATGAAATTTGCAAGCAAATGGATGAAACTAGAAGAGATCATCCTGAGTGAGATAACTCAGAAACAGGAAGACAGGCATGGTATATACTCACTTAATTCGGATATTAGCTGCATAATATAAGATAGCCATCTACATACCTGAAGAAGCTAAACACTAAGGAGGACCCTAGGGAGGATGCTTAAATCTCATTCAAAATGGCAAACAGGACAGACATCAGAAGTGGTAGAAGAGAGGAAACAGGATGGAAGTCTACTATAGAGGATCCTCTGAAAGGATCCATCCAACAGGGGATCGAGGCAGATACTGAGACTCAGGGCCAATCTTTGGGCAGAGCCCAGAGAGTCTTAAGAAAAAGAGGAGCATGGGAATTGAGGGACATGGAGTGTACAAGATCCCCATAAGGAGACCAAGAAAGCTAAAGGATCTGAGGCCAGGGGTTATTATAGAGACTGATGCTCAATGAAGGACCATGCATGGAGAGAACCTAGAACCCCTGCTCAGATGTGACCATTTGGCAGCTCAGTCTCCATGTGGATCTTCTAGTGAGTGGAGCAGGGGCTGATTCTATCATGAACTCTGTTGACTGCTTTTTTATCACTTGATCTTGATGATGTGGCCTTGCCAGGCCACAGAGGAAGAGGATCCAGGCAGTACTGATGAGACTTAAAAAAGCTATAGGAAGACAGCAACGCTGGAGAACTCCCCCTTCAGGGGAGTAGGGGAAAAGGGTAGGGGGGAAGAGGGAGGAAGGATGGGACTGGGGAAAGTTGAAGGAGGGGTTGGGATATATACTGAATAAATTGTGAAAAAATTAAATCAAATTAAAATTAAAAAAATTAAACACAAAGTTGAAAACAGAAAAGACAAATAAACAAACAAAAACCAAAGAAATCATGAAATTTGCATGGAAATAAATGAAATTAGAAAAGATCATCCTGAGAGAGGGAACCCAGCAGCAGAAAGATACTCATGGTATATACTCACTTGTAAGTGGATATTAGCTATAAAGCATAGGCTAAACATGCTAAAATCTACAGACCTAAAGAAGCTAAACAACAAGGTGGATTTTAGGAAAGATGCTTAATTTTCATTCAGAAGGGAAAACAGGAAAGTTATCCAAAGAGATAAAAAGAGGGAACAGGACTGGAGTCCACTACAGATGTCCTGTAAAAGACTCCACCGAGCAGAGGATCGAAGCAGATGCAGAACCTTGCAGAAAAACTTAGGACAGAGCCCTGGGAGACTTATGGAAGAAGGAGGCTAGAGAAGGACCCAGAGGGGATAGGAGCCACACAAAGACACCAAGAAAGCCAAAAATACCTGGGTCCAAGGGTGACTGCACAGTGATGCATCAACCAAAGACCTCGGGTAGAGAGAACATAGAATCCTGCTCAGATGTAGCCCAGTCTCCATGTGGGTTCCTTTGTAAGGGGAGAATAGATGTCTCTGACATGGACTTTCTTGTCTGATGCTTGATCACTTCTCCCTGGTGGGGTGACCTAGCCAGTCCACAAGGGAAGAGGATCCAGGCAGTCTTGATGGGACCTGCTGGCTGAGGTTAGACAGTGAGGAGGAGGACTTACCCTACCAGTTGAATGAGGTAGAGGGATAGGGAAGGAGCAGTTCTGCCCTCCTAGAGGGCAGAACTAGGAGGAGATGTGGAAGGGGACTACAACTGATATATAAAGGAAATAAATTGTAAAAAAAATAATTATAATAATAAAATGTTAAGTAAAATGGCTAATATATATCACCAAACATAATGCATTTTGTATCAAATATATTAGAAATCAATATATCTTCAGACCCCTTTCTTTGATGTGGAGAAATATTAAAGTTGAAAGGGTGTTGAGATACTGTAAAAACCTGTGGGTAAAAATACTACTCTGCTTTATTTGGAAAAAAGCAAAAGTAGATATGCACTTTCTGTAATAAAGTTTGCTCAGTTTTACCAGGCTTTCTTTTAGATTGTTTAATCAAGAAGTTTTGTCTTTTTTTCCAATAATTCATTTTAATTAAATGTTAAATACAATAGGTAATTTATTTTTATTTTTGTAAAACTAAGAAAGGTATTACCTTAGAATGAACATCTGTTTGACCCAACTATTGTTGCCAAATTTGTACTTTTTTCCCTCTGGTACTTGTACTTTGAATGAAGGAAATAATATTGATGAAAGTAAATGAGTGCACAAAAGTAGAAGTTACTTTTTTTTCCATTTAAAAGTGTCTAGAGAATTGATAATAAGAAAAGCCTATCAACATAAGAACTGATTGTGAAGCTGGGTAATTAATTTATCCTATTAGAAATAACTGAAGGCAATGAAGACATAAGAGAGGGGACAAAATGATTTAAACTGTTAACTTTACTAATAATAATTTAACCTGAGGAACTATAAAATAGGAAATTTGCAAGAAAAATCTCAATTACTTTTAAAATAAAATCTCTATGATGTTAACCAACTAATATATATTTCAATTGCAAAAGGGTACTGAGTTCACATTTTAAAAAGTCAATAATAAATCTGTTGGAAGAAAAAGTATGGAAGAGCCTCGAACTCATTGGCTTCCTGAACAAAACATCAACAGAGCAGGCTCTAAGATCAATAATCAATAAATGGGACTTCATGAAACTGAAAAGCTTCTGTCAGTCAAAAGATACCGTCATAAGAACAAAAATGACAGCATACATACTGGGAAAAGACCTTCACCAAACCTATTTCCAATAGAGGACTAATATCCAGAATATATAAAGAACTCAATAAGTTAAAAACAAGAAAACAAGTAATCCAATTAAAAAATGGGGTAGAGAGCTAAACAGAGAATTATCAACAGAGGAATATGGAATGGTAGAAATCCACTTAAGAAATGCTCAACATCCTTAGTCATTTGGGAAATGCAAATCAAAATGACCCTGAGATTCCATCTCACACTTATCAGAATGACTAAGATAAAAATCCCAATGAATAATGAATGCTGGAGAGGATGTGGAGACAGGAAAACCTTCCTCCATTGCTAGTGGGAGTGCAAACGTGTACAACCACTTTGGAAATCAATCTGGAGTTTTCTCAGAAATTTGGGAATAGCACTATCTCAAGCTCCAGTTATACCACTACTAGGCATATACCTAAAATATGCCCCACCATTAAATAAGAATATTTGCTCAACTATGTTGATAGCAGCTTTATTTGTAATAGCCAGATTTTGGAAACAACCTACATATCCCTCAACGCAGGAATGGAAACAGAAATTGTGGTACCTTTACACAATGGAATACTAGTCAGCAATTAAAAACCAGGAAATCATGAATTTGCAGGCAAATGAATGGAACTAGAAGAGATTATCAAGAGTGAGGTAACCCAGAAACAGATAGACAGGCATGGTGTACATTCACTAATAAGTGTATATTAGCCATATAATATAGGACAGCCATCTACAGACCTAAAGAAGATAAACACTAAGGAGGACCTTAGGTAAGATGCTCAAATCTCATTCAGAATGGCTAACAGGACAGACACCAGAAGCAGTGGAAGAGAGGAAACAGGGTGAGAGCCTACTATAGAGGGTCCTCTGAAAGGATCCTCCCAACAGGGGATCAAAGCAGATTCTAAGACTCTTGGCCAAACTTTGGGCAGAATGCAGGGAGTCTTAAGGAGGAAGAGAGTGGTGGGATTAGAGGGACATGGAGGGGACAGGAGCCCCAGAAGGAGACCAACAGAACTAAATGATCTGGGCCCAGTGGGTCCTGCAGAGACTGATGCACTAATGTAGGACCATGCATGTAGAGGACCTAGATCCCCTATTCAGATGTGGCTGATTGGCAGCTCAGTCTGTATGTGGATCTCTGAGTGAGGGCATCAGGGGCTGCCTCCATCATGAACTCAGTTGAATGCTCTCTGATCACTTGCCTCTGGTGATTCAGCCTTGCCAGGTCAAGGAGGAAGAGGATCTAGGCAGTCCTGCTGAGACTTA
>REGO01000339.1:377294-429177 GCA_010120015.1 Rhombomys opimus
CCCAGCCCTTTCTGCATGCATGCCCCTCCCCAAGTCCACTGATAGGGGACATCCTCCTCTCCTTCTTTCTGATCTTAGTCTATCAGTTCTCATAAGAAGTGGCTGCATTTTCAGGGTTCTAGGTTGTCTCCATGAATTTCAGTTATAAATGCTCAATAAATAGTACATACCTTCTACAATTCCATTCAAAGTTGGCTGTGGAATGAAGTAATAAAGTACACAGAACTTACAGATCATCAGAGCAATTGCTTATAAGTCTAGGCCAGAGTGACTTTGGGTGAAATTGAGTCACTAATATTTCTAGATTAGATGAGTAAAATAGATAAATAAATAGATAAATAAATAAATAAATATTCCCAAGAAAGCCTGCTGGGGCAGCAGGGACACACAGATCCAATCTCTGGCTCATGGTTTTACTTGCCATCCTGAGGAGACCCTGTGGACCAGACCCCAGGATCATCTGGGTCATAATTCCCCACCTTAATCCGCTGCCTGGGGTACAACTGGGACACAGCCACCAAAGGAGACATTTGGGGCGTTCTCTGAGGTTCAACCTCAGGCCTAAGTCTTTAACAGCCTTGCAAAAGAAGTCTGCAGTGGCCCCAGGAACACATAGTTTCAGTCTCCAGCCAAAGGCTCTATCTGCCTTCCAGAGAAGGTATCCCAGGCCCTGGAATCATTTTCTCTTTGGCCTAGAGCTTTGCCAGCCTTCCCGATAAAATCTGCTGGGGGCCCAGGGACAAACTATTCTAAACCCCTGGCCCACAGCCCTACCTGTCTTACTGAGGAGGAATGTTGGGCCTCAGGATCATCCAAGCCTCTAGCCCAGGGCTCTACACATCTTTCCAAGTAGTCCCTCTGGGTACCAGAAACGCCCAGCCAACACCAGGGACAAGTAGGTGGCTACAGGCCAGCGTAAGAACACAATCAAGAGCCAGGGCAACATGGCATCATCATAACTAAACCATCCTATTACAACAAGCCCTGGATGTCCTAACACAGATGAAACACAAGAAAAGACTTTAAATCATTTTATGAAAATGATAGAGGGCTTTAGATAGGAAACATTAAATCCCTTAAAGAAATACAGAAAACCACAATCAAAGAGGTAAAGGAAATGGATAAAACTGTTCAAAATCTGAAACTGGAACTAAAGCACAAGCAGAGGGAATCATGGAGATGGAAAGCTAAGGGGGGATAATAGGAACTACAGATGAACGAATTACCAACCGAATACAAGAGATAGAGGAGAGAATCTCAGGTATACTGATACATTGGTCAAGAAATTTTATGTACAAATTAACATAAAGTTCCCCTTAAACAATTTATTTAAAACAAACTGAAAATTGTGTGACTAAGGTAAAAAAGGGAGATTGAGCCTACAGTGATGCATATGTTTCTTATGTTATTAATTGGGCTGTCTCTCAGTGCCTCATTAGAGTAAAACAAGTTCCCATGTTGACTGTTTTGCTTGCTTTGGCTTTTTGGACAATGTGTCTTGCTATATCCATTAGCCAAGCTTCTGATTCACAGTTCTCCACTTTGTGTTAGTAGTACTAGGTGTTGTATAATGATTTCCTCTGATTGAAACATCCCATTCTGGTGGGAGGATCATTAAAACTCAGGAAGCAATGAAAAATGACATGGATCTAGAAATAAATGACTCACAAGTATTAAGAAAATCCTGAAATTTAAAAGAGTCCCAAGAACCCTCTCAAGGTTATGTGAGCAATAGAAAATGCTGTGAAAGAAGAAACTATTTGCCCTGAAGAAGTGCTTGCAAATTGGATAGCAAGCTCAATGTATTAAACTTCCTTAAGTTGTCAGTCATACCCTCCTGTAAGTAAGTATTTACCCATATTCCTGTAAGTAATCCAATAAGCTTATTGGTTTACATACTGATACTTTGATGGAATTGTTCTTTTGTTTATGATAAATTCCCAATCTGAGCTGGCCTGATATTTTTTCTTCTCTCCTCACAAAATCCACATACTAGAATTATAGGCATGCATTCGCATGCCTGCCCTCATATTTACAATTATAATTGATTAGGTGTAATCAGCTGATTAGCACAAAGATATCCAATGAGTCTATTCTCAATTAAGTGAAAGAAGTTTGAAATAAAAACAATGAATTATCCCTCATGAAGAAGAGGAAGTAATTAAATATAGAAAGACATTTCAAAAGAATTCACCTTTGCTTTTTCCTTAATGTTGTACTTTTGCCTTATTAGGAATTGTTGTTGATTTTTTATTTTTCTTGATTTTGTTTTGGTAAATCCATACTAAAAATACAACTTCTTTCTTTGATATTCTTATTTTGATTTTTGTAGTTAATCATTGAGAAATTCAGTTCACTCTTTTTTTTTACGTTTTTGTTTTTTTTTATTTTTTATTTTTTATCAGTTACATTTTATTAATTCTGTATCCCAGCCGTGCCCCGAACCCTCGTTCCCTCCCAGTCCCTCCCTCCCTCATCACTACTGTGCCCCTTTCCAAGTCCACTGATAGGGGGGGACCTCCCCCCATTCATCTGATCCTGTTTTATCAGGTATCTTCATTGAGTTCCTGTTAGAAATAGTCCTTGTTCCCCTCACTTTGGGAAACCAATTGGTTACTGAGCTACCACAGGCTACATCTGAGCAGAGGTTCTAGGTTATATCCATACATGGTCCTTGGTTGAATGTCAGTTTCAGAAAAGACCCTATGCCCAGATATATTTGGTCTTTGTGGAGCTCCTATCCTTTCCCCATCAGACTAACTCCCCTTCTTTCTTATGATTCCCTGTACTCTGCCAAAGATTTGGTCATGAGTCCTTGCTTTGAAAACACTGCTAGTTAGAGGCTTTCAGATGCGCTCAGTAGACCGCTGTCATGCGTTCAATGCACATCCCATCTGTCTTTCTAAACGAGGATTGATCCTCTTACCCCATGTCCGCTCTCTTGATTATCTTTTTTAGGTGTATAGATTTCATTATGTTTATCATATCTTATAGGTCTATATAAGTGAGTATATACCGTGTTTGTCTTTCTCCTTCTGGGATATTTCACTCAGAATGATGTTTTCTAAATCCCACCATTTGCCTGCAAATTTCATGATTTCCTCCTTTTTGATTGCTGTGTAGTATTCCATTGTGTAGAAATACCATAATTTCTGTACCCATTCTTCTGTTGATGGACATCTGGGTTGTTTCCAAGTAATCCAATTAAAAAATGGGGAAGAGAGCTAAACAGAGAATTCTCGACAGAGGAATATCGAATGGCAGAGAAACACTTAAAGAAATGCTCATCCTCATTAGCCATCAGGGAAATGCAAATCAAAACAACCCTGAGATATCACCTTACACCCATCAGAATGGCCAAGATGAAAAACTCAAGTGACAACACATGCTGGAGAGGTTGTGGAGAAAGGGGAACCCTCCTCCACTGCTGGTGGGAATGTAAACTGGTACAACCACTCTGGAAAGCTATCTGGCGCTTTCTAAGACAATTAGGAATAGTGCTTCCTCAAGACCCAGCTATACCACTGCTAGGTATATACCCAAAGCATGCTCAAGTACACAAAAGGGATACTTGTTCAACCATGTTTATAGCAGCTTTATTTGTAATAGCCAGTTCACTCTTATAGAGTCCACATTAGACACAACGTACGCCCTTCAGTTGCCAGGCAACCAATATGAAGACCAAGCCACCCGCCAGCTACATGTGTGCAGGTGGCCTCGGTACAGACCATGTATATTCTTTAGTAGATGTGTTAGTCTCTGAAAGCCTCCATGGGCTGGGGTTATTTCTCTCTGTTAGTCTTCTTGTGAGGTTACTGTCCATTCCAGGGTTTTCCTTCTTTCTCCCAACACTTTCACAGGACCCCCAGGACATTTTTAAAATTTAAATTATTTCTCATGCATTACATCCCAACCACATTCAGTTTGCTCTCCCTCCACTCCTCCCAGTGTGTCCTTATACCTCCATTCTCTCCTCCAGATCTACTCAAACAAAACGAAACAAAAAGCTTTTCTCCCAGGGATGTTTATCAGACATGGCCTTAAAAGACACAAAAAGACTGACGTAACACCTGATATCAAAGGTGGGTAAGCCAACCTACTAGGAGAAAAAGGGTACCAAAAGCAGATAGAAGAGTCAGAGACACAAACTCTGACAGGTGCCTGTCTGTATGCTTATTAGAGTCTTTCACAGTGTCAGGGGTTGGCATTCTGCCATAGCACTGGTCTTTGGTTGGGCCAGGGATTGGTTGGGTATTCCCTCATTCTCTGCTCCATTTTGTCTCTCTTTATCTGTGTGCGTATCTCAGACAGGGTAAGTTTTGGGTCAAAGATTTTGTTGGTGGGTTGGTGGTCACCACTTTTACTAGACAACTAGTCTATTTAGAGGATGCCCTTTTCAGAGTCTTTGGTCTCTGCTATTAGGAATCTCTGTTTGGATCTCCCTCTTATCCTCCCAAGCACCTACCGTGACTTAGGTCTCCAGCTTGTCACAGAGATCTCCCCACGCTTAGTTTCTCTTTTCTCTACAGGCCTTCTGTCCTCTTGCCCTGTTCTGCTCATGTCTGATCTCCACCCTCCTAACTCTCTGTGCCCCCTCTCCTATCTTTTTCCCTCTCTTCAGCCATTACCTCTGCCTATTATATCTTCCCTTCTGATTATCTTCTAGAGGCTCTACCCAGCAGTGCCTCAAAACCTATGCTGAGACTCAAAGTCAAGCACTGGTCAAAGCTTAAGGAGTCTTGGGGAATAGTGGGAGGAAAGAGAAAAAGACCTGGAAGTGACAGAAGCTCCACAAGAAAAACATCAGAGCCAGCTAACCAGGATACAGAGGGGTTTTCTGAGATTGAAGCATCAACCAAGGACAATACACGAACTCATCCTAGGTCTTCTACAAAGATGTAGCCGAGATGCAGCTTCTAGGCCTTCTACAAAGATGTAGCCGATATGCAGCTTAGCATTGAAGTGAGTATTCCTGTAAGGGAAGTGGAGACTGCGTTAGAGATGCACTTGCTAGCTTTTAGATCACTTTCATCTGGCAGAACTTCCTTGACAGGCCAAGAGGGAAGAGGACACATTCAGTCCTGATGCAACTTGATGAGCTGGGATGGACATAAAAGGGAGCTCTCCTTTTCTGAGGTAAAGGGGAAGGGGAGGGAAAGAGGATGGGACTGATAGAGGGAGGAAGGAAGATGCTACAAGGAGGTAAAGTGAGTAAAATAAATAAATGAGGAAAAAAGTCAGAGACACTCATCACTGCTATTTTTGAGAGTCCCACAAGAACACCAAGCTACACAATCATAAGGTAAAAATTTAAATGATAAAATTTCCCCCAAAACCCTCTAAAATAGGCCAAGTATTTTATCAATATAATTGATACGTAACAAAGAAAACCATAAAAATGAGCACTGATTAAACATTTTGAATTTCATTATGATTGTCTTGTGTGTTGAGTGAAAGAATGAAAATTTCCAATTTGACATCCTGGTAAGTTCTTTTAATTACAAATATGGCAAAAATCTATGTACACTTCTTCCTTGTCTCTGACATATCAGGTGCTAGAACTCATGTTTTGAATGATCACAAGTTATACTTCACCTGTTTTCATTTTAAATTGTCTTGCATAGCTTTGCAGCATGAAGCAAGTTGAATGACAATGGAGAGATGAGTATGACTTTCAGTGTGGTGTGTATTTGTGTCTGAGAAGAAATGGCCACAGAATATTCAAGCATTACAGTAAAGATCGAGTATTTACTTTGGTCCTGAATTAAATTCTTTAGTTGAAAACTTTCAGAAACAAATTGAACATAATTAGTTTGCTTTTTCTAGTACTGTGTAATTTTTGCTACAAAAAAAGGCATTTAAGTAAATCCAAGCCAGATGCCCTGGATTAGATCTGGCCTAAATTATTCAGGCTGCTGTAATTCCCCCAAAAGAAGACATTTGTTTTGACTTTATCATAACCTTCTTACTTTTTATCAACTTTATAGTCTCTGATTCCTAGTCATTGCATACATACAAAGCAAGGAGAGTGAGCAGTGGGATGGCAAAACTTTACTTTGCAAACTGAATGAGTCATATGTTCTAGTAAGTACTTAATCATGAAGAGATGGGAATTGAATTTGTTACTTTTGTTGTTGCTGAGTAGAAGCAGCTGAGAAGAGCAACTTAACAAGAAGAGTTTATTTTTCCTGACAATTCATTATAGTCTGCCGTGGTAGAAAAGGCATGAAGAAAGGAAGGAGGCAGATGTTCATATTGTCTCTTCAGCCATAAGGATAGAAAGGGTAATTCTGGGGCTCAGTATCTGATTTTCATCTAGTCTGGAAACTCAATACACAGAATGATGCTACATCCATTTAGGATGAGAATTCCTACTTTTTTTATTCCGATAAGAAAATCCCCTCACAGGGATTTGTTGGCTAGACCCGTCAAGATTCTGTGAATTTCATAAACCACATTAATTATCCTAGAAATTAACTTTGTTTATGAATATACTTGAGATGTGTCTTCACATTTTATTTATCTCTTTGTACATCTATTTTTCATAATTTGTGGTGACTTTATATTTTATGTTCTGTTTATACCTAAATACACTTGTTCACTAAGCTCCCCAAACTTAAATTACTAAACAAGTAAAGCTGTTTAAAGTATGGGACATTCAGAAATAGCTGTTGCTTAGCAATTTCTCCACTTGTTACCCTGACTCTTCCATCCCTCTATATTCTGTGGTTTAGGAACTATCAATAGTTTGTCTGTTGTATGTGTTTGTGTCTACATATATACTATCTACTGTCTGACCATCTCTGTGTTTATCTATCCTAAATAAAGGACTTTGTTCTGTATTTATTGAATACCACAGAAAAAAAAATGACATCAGAAAGGTATGATTGATACTATGCATAAATCTTTAACATAGTTTTGCAGGGACTGATGCCATTTTACAGACTTCAGCTTTCCCCGGGCTGCCAAAAAAGCAAACAGTACGCAAACATACATTCTCAAGATATATCCTTAGGTTATTTCCAAAATTTATGATGGATATTTGTTTTATAAGGGGCTACCATCTATTTGGCTGTTATTAGCAAATTAGCACAACATACACATACGTGTATATGATACTCAGGTAAGGGTAATGGAATAGCAACCACCTTGGAAGAGCAATCATCATGGAAGAATTAAAGCTCTTCGTTGGCATAGGATGTAAAAGGTCTTTGCATAAGAAATCCAAGACATATTAAGGCTAAGTCATATACTGTGCTTTTAGATTATACGTTCTTAACATGTTGGTTTCAACCCCTTTGGGGATCAAATGATCCTTCACATGGGATGCCTAAAACCATAAGAAAACATAGGTATTTAAATTAAGATCCAACCAGTAGCAAAATTACAGTTATAAAATAGAATGATAATTTTAAAGTTGGTGGTCATAACAACATGAGGAATGGTATCAAGCAGCTGCAGCAGAGTTGAGAGCCACTAACTTAGGGGAAAATTAAATAAAATAGGCTAAGAACATAGTAGGATAGCAGACTTAGTGCATATTATTAGGGGATGCTGAGATGTATTATTGGCTTTGTCCTGGGGTCTGCCAAAATTCTGTTTCTTTCTCTATAAGAGGGATTTTTATAAAATGTGTCAAAACATTTTGTTTCTATTAGCATGATAGCATCAGGAAATTGAATGTTATAGGGGCCAGCTTACACATTAATCACTTATGACACATATGTGCTGGCCTTATTATTGCCTAGAAAAATGCATGTTTGTATGATCTGAAGACAATAGACACTTGAAGAATTTAGCATACTGTGACTCCTTCTATAAGATCAGGACTGCTATATTGTTCATGCTGAGCCACTTCATCTCTGCATTTCTGTGATATGTTCACACAGCCAATCTGTGGAGTATCCTAGTTGTCTAGGATAGCAAGCACAGTGCCTCCTGCTATAGATTCCATCTGTATTTTTTAAAAGGCCTCCATGATTTTCTGATATAAACTTTCCTCAGAGAAATTGTTGAGCTGTTCACAGTTTTATCCCATTTTTATTGACTTTGTGTTGGGTACTGGTATTTAATTTATATAAACAAAAAATAAAATATAGATTCCTTAAATTCAGTTTGTTTGGCCTTTATTATTTTACTCTCTATATACCCTCTCCTTGTCCTTCTCCCTCTTGTCCATGTGTCCCTCTCCTATCCTTAAACTCCCCCTCTCCTTCCACCTGCATTCATACTTGTTCTTTACCCTCTACATCTCTCTTTTTCTAGACCTTCCCCTGTTGTTCACAAAATTTCTACCTATTGGATTATCTTTGTTCTCATTTTGATGAGATTGAGAGATGCATAACCTTGTGCTAACTCTCAGCAAGCAAGTCAAAGATGTGTATGAAAACAAAAACAAAAACAAAAAACTTTTCAGTCTCTGAAGAAAGAATCAGAAGAAGATGCCAGAAGATGGAAAGATCTCCCATCCTCATGGATTGACAGGATTAACATAGTAAAAATGGCCATCTTACCAAAAGCAATCTACAGATTCAGTGCAATTCACATCAAATTATAAAAAAAAATCTTCACAGAACTTGAAAGAAAAATTCTCAACTTCATATGGAATGAGAAGAAACCCAAAACCTCCAAAACAATCCTCTGCAATAAAAGATCTTCTGAAAGTATCTCCATCCCTGATTCCAAGCTATACTATAGAATAAAAACTACATGGTACTGGCATAGAAACAGAAGGGTGCATCAATGGAATCAAATAGAAGATCCAGAAATAAACTCACATACTTATGGACACCTGATTTTTGACAAATATGCCAAAACCATATGATGGAAAAAAGATAGCATCTTCAACAAATGGTGCTGGTCTAACTGGATGTCTATATGTAGAAAAATGCAAATAGATCTATACTTATCACCCTGCACAAAACTAAAATCCAAGTGGATCAAAGACCTCAATATAAAAAAGGACACACTAAACCTGTTAGGAGAAAAAAAAAATTGGAAGAGCCTTGAACTCGTTGGCACAAGAGACAACTTCCTGAACAGAACACCAACAGCACAAGCTCTAAGATCAACAATCAATAAAGGAGATATTATGAAACTTAAAAGCTTCTGTAAAGCAAAGGACACTGTCCTCAGAACAAAATGACAGCCTACAGATTGAGAAAGGATCTTCACCAACCCTATATCCGACAAAATGCCAATATCAAGAGTGTGTAAAAGAACTTAAGAAATGAAACAGCAACAAATCAAGTAACCCAATTAAAAAATGGAGTACAGATCTAAACAGAGAATTCTCAATAGAGGAACATCGAATGGCAGAGAAACACTTAAAGAAATGCTCAACATCCTAACTCACCAGGAAAATGCAAATCAAAATGACCCTGAGATTTCACCTCACACCCATAAGAATGGCTAAAATAAAAAATTCAAATGACAACACAAGCTGGAGAGGACTTGGAGAAAGGGGAACCCTCTTCCATTGCTGGTGGGAATATAAACTTGTACAACCACTTTGGAAATCAATCTGACACTTTCTCAGACAATTATGAATAGTCCTACCTCAACATCTGACTATACCACTCCTAGACATATATCCAAAAGATGCTCAAGTACCCAACAAGAACATTTGTTCAACCATGTTCATAGCAGCTTCATTTGTAATAGCCAGAACATGGAAACAACCCAGATGTCCCTTAGTTGGGGAACGGATACAGAAATTGTGGTACATTTACACAATGAAATACTACTCAGCAATTAAAAACAAAAGACAACATGAAATTTGCAGGCAAATGATGGGATCTAGAAAAGATCATCCTGAGTGAGACATCCCAGAAGCAGAAACACACACAGCATATATTCACTTATAAGTGGATATTAGACATATAATATAGGATAATCATAGTAAAATATGTACACCTAATTAAGTTAATTATGAAAGAGGACCCTGGGTAAGATACTAAATATTCATTCATAAAGGCAAAAGAGACAGACATTGGAAGAGGGAGAAAACAGACAAGAGGACAGGAGCCTATTACTCTACCCAGCAGGGTATCAAAACATAGGCTGATATTCATAGCCAAGCTTTGGGCAGAGTTCAGGGAATCTTATGAAAGAAAGTGAAGATAGAAAGACCTGGAGGGAACAGGAACTGCACAAGGAGAGCAATAGAAGCAAAAAATCTGGACACAGGGGTCTTTTCTGAGACTTATACTCCAACCACGTACCATGCATGGTGATAACTTAGAACCCCTGCACAGAAGTAGCCCATGGCAGCTCAGTGTCCAAGAGGGTTCCCCAATAATAGGAACAGGGACTGTCTCTGACATGTACTCATGGGCTTGCTCTTTGATCACTTCCACCTGAGGGGAAGCAGCTTTATTATTCCACAGAGGAAGACAAAAAAAAAAAAAAAAAAAAAAAAAACAGTCCTGATGAGACCTGTTAGACTGGGATCAGATGGAAGGTGACCTCTCCCCTATCATTGGACTTGGGAAAGGGCATAGGAGAAGAAGAGGGAGAAAGGGTGGGATTGAGATGGGATGGGGGAGGGGGCTACAGCTGGGATACGAAGTGAATAAACTGTAATTAATAAGAATAAAATAAACATTTTAAAAATGTATAGGACAGACCCCACCCAACCTGGAGCACTTCACATCTTCCTCTACCCTCTCCCCAGCTGGCAGGCATAACCCACCAACTCCCCATCCTTTCAAAAACACTCCCTTGACATTGTTGATGACTCTTCCAGCACTGGCTGAATAACTGATGTGTGGCTGTTTGTGTGTGTGTGTGTGTTTCCAATTTAACCCTGGCTGTTCTAGAAATCACTCTGTGAACTAGGCTGGCCCTGAACTCACAGATATCTCCCTGCCTCTGCCTCCTGAGTGCTGGGATTAAAGGCATGCACCACCTTTCCGTACATTTCTAGGAATGACAGTGAAGGTGTTTCCAGAGATGTTTGGAATGTAGGGCAGTGAACTGAATCGGAAGGGTATGTAGAGTGAAGTGTGGGGAGAACTACTTAATTGACTTGGATGGGGTTGACAACAAAAGTAGAAGGAACAGAACTGGACAGAGATGAGCCACCCCGACTGTACTGTTCCACCTGTTCCATCTGCCTTGCTTATGCCTTGTTTGCATTATATGTTAGGCCAAATGTTTTCTAATGATTCAGAGACTGGGCAGAAGATCAGAGCATTTGGAGACTAATGTACACGGCAAATCCTGAATAGTTATATCTAAGGGCTATTTTGAAAGAAACTTTAACAAAACCAAAGAACATCCTCAAAGCCAATAATCATATGCATCTGGGCTCACAAATCTTTATCCATATGCTTTTCTTGGTGCACAAACCTGATAATTTAAATAGTTGATTAAAAGCACCATTCTTTTGCCTGTTTTTTTAAACAAATGAGAAACAAAGCGGTTGAACCAGACATTCAAACTTTTATACTAATAAATCTCAGGTAGAAAGCATACCTTTCATATGTGTTACATGGACTGCTCACTGTTTCTAATGAAATTCCAAGCTAGAACGTCAAATAGGAAATCGTAGATGTAGAGGGAGAGAACGTTTGACACCTTGAACAAGTTTGAAAATGGAGACTGGACACCTTATCTCCATTGTCCAAAACTCTGGCTCAATGAACTCATTCCATTACCATTACCACCACACTAAATCACCACATTAAACAAAAACACATGTTCCAGTCTTAAAGAGCATATGAAGGGTCAAGGTGGCACCAATGGTGAAAAAAAAAATTTTTTTTTTCTATAAAACTGTAATTTTTTTGTACTATGTCCTGATCAAACATTTCCTATCTTTATCAAATCTTTCCTATATCCCTTAAAAGTAACAAGAAACATAAATTCTGTTCTCCCTTATTTTGAGAATGACTCTGCAAGTTCTAACATGAAGCTAGTGGTACATACATTTAAACTGCCAGGGTCACAGGGACTAATTAAGGCTGAATTTCACAATTTGTTACTAGGAGCTGGATCAATTAAGTGTGAATTTTCATTTTTTGTGGCTCTCCACAAATCCTCTGATCTAGAATGTAAGAGATATGGCATGATGCAGGAAATATGCTTCATTAAGTGTATTTGTGATGAAAAAGTAGTCTTGATGGCCATTATTTTGTTTCTGGTTCTGCAAGAGTGTCCTAAGACACTTTAGTTATTATTGTCTGAGTGGCACATTCTGGTTCTCATAATGTTTGTTCTTTCTCCAACAAACAACATCCTATTACAAATACGTCGCCTTTCTGAGGGGTAAGAATGCATTCCACAGGGCTCTGCTGCTCATGGAATACAGACTGCCTTCAAGATATTGAATGTATATGAGCGATACATAAGCACCACTTAGAGGAAGAATGATGACAGGGTAAAAACTTCGCTGTAAATATCTCACTACTCTCTGTGCCTTTAGCCCAGAAATGTTGCGATATGATTTCTTTAAAGGAAAAAAAATGCCTGAGTGATTTTCCTCTCTCTGGATTAATGTGTAGTTAAAAACAGAAAATGTGGTATGTATCTGTATTGATGTCAGGCTTTAGTTTAACATTTTATTACCCCTTGGGTCCAAATAAATTATTTAAGAAGTATTTTAGCAAAAAACAAACAAACAAACGAATCTGTTATAATTGTAGTAAGTGTAAAGATTGTGTGTGTGTTTGTTTTGTTTAGTTTTGTTCCGTTTTTTTTTTTGTTTGTTTGTTTGTTTATGACATGGTTTATTGTGTAGCTTTTGCTGTCCTGGATTTCTTTGCAGACCAGGCTGGCCTCAAACTCACAGAGATCTACTTGCCTCTGCCTCCCTGACTACTGGGATTAAAGGCATTTGCCACCACTCCTGGATTATATGAGCTATTTTGTTAGATAATATTTATTTACAAGAATATCAACCGCACAACAGATGCCATGCAAGCTTCCCAAAATAGGCAGCAATCAGTACTCTGCCCCAGCCAGGACATCAACCACATCAACAACGAGCAGGCATGGTAATCCTAAGGGCACATTAGTGGCATGAATACCTTGGCAATGTAACCCAAAGCTGTCTACGTGGAGTTTAGACCTTCTCAACAAGAAGTAAACCATGCCTTGCCTGGTACTGGAAACCTAGCTAACTAATCAGTGTTGGGAAGGTCTGAATACTAGAAAAGAATCTATGAGAGCTTAAGTGCATGGGCTATGTAGATAGAGTACTGAGAGAGAAGAAAATAATTGGGGGGTAATGTAGAAACAGCACAATAGAAACTTTCTGGAATCTGTGAGCGTGACCCTAGCAAATTCTCCTAGTAATGAAGTATATAGAACCCAAACTGACCATCTTCTATATCAAGTAAGTCTCCCAGTAGTGACACTGGAACATCAACCCAGACATGCTGGGGTTATGGTAGCATAGAACTTGTGTTAGTGACCAACCAATGACTAGTACAACTTGAGGCACCTGCCTTGAGAAGGACACTGTGAGAATGAACAAGACCAGAGGCTGGTCATCTCCGAGAGTTAGAATAAAATCAAATATGACTGGCAAAACAAGTTAATAAAATGATTCTTTTTTTTTAAAAAAAATAAATTGTTATTATTTTTATATTAATTAAAGTTTATTCACTTTGTATCCCAGCTGTAGCCCCTTCCCTCAATCTCTCTATATCTCACCCACCCTCCCTCCCTCATTTCTTCCCATGCCCCTCCCCAAGTCCACTGATAGTGGAGGTCCTCCTCCCCTTTCATCTGACCCTAGCCTATCAAGTCTCATCAGTACTGGCTGCATTGTTTTCCTCTGTGGCCTGGTAAGGCTGCTCCCCCATCAGGTGGAGGTGATCAAAGAGCCAGCCCCTGAGGTCATGTCCAAGACAGTTCCTGTTCCTATTACTAGGGAATTCCACTTGGATACTGAGCTACCAGTATCTGTGCTACCACTACCTGCATAGAACCTCTGTGCAGGGGTTCTATGTTATCTCCACTCATGGTCCTTGGGTGGAGTATCAGTCTCAGAAAAGACCCTTGTGCCCAGAATTTTTGGATCTGTTGCTCTCCTTGTGCAGTTCTTGTCCCTTCCAGGTCTCCCTATCTCTCCCTTCTGTTCTAAGATTCCTTGCACTCTTCCCAAAGTTTGGCTATGAGTCTCAGCATCTCCTTCAATACCTTGCTGGGTAGAATCTTTCAACAGCATTCTGTGGTAAGCTCCTGTCCTGTTGCCTGTTTTCTCCCTCTTCCAATGTTCATCACCTTTGTCTTTCTCATGAGGATTGATCATCTTACCCAGGGTCCTCCTTCTTGCTTAGCTTGTTTAGGTGTACAGATTTTAGTATGTTTATCCTATATTATATGTCTAATATCCACTTACAAGTGAGTATACACCATGTGTGTCTTTCTGCTTCTGGGGTAACTCAGTCAGGATGATCTTTTCTAGTTCCCACCATTTGCCTGCAAATTTCATGATTTCCTTGTTTTTAATTGCTGAGTAGTATTCCATTGTGTAAATGTACCACAATTTCTGTATCCATTCCTCAGATAGGTAACATCTGGATTGTTTCCAGATTCTGGCTATAACAAATAAATCTGCTACGGACATGTTTGAGCAAATGTCCTTGTGTACTTGAGCATGTTTTGGATATATGCCTAGGAGTGCTATCGCTGCATCTTGAGAAAACACTTCCTAATTGTCTGAGAGACCTACTTTTTTATGAGGATGGTGGAGAAAGAGTGAATAAATGGGGGAGGAAAGGCTCTGGTGGAGGTGAGGGAGGTCATTGGAGGAGGATCAAAGGAGAAAGATGGAAGAGAGGAGAAACTGTGGTTCCCCTCTTGGCTGGGATGTAGTGTATGGAAAGAATAAAAATTAAATAAAAAATATAGAACTGAAAGAAAAAAATTAAAGAGAATCTACAACCACTAATTTACTAAACCGAATTCAAATGCAGAGTTGTCTCAACTGATAACATCTGCAAAACCTAAAGCTCCAGCAAAATTGCCAAGGAGTGAGCAAGAAGATGATAAGAGCCATAGAATCAGGGACTTTGCTATGAGGTCATGACTGCTAATAATAACCAAGCCTCTGTTTTAGTTAGGGTCTTATTTCTGTGAAAAAACTCCATGACAACAACTCTTATAAAGCACAGCATACAACTAGTTCTGGCTTGCAGCTTCACAGGTTTAGTCCATTATCATCATGTAGAAGCGTGGCATGGTGCAGGCAGACTTGGAGCTGGAAAAGGAGCTCAGAGTTCCACATTTGGATCCTTAGAGGGCAGAAAGTGAATGCCATACACTTCCTCCAACAAGGCTGCACCTACTCCAACAAGGCCACACTTCCTAATAATCCCATTTCCTGAGCCTGAGGGCCACTTTCTTTCAAATCACTACAACCCCTAACTATAAAGACTCACTGACAGGAATGCTGCAAACATGAGATGAACCAGAGGTTCACCAGCTGACATATCAAAGTGAACCTGGAAAAGTCCATGAGGCTTCAGTCCCTCACAAAGAAATGCAGGCAACTAAAGAATACTGAAATTAGTAAAAATAGTCTTCACTATGAAAGAGCACACCAATTAGTTGGCTAATATCAAGTGGTCATCCCTGAGAACATACATACAAATAACATCAAAGAGCCTGAGTAGGTTACATTTGAGAAAATATATGTATAAACACACAAACACACACACACACACACACACACACACACATACACCTCTAATAAAAATTAATGAAAAGGGAGCTACAAATTTTAAAGAGAACAAGAAGGAATATTGGGCAAAAAGAGGAAAGAAGATAGGTTGTGATTATATTATAATTTCCAGAGAGAGAGAGAGAAAGAGAGAGAGAGAATACAAACATACTACTTGTTTTTAGGTATGCCTTAAAAACAAAAATAAAGAACAAAAAAATATTTGCACAAAAACTGTCACATATTGGATGCATACTATTGCTTAGCAAAGTATCTTTTGACAAATCATGATTATATATGACAAGTCATATATATGTATACATATACGTATATGTATATAAAAAATAAATATACATATATATGTATGAGATACTTTTGTATCTGGACTTACTTTACCATATTGGAAAAGCAGTTGCTTTATTTCATTTTGAATAAACTAGGACACTTTCTTCTAGGCATTTCAATGGTTTCTAGTGCTGTTAAACTTCTGAGGGAATGCTCAATTTGGAAGTAGTCAACATCGATCCAACAAGCTGTGTCCCTGATTGAATGAATACTAGGAAAAGAAAGAAGACAACTGAATCCCAGAACTCAAAATCTCTGCCTCCTGAGTCTGTATCTAGTGTGACTACCTGCCTCAACTATCATAGAATCCCTCCTACTTTCTAATACAGCTCCTTTTAACTCACAAGTCAAAATAAATATTTCATTCCTTCGTTTCTTTTTATCAGATATTTTATCACAGCAGGAAAAGACACTAAATCAGATAAGTGGTACCTACAAACTGGGCCTATTCTGGGACAAGTGTGGTTTTGTGGTCCATATGCATTTGGAGATGCGTTGTAGTGGGAATGTGAAAGAGTTTAGAACTGTAGAGGAGAAAGGAGCTGCTGGGAGGCACATAGTTTTCGTTATTTATAAGAAAGGGTCTGACTGTGCATTTCTGTAGCTATGGCGGCCCTGGAACTCACTATGTAGAACAGGCTGACCTCAAGCTCACAGGGATCTGTCTGCCTCTGACTTCCAAGCACTGGAATGTAAGATACATACTGCTACATACAACTCCTGGAACTCCAAAAGCAAAATTTAGTGAGCCATTCCGAAGGGAAATGGAGCAGCAAAACTTCAACATCATTTCAGACGGTAAGAACATGGATCATGTGGTTTCAGAGGAGAATATGTGTTGTATCAGCAATGGAATCATAACAGGTTCACATTACAGTCTGGGCAAGGACATGACTGTGGTGTGCTCAAGTTCTGGAATTTTGTTTAAGGCTGAATTCATAGCTAATAGATTAAGTTGTTTGGCAGAGAATTTACACACCCAAGCTGTGTCCAAATAGCCATTCAGAGATTTATGGTTAGAAAGAGGAACAAAAAAATGTGAATACTATGTTATTTCCTTTAGAAAGAGGTAAGAGCAACTTTAAATTTGCACAGGTTAATGATTAATGACAACCCGTCAGTTCTGAAAAATTAACAGAAACAAAACCCAATCTAAAAATGGAAGAAACTCTCATGAACAATAGAATATATAAGAGAAAGGCCATAAATTTTTAGAAACTAATTCATGGTTATAACTTACCTATGACAACTTTTTCCATGTCTTATTTTGTCCATTTTGGCTGTTGTCTTTTGGAGGCCTGCTCTTTTCTGAAAGGAAATGGACAGAAAATGTGTCCTGGGGAAAGGATGGGAGGGGGTGATGCTGAGAGGAGTTAAGTTGGGAAAATGGTGGTTGTGATGTATTTTATGAGAGAAAGAATCTATTATCAATTTAAAAACTTTTGTAAAAGATGTGCTTTTTGCTCTATTCCTGCACATTTTGTAGGCAGGGTATAAAGATAGAGCAAAAAGTGCATCTTTTATATATATATATTTTTTTTTACCTGAAAATGGATTCTTTCTCTCATATAATACAGAATTGAGGGAACACCCAATTAATGCCTGGTCCAACCAAAGATAGCTTATGGAAAAGTGCCAACTCCTGACACAATGAAGGATACTCTGAAAAGTTTGCAGACAGGAGCCTGACAGAATTGTCCTTTGAGAGGCATTGCCTCAAAACAAAGGTTGAGACTCATAGCCAAACATTGGGGGATGAGTAGGGAGCCTTGAGGAAATGTGTGAGGAAATACAGAAGGCGCTGGAGGTGACAGGAGCTCCACTAGGAGACCAACAGAGCCAACCAACCAGGGCCCAGAGGCTTGCTGAGATGGGTCATGCATGAAATGGACCTAGGCTCCCTATAAAAGATGTACCAGATGGGCAGCCTAGGCCTCATGTGGGTCCTCTACTAAGGGAAGTTGGGACTGCATTGGACATGGACTCATTTGAGAGCTTTTTGGTCACATTCTCCTGGCGGTACTGCCTTGCCAGGCAAAGGAGAAGAGGACATGCTCAGTCCTGATGTGACTTGTTCGGCTAGGGTAGACGGGAAAGGGAGTTCCCCTTTTCTGAGGAACAGAGAAGGTCGAGTTGAACAGAGAGTGGGAAGGGGAGCTGGGAGGGGAAGAAAGATGGGCTGCAAAAAGGATGTAACTGAACATCACAACCAAACATAGGTCTATGCTTAGAGAATCTCAGGGAATAGTGGGAGGAAAGAGAAAAGGACACGGGAGTGACAGGAGCTCCACAAAAAAACAAAACAAAACAAAAACAAACAAACAAACAAACAAACAAAAAAAAAAACAGAGTCAACTAACCAGGGCCCAGAGCGGTTTGCTGAGACTGAAGCGTCAACCGAGGTCCATGCATGAACTGGACCTACGTTCCGTACGGGGACTTCATCAGACACAGACTCATTTGCTAGCTTTTAGATCACTTCCTCCTGGAGGGACTGCCTTGGCAGGACACAGGGGAAGAGCACATTTTCAATCCTGATACAACTTGATGAGCTAGGGTAGATGGGAAAGGGAGCTCCCCTTTTATGAGGGAAAGGGGAGGTGCAAGGGAGAGAGTGGGACTGGTAGAGAAGTGAAGGAACGACAAGGATGTAAAGTGAATAAAATAAATAAATGAGAATAAATAAGGAAAGGAAGGAAGGAAGGAAGGGAGGGAGGGAGAGAGGGAGGGAAAGAGAAAGAAAGAAAGAAAGAAAGAAAGAAAGAAAGAAAGAAAGAAAGAAAGAAAGAAGGAAAGAAAGAAAGAAAGAAAGAAAGAAAGAAAGAAAGAAAGAAAGAAGGAAGGAAGGAAGGAAGGAAGGAAGGAAGGAAGGAAGGAAGGAAGGAAGGAAGAAAAAGAAAGAAAGAAGGAAAGAAAGAAAGAAAGAAAGAAAGAAAGAAAGAAAGAAAGAAAGAAAGAAAGAAAGAAAGAAAGAAAATGTACTTTTTGGAATCAGCATTCCATAATTCTCAGCTCCTAGAGTTTCAACAATGACTTATTCTCTTCCTCACTTTCTTTCTCTTACAGAAATAAAAATGTATATATGATACTAAAGACCAAATGATATATCCAATGTAAATGTTAAACTTAGGAAACAATTTCATTGAAATCAATACAAATACAACCTAAATCATTTTGCATTAAGAAAAATTACCCCAAAGAAATACAACCATTCATAGAAAAATAAATAAAATCCCATGTTGAAATGATTCAATGAAATACTCTAATTCAATTTACTCTGCTGGGAATCAAGTATCATTACTGCTTAGAATTGCAAAGGATCTTAGAGAGACACAATTTTTAATGTTGAGAGCCTCAGTTTTCAGATTATAACAAGACCATGGAATTCCTGATGAATTTTTAATCTACTACTTTTTAAAACAACACTGAAATACTTTCAGCAAACCAGAAAAAGACCCAACTCAGCTGACTTCTTTTTGGTCATTTTATTATTATCATCATCATCATCATCATCATCATCATCATCATCATCATCGTTGTTCCTATTATTATTGTTGTTGTTGTTTACAATTTACTCACTTTATATCTCAGTTGTAGCACCCTCCCTTGTCTTCTCCAGGACCTACCTTTGCCTATTCTTCTCTCCTAGTCCATTGCTTCAGGAAGTTTTCCTCCCCTACTGTCTGACCCTAGCCTATCAGGTCCCCTAAGGACTGTCTGGATCCTTTGTGGGCTGGCTAGGTTGCCCCACCAGGGAGAAGTGCTCAAGGAGCAGGCAATGGAGTTCATGTCAGGGATGTCTTTTCTCCCCTTACTAAGTAACCCACATGGGGACTGAGCAGTCTATGGGCTACAATGAGTAGGGCATCTATATCATACCTATGCATGGTCTTTGGTTGATGTATGTATGTGGTCTGCTCTGGGCCCAGGTATTTTTGGTTTTGTTGATCTCCTTGTGGAGCTCCTGTCCTCTTTGGGTCCTTTTATCTTCCCCTTCTTTCACAAGACTCCCTGAGCTCTGTCCATAGTTTGGCTATGAGTCTCTGCACCTGCTTCAATCCCATGCTGGGTGGAGTCTTTTAGAGGACATCCGTAGTAGGTGCCTGTCCTGTTCTCTCTTCTAACACTTCCAGTCTCTATGTTGTTTTCCCATATGAATGAGAATTAAGCATCTTCCCTAGAGTCCTCCTCATTGTTTAGCTTCCTTAGGTATGTAGATTTTAGTATACTTAACCTATATAGTATATGAATAATATCTGCCTATAAGTGAGTATATACCATGTGTGTCTTTCTTCTTCTGGGCTACCTCACTCAGGATGATCTTTTCTAGTTCCATTCATTTGACTGAAAATTTTATGATTTCTTTGTTTTTAATAGATGAGTAGCATGCCTTTGTGCAAATATACCACCATTTCTGTATCCATTCTTAGGTGAAAAAGGAATCTAGGTTGTTTCCATATTTTGGCTGTTAAGAATAAAGCTGTACCTCCACTCACAGTGAACTTAGAAAGGGGCAGGAAGGAGATGAGGGAGGGAGGGTGGGATTGGGAGGACATGAGGGAGCAGGCTACTGCTGGGATAAAAAGTAAATAACCTGTGATTATCATAAAAAAATAAAAATTAATAAAAAAACTGAAAATAAAAATAAAAACAAATAAAAAATGAGAAAAAAGAATAAAGCTGCTATTAAAATAGTTGAGCAAATGTCCTTGAATTCATTGACACAGGAGACAACTTTCCTGAACAGAACACCAACAGCACAGGCTCTAAGATCACCAGTCAGTAAATGGGACCTCATGAAACTGAAAAGTTTCTATAAAGCAAAGGACAGTCATCAGAACAAAATGTCAGCTGCAGACTTTCACCAACCCTATATCTGACAGAGGGTTGATATCCAGAATATATAAAGAACTCAAGAATTTAAGCACCTCAGCATCTGCTTTCATACACTGCTCAGCAGAGTCTTTCAGAGGCCCTCTATGGTTGGCTCCTGTCCTGTTTCCTGTTTTGTCCTTCTTCTAATGTCCATCCCATTTGTCTTTCTGAGTGAGGATTGATCATCTAACCCAGGGTCCTCCTTCTTGCATAGTTTCTTTAGGTGTAAAGATTTTAGTATGTTTATCCTACCTTATAGATCTAGTATCCAGTGAGTATATATCTTGTGTGTCTTTCTGCTTCAGTGATATCTTACTCAAGATAATCTTTTCTAGATCCCACCAATTGCCTGCAAATTTCATGATTTCCTTGTTTTTAATTGTTGAGTAGTATTCCATTGTGTAAATATACCACAATTTCTGTATCCATTCCTCAACTGAGGGATGTCTGGGTTGTTTCCAGCTTCTGGCTATTATTAACAAAATTGTTATAATCACGGTTGAACAAATGTCCTTGCTGTGTACTTGAGCATATTTTGGATATATGCCTAGGAGTGGTATAGCATGATCATGAGAAAGCGCTATTCCTACCCAAACTTTGAGCAGAGTGCAAGGAATCATATGAAAAAAGGGGGACCTGGAGATAAGACCTGGAGAGAACAGGAGCTCCAGAAGGAGTACAACAGAATGAAAATATGTAGGCACAGGGATCTTTTCTGAGACTGATATTCCAACTAAGGATTATTCATGGATATAGCCTAAACACCCTGCTCAGATGTAGCCCATGGCAGCTCAGTATCCAAGTGGGTACCCTAGTAAGGGGAACAGGGACTGTCTCTAATGTGAACTCAGTGACTGGCTCTTTGACCCCCTCCCCAGTGGGGAGTAGCCTTACCAGGCTACAGAGAAGAACAATCCTGATGAGACCTGCTAAGCGAGGGTCAGATGGAAGGGGAGTTGGACCTCCCCTATCAGTGGACTTGAAGAGTGGCATGGGAGGAGATGAGGGAGTGTGAGGAATGGGAAGGAATGAGGGAGGGGGTTACAGCTAGGATACATAGTGAATAAACTGTAATTAATATAAAAATTTAATTAAAAAAGAAGCTAAAAACCAACAAACCAAGTTATATAATTTAAAATGGCTACAGAGCTAAACAGAATTCTCAATAGAGGAATATCAAATGGCAGAGAAACACTTAAAGAAATCCTCAGCATTCTTAGTCATCAGGGAAATACAAATCAAAACGACTCAGATTTCACCTTACACCCATCAGAATGGCAAAGATCAAAACCTCAAGTGAAAACCAGGCTGGAGAGGAAGTGGAGAAAGGGGAACCCTCCTCCACTGCTGGTGGGAATGTAAACTTGTACAACTGCTTTGGAGATCAAAGCAGTCTGGCCCTTTCTGAGAAAAGGGGAATTAGTGCTACCTCCAACTCTGCTATACCACTTCTTGGCATATACCTGAAATATGCTCAGCTATCCAACAAGGCCATTTGCTCATTTAAGGTGACTTCTTAAATTTTAAAGCTAAAAATCCCAATTGTTTAATAAAAGCTACTTAAATTAGAGATTCTGTTCTATACAACATTATGGCAATCATAGTTAATAATTGATAGAGCTCAACTTTAGTAATTTATGTTTCTTTTTATTCAACAAGCTAATAGACACCAATGACTAAGTTTATGACTGAATACAAAAATGTGTTTATAATTACAAATAAAAAATTTATTTATTTACTTACAAACACATAAACATATTTACAGAATATGTATTTACCATGAGTTCTGAAGAAAACATTTCACTGAATGCTAATAATTTGAATTTTTTTTCCTTTGGCAAATCTCTTTTGGAAATATCACATGTATAACAACAATAACAAAAAATACCCTGAGGGCATTTTGAATTTGTTTTTCTGATCTTTATTATATTCTCCTAATCTCATCACTTTATTCTATGCTATTTATGATACAGTGAGTGTATTTTAAGACTGAAAATTCCTTTGAAAACTCAAACCTAAAGAGAATATTCTTGGAACTGTATAATGGATTGAACAATATTCAGTAAATATATTCTCACAGAGGACTCATATCAATGTGCCAAAACCCAAGTCATACTTATTTTGGCGGAAATTAACATACCCTAAAAAGAAATAGTGAATTTTGAGGCATACTGGAATAGAAAAAAGAACTGTGGATTTGATAGCTAAACACCAAAATATTTCAGTGTTTAGTGGCATTTGAAAACAGAGGTTTGAAATATTCTCTCTTTTTCTTTCCCTCTCTTTTCTATTGAGACTTCTTTCTTTTGTTCTCATTTGTGTTTCATCATGTTAGTTTTATTTTCCTAAGTAGAAATTTTCTGCCAGCTAGGCCCAGCTTTCAAATTCTTCCTGGTAACATGAAAGAATACGTTAGTTCTATGTCTAACCCACATACAACCATATCATTACTCAGAAAATCCATGAAAGAATCTGTAGTTTCCATGGGAACTACCACAAAGATAATTTAGGTATGTCAGAGTGGCGTGTGAATCTCATTTTCATAAAGAAAATGTTCCCATAGACATCGTCCAAGAAAACCGTGAAAACTTGTTAAGTACTAGAATGACCTCTGTTGGTATACGTTACCTGTGTTTTAAAACTACCATGTAATACTCCACTAATACTACCTGTACATGCTGCAAACTAAAAACTCAATCAACAAAGTTTCTTGTTTATTTGTTCATACAGAATCTAAATTCATATAGGAATAAACAATATTTATTTGGAGTAATTATTTTCTTAAGTATAAGATGGCACATTAAAATAAGCTTTCATTGTGAAAACGGTAATTGTAGTAGTATTAATGACAGGGAATTAATTTCAAGGTAAATTAGCAACAAAGCTTTGTTAAGCTTTTGTTTTACCCGGATAAAAGAAGAAAGTCATTCTTATCTTTGATGTACAGTAAATAATTTATGACTAATGAAATTTTACACATTTATACATTTAGGGTTAGTTCTATATTATTTATCTCAGAAAATTCTAAAATCTTTTAGAATATTTTATAATGAATGTATAGCGCTTTTTTCTCAGTTTTATTACTTACGATGTCGTCGCAGAACACTTTTCCTTTTCCATTGTCAGTCATAAAGTGGATCATAAATTTACCAATGGATAGAAAGTAGCTTCACATTTCTATAACATTTCTATTACTTTTTAACTGAAGTTTGCTGTACTATTGTTTAATCTCTTGATTAATGTTCTGTCAAGGTAAAAGTCACATTGTTTTTGATTTCTGTGCTTGATAACACGAATAATGTTTGTAACAAATGTAGGCATTCTGGGCAGTATTTAGGTGCTTGCTTTGCTATGTGAGGGACAGTTGCTCATTCAGCTGTGAGATAAATCTTCTTTTAGTTTAGCATAAAACCACCTTGAACTCAATCTCTGACAAGAATAATGGGTAATGAAGTGATGTAAATATGTCTTTTTGTGGTTTAGTTACCTTTGTTACAGCAAGCCTATAGCCAATATCCAACTAAGTGGAGGGAAACTTAAATAAGTCCCACTGAAAACAGGGACAAGACTGCCCATTCTCTCTATATATCTTCAAAATAGTACTTGAAGTTCTTACTAGAGAACTAAGACAATTAAAGAAGATAAACAGGATTCAAATTGCAAAGGAAGAAGTTATAGTATCACTAATCACAAATGATATGAGAGTATACATACATGGCTATTAGCCATAGAATATAGGTTAAACATACTAAAATCCATAGTCTTAAGGTAAACAACAGAGAGGGCCCTAGGTGAAAAGCTGAAACCTCATTCAGAATGGAAAACAGGATAGACATCGGAAGTGGGAGAAGACAGGAAACAGGACAGGAGCCTACCACATAGTGTCTCTGAAAGTCCTTACCCAGTAGGGTATCAAAGCAGATGCTGGGACTCATAGCCAAACTTGGGGCAGCATGCAGGGAATGTTATGGAAGAAGGGGGATAGAAAGACCTGGAGGGGCCAGGTGCTCCATAAGGAGACCAACCGAGTAAAAAAAACAAAACAAAAAATAAAAAAAAAACTGGGCTCAGCGGTACTTTCAGAGACTCATAGTCCAACCAAGGACTATGAATGGAGAAGATGTAGATGCCCTCAAAAGAAGAAGCTCATAGGGAGCTCAGTCTCCAAGTGGGTTACCCTACTAAGGGGATCAGGGGCTGTCTCTGACATGAACTCAGTGGCTGGCTCTTGCTCACCTCTCCCAGGAAGGAGACGCCTTGCCAGGCCACAGAGGAAAATGAAACAGCCAGTCTTGATGAGACCTTATAGGCTATGGTCAGATAGAAGGGGAGGAGGACTAGAGGAGAGGCATAGGAGGAATAAGGAACGGTGGGTGAGACTGGAGGAGATAAAGGGGGTCAGTGATACACCTGGGATACAAAGTAAATAAATTTTAATGAATAATAATAAAGTAATAATAAAAAAACAAATTAAAAAACAATTTAAAATAATAAAACAGTGCCTAAAAATCCAAAGTAAACATTTCTGAGAGATTAATTTTGTTAGATAATTTTACATTTTCTACTTTTGAAACAGAGACTGTGAATTGAAGAAAATTTATATTTTCCCGAAATTGCTAACTATGCAACAGTAAAACCTATATGTCAAATTGGAAACTGCCATGCCTACTGGAAAAATAGATTAAATTAACATCAGTCGCAATATTTTGGCTGTATAAGTTAGTAAGTATGAAGGGCTAAATTTGTCACTTATAAATTTTTTAACAACATCCTAATTTTCCTTTATGAGTCATACAATTTATAGCATTGCACGAAAAACAGTATATGCAATATGCATGTTAACCTGATAAAAACTCTAAAAGTAAAAATGACAAAATGTAAAATTGTTTCAGTATGATCTAACTATCAATTTTCATGGAGTCCATCAATCACAAAGTAATGTTTTCTGAATGGTTAGGTTGAAGAAATTAGTCATGTATCAAATGGCAATGATTTATGAGAACTGAAGGAAGACTAGAAGTTCCAGGTAAGAGCAGGACATACTCCCTGTTTTCTTATTCATTTTCTGTGCATTGTTTATTACCTATTAAATTGGATCTGTGCGTGTGTGATTGTAGATACAGGACCTTAATTTGGGAAACTGGAAAAAACTGCTATGAAATATTTATATTTTGAATGTCTCATTATTCATTGTAAATATTTATCTATTTAGTTTTTAATGTATGAAATTGAAATTTCAGAAAAGGATATTGAAAAGAAAAGATCAATAATATCAGATGAGGATATACAATGCTTTACTAAACACAGGTACCAAGATTCAGTGTCATAAATGTATTTGCATTGTCATATTACACTTATGTCTGCAAATATTTGAGAACAAAACTATATATGGATTTCCAAACTTGGGTCAGTGGGGTTGCTGATATGAGACTGTTTTACTGTTTATTTTAAATTTAGGAAGAAAATAGGCAAACACAAAAAAATCACATTAGTCTAAGCACTCTTTCAATTAAATCATATTTTGAATTTCTTTTTATCTTATATCAGCATTGCAAGTTCTAACATTCAGAATCAAAAATTCTTTTAAATAGTCTTATAATTTACTTGTAATATATATTGCAGAACTAGAAATAGATTTGCTAAGCACCTAGAGATATGCATTAAACGTGAATGCATCAGTATAACCATGATAGTGAACATGCACAACACACATATCTTTTCTGTTCCATTGTGCTGCTCCTTCTCATTCTCAAATTCCAAACCAAATACATGAAAAGCGAAGTCATGTCTTGCACCTCAGATTAAATTAGTTTCTGTTTTCCACAATTTTCAGTGAATAGAACCACTTGTATTTAGTGTGCATTTATCTACTTTCACACATCATAATTGGAGATACAACAGCAGTGTAATTACTGGTACGGAAAACTGTGTTTGCTGGCTAGTACTTGGTTACACGTCTAAAATACACCATGCTTGGTTTTATCTGTTCAGTAGGTACTGGCATCCCACCCACTGTGGGGTCACAAAAAGATGATTGCAACAGTTGTGGCTGTTGAGCTGTGGTATATCATGCTTGTTTATTGGGAGGTTGTTAATGGTTAATAATCATCTGGAAAGCTTTTAGGGCATTAGATTAAAATCTACATTTCTCCTTGGGATAACTTTTTCCCCAGGCAACTATACTGTTCATCTAACACAGTAGCTTGAATATAATAAATATAGGGAAATTTTTATTAAGATGAACATAGCAATATTTTCAAAATCTCTTCTTTCGAAATACAAATATATTTGTTCTCAACACTTATAGATTTAAAAAAATCAAAATTGAGAAAGTCCTCAAAGAGTGCAAACTAGTCATTCTGTAACCTTTCATTCCCAGGGTGTAATAATAAGGGTGACACCGTTTTGTTATTAAACCTGTATTCGTATTGATCTTTTATCTGCTGTTCATTTCACCTTCACAACCAGGTCAGGGCTCCTATTTAATTTAATTTTTTTTCAGTAATTGCATCTAAAATATTCTCCTTTTGGTAATCTCCTGAGTTTTGATAAGTACCTACCTACTCTTGCCTATAATACATCTCAACTATAATTTTAATTACTCTCCTGAAAGGATCAGTATTGTGAGTCTTTGAGAGGAAGGACAGAAGAAAAATGCACCGTATTCATCACATTCTGTCCCTTTAAACACTGCGTACATCTGCTCTTGCTGTTATAATATTAGAGTTCATAGCATCCTAAGATAAATATTCTGAAAGAACAATATTTTGGTTTATAACATCTCTATTTTGTCATTATGTTCACTTTAACATAAAACAGTATCACTTAAATTTGAAGTTTTAAAGTGCAAATCTATACCTTTTTCCCCTGCAGAAGAAACAGGCACACTGATTAATTATGAATAATGAACAATATTAATATATCATCTCTATTTGCATAACCTGTTTAAGTTACTCTTTTAATATTTTAGTTGCATTTTATAACTATTATCAATTCACAGAAAGAATTTTTCATATTATAAGCAGAAGTCCTATATCAGTCTTTTACATTAAAAACTGCTAAACATATAAGCTCAATGTTATTTTGAAATCATCATAACGTGTCCTAATATGTAAAAAAAAATGGCACAGGTAATATGTGAAACAAAGTTTTAAAAAAAAAACTGTTATGATTCAAAGTAAAAATACACTAGAAATTACCAGAGTTTGAGTCTTATGAAATGACCAAACAAATTATGTGAACACTAGAAAAACACCAAAATTAAGACAACTAAATTAAAAAAAAAAAAAAAAGACAACTAAATGAGATCAAGAGGATACAAATCAGAATGGAAGGAATCAAACTATCACTATTCTCAGATGATATGATAGTATACATAAGTGACCCCAAAAATTCAACCTGAGAACTCCTTCAGCTGATAATCATCTTCAGCATAGTGGCTGGATACAAAATTAACTATAATTCATTCTTAACAATTTCCTTTTGTACTCACAACAACTTTAAGGTATTGCTAGAAGTTTTGATGGAACTAGAAGTAGACTAAAGGCACCAAAACAATAGCAAAAGAGCAAATTCCATAATTAAAATCATAGTAAGAACTTTAACATTAATAGCCGCAATACCAGCATTTTCTTAAGAATCAAGTTCAACAGGATTGTCGATATTTTTTATTAAAAGTGTCTTATAATAAAATGTTAATAAAGCTGATGTGCACTCTATTTTCAATTGGAAACATATGTCTTTAATTACTAATTTTGTTTGTCCTCCTCTTTATGTTGTCTGGAAAATCTCAAAAAATTCATTGCTTTTAATCAAGAAGAGGCCACATTTGTTAAATCTTGAGTTAATCGGACTTTGACAAATATCCATGAATAATTAAGAGACTTTATCCTCAAATATAGGTCTGTTGAAACTGGTGTTATCAAGGTTCATCTTTCTTTTCCTGTGTATTTATTTATTTGTTTATTTGCCATTATTAGCTCTGTGAAATTTTTCTACAAATTTTAAGATTTAAGCACCAAAAGATTAACCGTTCCACATTACAGAGCCAGCACAGTGGTTCATCTTTAACCACCTCTATTTAGTAGAATCAAAACAGTATTTTCTAAATAGTATCATTAAAAAAACAAAAATCTTAATGATGAAAAAAGATAATGATTCTCAAAGTTATGTGAATTCTTCAAGGAAATAACTAATGCTTTCAAAACTCAATGATATTTCAAGCACATGTATGCTTGAATACTTTGTTTTTATACAAGGACATTTGCTCAACCATGTTCATAGCAGCTTTATTTATAATAGCCAGAATCTGGAAACAACCCAGATGCCCCTCAACTAAGGAATGGATACAGAAATTGTGGAACATTTACACAATGGAATATTACTCTGCAAATAAAAACAAGGAAATCATGAAATTTGCAGTCAAATGGTGGTATCTAGAAAAGATCATCCCGAGTGAGGTATCCCAGAAGCAGAAAGACAATTATGGTATATACTCACTTATAGGAGGATATTAAACCTGTAATATAGGATAAACATACTAAAATCTGTATAACTAAAGAAGCTAAGCAAGAAGGAAGACCCTGGATAAGATGATCAATCCTCACTCAGAAAGGCACACTGGACAGACATTGAAAGACGAAGAAAACAGGCAACAGGACAGGAGCCCACCACAGAGGGCCTCTGAAAGACTCTACCCAGCAAGGTATCTAAGCAGATACTGAGAATCATAGCCAAACTTTGGGCAGAGTGCAGGGAATCTTATGACAGAACAGGAAGATAGAAATACCTGGAGGAAAAAGAAAAAAGAAAAGAAAAGAAAGGAAAAGAAAAGAAAGACCTGGAGGAAACAGGAGCTACACAAAGAGAGCAACAGAATAAAAAACTCTGGGCCCAGGGGTCTTTTCTGAAATTGATACTCCATCCAAGGACCATGCACAGAGATAACCTAGAACCCATGCATACATGTAGCCTATGGCAGCTCAGTCTCCAAGTGGGTGTACTAATAAGGGGAACAGGGACTGTCTCTGACATGAACTCAGTGGTGGCTCTTTGTTCACCTCCCCGTGATGGTGATGGAGACTTTTAATGGTTATAGTGATATTAGATTATACTCAGTTTTAAAGGCCTTTTCTTCAAATTCACAGTGAACAGGTAATGATAAGAAGAAAAAGACATCATGAAATTTGCATTAAATGGACACAGCTAGAGAAAACCATACTGAGTGGGGTAACCCAGACCCAGAAAGACAAATATGGTATGGATTTTCTTATGTGTGTACATTAGTCACTCACTAAATGATAACCAAGCTACAATACTTAGTCCCAGAAAAGTTATATATAGAAAAAGGGACTAGTGTTAAAAACATGGATCTCCCTGAGAAGAAAATAGAATAGCTTTTACAGATGGATAGGTGGAAATAACCCAGGAACATAAAAAAAAAAAAAAGTCAAACTACGCTGGCCTATCAAACAATCTCAATAACCATAGTTATTTAGTATCTATCTATGCCTTTGTGTATCTTTTCAAGACAAAAATTGTATGAATAATTGTTGAGATGCTTTAGGGTTTATTTTGTGAAAATCGGATTTGCCTAGTTGCCTTCTCTCTTTAGCGTAGATATCCCATTATACAGTTTGGTCAGAGAGAGAAATAAATGAACCCACATTTTAAAAGTCTAAATAAATACAGTATGTTTTGTTACAAATTGGGCAAATGTCAAAACTATATTCTAATTATAAAATGAGTTTAATTACAATAAACATAAGGTTACTATTTGCAGTAAAAAAATCTGATCATGAAACAAATTAGAAATTATGTGTTAGGTTGTTTGTATGCAAGCAATGGGATATAATTACCCCACTTACATTCACAATTCATTTCTAGTCCATTATTGAGCCAAGTTGCTGTTGTATTATGCTAAATGGCTTTTTAAAATTTATATTATTCAGTGAAATACTTCATAACCAACTATTATTAATGTTTATCTCATCTTTGCAACTTTGATTGTAGGTAAAACATAACCTATTGTTTTTATTTCTTACGCTTAACTGATATTTTTCAGGAAATACAGAGCATAATTTATGTCACTTGTGCTTAATTATTCCCTTATAATATTTGTTAATTTTATTTATGGCTATTATGAATACTCACGATAAAAGCTATCATTATGTGAGTTATTTTAATTACTGGAATATATATTAAGTAATAAAAATTAAATACATCATGGTAAATTAATAATTAATATCTAAGAAACTACCAAATCAGCTGGGTGTAGTGGTGCACATCTGTGATCCCAGCACTCAGAGAGCCAAACCATGACATCATTAAGGATAGTCTGATATACTCCCAGACAGGAGCCTAGAACAGCTGTCCTGTGAAAGGCTCCTCCCAGAGGCTGATCAAAACAAATGCTGAGAATCACAGCCAAACAGGAGGCAAAGTGTACAAAGTCTTGTGGAAGAGTGTGGGAGGACAGAAGGACTTGGAGGTGTCTGGAGTGCCACAGAAAAGCAAAAGAGCCAACTAAACAAGGCTCAAAAGAACTTGTGGAGACTGAAGCACCAACCCAGCACCATGCATGGACTGGACCTAGGATCCCTGCACAGATGTAGCGGATGGGCATCTCCAGCTTCGTGTGGGATCCTTAGTAAGAAGAAAGGGTGCTCTGACATGGGCTCTGTTACCCGATTTTTGATCTTTACTTCTGGTGGGGCATCTTTTCCAAGCCACAGGGGAAGAGGATATGATTAGTCCTGATGCCACTTGATGTGCTGGGGTGGTTTAGTAGAGGGGAGGGGTCCCCTTTCCTGACAAGAAGGGGAGGAGGAATTGAGTAATGGGAAGGAATGGGGAAGAGAGAGGAAGAGTGGGACAGGTAGGAAAGGAGGGAGGGTGTTATGATCCGGATGTAAGGCAAATAACTTAATTTTAAAAATATATAAGCTACATCATGCGAAATATAAAAAAATAAATCTTTGGATGTGTCTTAATTCCCATGCACTTTAATGCCTCGAAATTTTGTGATAGCAAAATTTGTTGTTTTGTTCAATCCAAACTATGGTATAATGCATATCTGCTTTCTATATTTCCCATTTTTGTTTGTAATTATTAAAAATGGTCTGAACCTTTTTCTTTGTAAGATTTTAAGCAAATAGTTCTTATTCAACTGACAATAAAATGTAATATCTCTTTGGACACTGATTTTGACTATCAGCATTAAAGTAATAAATACATAGTATCAAAATATTACTTGAAACTTTTCCTTTGGAATTGATGGCTGGAAAAAATTTAATTAAATATAATCATGTAAAAAATGAACATGATTTTTTTTCAGATTTATGCTTAGGTCCAAGTCTGTGTCCTCTGTATATATGCATGCCTTACATACAAAGGAAGGAGTAGCATGATTTCTAGGATTTCGTCACAAGTCAGGTGCAAAACATACATAAATTAGGCTTAAAAATGCAACCTAAAATGTTTAAGTGGGAAAATACATGAATATATTTTGGTGACATCAATCTTTGCATAATGTATAATTAACTCGTAATTAATAGGAAAAGTACTAAAGAGGAAAGAATAGCTGAAAAGCTCATCCAAACATGGAAAGAATGATACAGAATTATATATAAGTGCATAGATAGAACTTCAGAATCATTATTAATGCATATACAAAATTAGATTAAGATAAATGTTTTATTCCTGATGGTCAAAAATTAAAACTGAGAGAAAGTAGAATGGTGTGGATGCATTATTGGCTAGATTATAAATTAGTGGTCCACTACCATAATGGATACGTAAAACACATACGTGCACACATTAAAAACAGTCTACAATGAATAAATAAATGAACATACTATTCATAAGACATCAGCATGTTTTAATCCTGAAATATAAAAATTAATTTAAAAATTCTAAATTGCTTGATTGTTCAGGACAGGATATACTCATGTAATGTGCATACAGAAATTATTGTCAAATAAAATATATGATTTAGTAGTACATTGTGCAAGCAGAGACTTTATGCACAATGAAGATATTTGGTGCATATATCTCTATATCTTAAGCTAACTTGTACCTGAAGGACCATTTGTTTACTTTATTTAACAACAATATTGTGTCTGTATACACAAAACGCTTCATATACTTCTTTGATTAAATTATACATTTATGATAAATTATACATTTTATGCTAAATCTGTTCTGAAAATACCACTCAGCAATTAAAAACAAGGAAACATGAAATTTGCAGGCAAATGGTGGGATCTAGAAAAGATCATCCTGAGTGAGGTATCCCAGGAGCAGAAAGACAGACATGGTATATACTCTCTTATAATTGGATAGTAGACCTATAAGATAGGATAAACACACTAAAATCTGTACACCTACAGAAGAAAAACAAGAAAGATGACCCAGGGTAAAAAGATTAATCTTCACTTAGAAAGACAAATGGGATGGTCATTGGAAATAGGAGAAAACAAGTAACAGGACAGAAGCCTACCACAGAGGGCCCCTGAAAGACTCTACCTAGCAGTTTATCAAAATAGATGCTGAGACTCATAACCAACCTTAGGCAGAGTGCAGGGAATCATATGAAAGAAGGGGGAGTTAGTATGCCCTGGAGAGGACAGGAGCGCCACAAGGACCAAATATATCTGGGCCCAGGGGTCTTTTCTGAGACTATTTCTTCAACAAAGGACCATGAAAGGATATAACCTAAAACCCCTGCCCAGATGTAGCCCATCACAGCTCAGTATCCAAGTGGTTACCCTAGTTAGGGGAACAGGGACTGTCTATGACATGAACTCAAAGGCTAGCTCTTTGGCTCACCCGCCCTCCCATCAGAGGGAGGAGCAGCCTTGCCAGGCCACAGAGGCTGACATTGCAGCCAGTCTTGAAGAGACCTGACAAGCTAGATGGAAGGGGAGGAGAACCTCCCCCATCAGTGGATTTAGAGAGAGTCAGGGATGAGATGAGGGAGGGAGGGTGGAATTGGGAGGGAATTAGGGAGGTAGCTACAGCTGGGATACAAAGTAAATAAACTGTAATTAATACAAAAATTAATAAAATTTTAATTAAAAAAGAAAATCATTATCAAAGATCATTAATATCAATGCAGTATAAACAGATGATCAATCTGGTCTTCCTAATCTTCAAATAATTATCACTAAATGAAGCCAGATCAACAGTAGGATAAATAATTAACCAAGAAGCTTATTTTTACATCAAGTTGTATTCATTGTTAAATGCTTATTTTGATGCCTAGACAATTTGAGTTCTTTAACAAATTGATTATTGAAGATATTTTACTTTCATTTTCTATCACTGTCATTTGTTATATAATATTTTACACTTTTCAATATTAGTGTCCATATACTTAATTTCTTTTTATAAAACTTTATTTATGCTAAATATTTGCAATCATTTCATATACAAAGAAACTAAAAATAATAGCTTTGAGAATATGGTCTAATTCAATAAATTTAAGTACTATGATACAAACTTTCAAAGTCATGTTTAACAAAATGCATTAGTTGAGTTCAGTAAACAGTGCCATTGAAAACAATTGTTTTTTCAATGTGTAACAATTTAAATATGTTGTTTATGCCTAATGAAGTTTCTGCTCAAATCACTTGCATGTTTTCTTATTACTCTGACAAATTTATTTTTATTATTTTCTTTATTATTTTTATTATCATTATTTGCTTCTATGCGTGTTGCCTTGTAGAACAACTGTGTAATGCAAAGTGAAAGATCCTCAAATAGAGGATAAACCTATAGAGATAAACCTATCATCTGGCCCAGCTTCTTCTTTGTTGGGCAAACACCCAAAGGATTCTGTATTCTATTACAGAGACAACTGTTAACTTTCCCTATTTCTGCTTTATTCACAATAGCTAACAGCTAGATTCAGACTAGAAGTCTACCACTGATTACTAGAAAATGATAATGTACTACATATTCAATGAATTTTAGGTGTAAAGAAAAAAATTTCAGGTACATCTATGAAACTAGAAATAATTAAACAGAGTGAAATAGTCCATGCTCAAAGTGATAAAAACAAACAAACAAACAAACAAACAAACAAAAAACCCCACGACATTCTCTCTAGAAAATGTGTCCTATCTTTTCACATTTTGACTTGTGTGTCTAACCTGGTGCACCAATAGAAGGCAAACTAGAAAGAGGTTTTCGGGATGAGAAAAGTCTTGGAAGAAGAGGGACTATCATAACATGAGCGATAGGAAAACCAAGAGGGGGTGTTTTGGATACAACCATTAATTAAGAATAGACTTGGGAAGATTGGAAAGATGAGGAGTAAGGGTTTACATGTTTAATCAACTGAAGTTGTATGAAAAACATCATATTAGAACCTTGTGTATTAATTAATTGTATATGAAACGTATGTGCACAACAGGAGAAAGAGAGATTTTACATGCTATAAGTGGCATCAGGGATATCTCACATGTGTCAAAGACAAAATATTACTATTATGTTCAAGGCAGAAAGATAGAAAATCTGAAAAACAGCATTTAGTCCAGAAATGTATTTTTTTTTCTGGCATAACCTGTCAAACAGGAGACTATGTTAATTCAACATTGTATAAAATCCAGATACCTTCAGTTTAGGTGTATGCTAGAATTTATTTTTGTTTTTGTTTGAGCTTACAACAGAGGACCTTTGAAAGACTCTACCCAGCAAGGTATCAAAGGAGATGATGAGGCTCATAGCCAAACCTTGGGCAAAGTGCAGGGAATCTTTTAATTTTTTTTTTAATTCATCAGAAAAAAAAATTAATTTACTTTTTATTAGTTACAGTTTATTCACTTTGAGTCCCAACTGCAGTCACCTCCTTCATTCCCTCCCAATCCTACCTTCCCTCCCTCTTCTCCACCCATGCCCCTTCCCCAGTCCACTGATAGGAGAGGTCCTTCTCCCCTTCCAACCTGATCCTAGTCTATCAGGTCTCATCAAGAGTGGCTGCATTGTCTTCCTCTGTGGCCTGGTAAGGCTGCAGCCCCCTCAGGGGAGACAATCAAAGAGCAGGCCACTGAGTTCATGTTGGAGACAGTACCTATTCCAATTACTAGGGAACCCACTTTGATATTAGACATATAATATAGGGAATCATATGAAAGAAGGGGGAGATAGAAAGATCTGGAAGGGATAAGAGCTACACAAGGAGAGTAACAGAACCAAAAAATCTGGACACAGGGGTATTTTCTGAGACTGCCTCCAACCAAGGATCATGCATGGAGATAACCTAGAAGCCATGCACAGATGTAGCCCATGGCAGCTCAGTCTCCAAGTGGTGTCCTAGTAAGGGAAACAGCGACTGTCTCTGACATGAACTCAGCGCCTGGCTCTCTGATCATGTCCCCCTGAGGGTGGAGCAGCCATACCAGGCCATGGAGAAAGACAATGCAGCCATGCCTGATGAGACCTGATAGGCTAGGGTCAGATGGAAGAGGAGGAAGTCCTCCCCTATCAGTGGACTTGGGGAGGGTCATGGGAGGAGATGAGGGAGAGAGGGTGGGATTGGGAGGGAATTAGGGAGGGGGCTAGAGTTGGGATACAAAGCGAATAAACTGTAAGTAATAAAATATTAATTAATTAAAGAAAGAAAGAAAAAAGCCAGTTTTGAGACAGTCTTAATTTGCACAACTAGCTCATATGAAACTTGCAACGCAGTACATACATTCTGTTTCCTTACTCACAACCATCAACTTGCTTTAGCCTTTGAAGTGTGAATATTACCAGCTTGAGCTACCATTGGTCGAATTGAGCTCAATGGTCGAATTTGAAGACAAGTTCCTTTTGATGTATATGAATTGCATTACAAGAAAAATTCATGCTAACAAATTATTATTATCATTTTGAGCAATAAATATTATAACTGAAGTTAATTACAAAAAATGATATAATATTCTGAAAGGGTTTATTGGATTCAAGTGTTTACAGTCACAGATGCTGAGGGTATAATTGAGGATAATGACGAGTGAAAACCAGCACAATTAATTATATACCTAGATGAAAGTGTTGAAGAATAAAATATACTAAACATTTAAAAATAAATGAATGACTTTATTTATTAAGAAAATAAAATTTAGTAAAAAACACCCTGTGTAGAAACTTCAAATTCTTCTCCTTTTTTTTTTTAAATCACAGCTACACATGAAAATATAAAACTGTAAATTCTAGAATTCTGTGAAATTTATAAAATTGTATATATATTTAAGAGGCTTAACAAAATATTAACATTGTGAGTATGAGGGAGTGGCCATATATCCTTTTCAGATCTGCTCATAATGCTGCGTTGGCCTATTGGCTCTACTGTCAGAATCACTCACCAAAGAACTTTCATCATATTTATGGTTGCAGAGCTGAGTAGCATTAAAATTCTAGTACCATAGCAAGGAAGCATTGAGATGACTTTCTATTACCTAAATTGCCTTAGTTGACATTGTACATTTTTTTCTGACTTCATGTCATAGAGAATTAGCAGATGACCTTGCTTTTCATTTCGCAAAGATAACAGAAGCCATATGAAGGGATCTTCCTCAAGGACAACTTATTTCTGCGTTATTAGCTCCATTTATGTTTCAGTCCAGAATAAATAAGCTTCTACATATCTGACTCCAATGAAACTACTTGACAAATCTATCAAAAGATATTTTCCAGAACAAAATCTTCCTTATTGTTCTGTGGTTTTATTTACATGGGCCATTTTCTTTACTGAGAGTGTCTCTAGGCAGCATGCTGTATCTTTTAGTATTCAGACTCTAAAATATTCATTCTTTTAGATTTCTGCCTTGCCCTCTAGCTTATTTTGGCAAGACTTTCTATGGCTTAGGTTAATTTTGGCATATGATTGAGGCTTAATCAACATTTACAGCTTCCTGGGAGCTGAGATTAAAAGTATGTCCTATCAAACCCTGCCTATATAGTCTTGTTCTAAACTTTCCATTTTTCATACCCAAATATCAGTTTGCTATACTTTGTATTCTTTTTGATGATATTGATTATGATGATTTTATGATGATAATAACCATTCAGAGTTGCTGTGTCATGTTCTGTGAGTAAAAGTTATTTCCTGGCTATTTACAATATTAAAGGCTGGGACCCAATCAGGTAAAACAGTTTCCCACAGCCTTTTATATTTTTTTCTTCTGATTTATGTATTTATTTATTTTTAGCATGCTTTAGAAAAAGTCTGTTCAGTTACAAGTTAATCTGGGAAAAGTCTATTTTTTATGATTACGAATACACGAATACAACCATGTTGAAAAAAACAGGTCTATATTTTTCTATGTATTTAAAACTTGAAAGAGTATAAAATTCAAACAATTGTCTAAATGCAACATTAACTGTAAAGCAAACAATTGCAGTGGGGATACAAAGTGAATAAAGTGTAATTAATAAAGAATTAAAAACAAACAAACAAAAAAACAAAACAAAACAAAAAAACCCTGCACTGTCAGCAAAACCAAACATTCATGATTTTTCCATCATTTCTCCTGTAAGCAGTGTCTAAGTCCCTTTAATGATCTGACCTTTCAGGTTTTTTCGCTATCCACTATGTCTTTATATACTTGGGATTATGTTTCTTTCATTGAGTTTCTGCCTTATTTTCTGTTTTCATACTGAAAAAAAATATATTATGCAACAATGAGAATCAAGTTTGTTGTGAGCTGCTTTTTAAAATATTTAGGAGATACTAATATATTTGAACATGATCCATTTATTTATTCAACAAAATATGGCTTTGAACCATCTTTTGTGTGAGGCACTCTGGTGGAGTATTGAAGTTGTAATTATGAAAAATTTCTTCCTGTTGTGCTGTAATGCTTAGGATTCATGACAAGTTCCTTTCGAAATTCTTGTTTCAGCTGAACACTCCATAAGAACCCATTCTCTGCATTTGGATCCACTATAAGTTTCTGTGTTAATTGCCTTCTACTAAACAAAAGAAGCTTCTCTGAGAACTGCAGTAATCTATGATATACATGCACACATTTAAAGGTCAGTTTTGTGCTATATTCATTTATCAAATGAATAATAGTAGACTTCCCCATGGAACCTGTGGTCTCCCCATCTTGGATTCTTGGCCAGATTTATAGCACGAAATATTCATTTCCTCCTATGAAGTTGTCCATGAATCTAATTTGAAGAATTTTACTTACATACTTCTTACCCAGGCACAAGAACCATTGAGGAAAGAAGCACAGAAATATCCGGAGATCTGGGAGAGTCATTTGACCATAAATAGGTATTTTGAACATGACCAGACAGCAGCTATGCTTGTATTCACAAATCCTCACAAGATCAAGCTATTTAAACTTCTAGCACACAGCAGATAAGAGTTCATGACTCCTTACTCCTCACTAAGGTTCTATTAACGGTTGATGGAGCTTGTTGAGACAGAGTGAGAAAGAAAAATTCCTTTAAGAATTTGGCCCCTGGTAACTTGGACAAGATTCAGTGGATGCTCCCCTACCTACAATTATATATGTGCAATGCAAACTGGACTCCATATCATATAAAAATGCAACAAAGGAGGACATGAAGTTGGAAAAAGGTAGGAAGGTAAAAGGTAGAATTTAGAGATATCGAAGATTGAATACAATAAAATTCTTTGAATGAGTGTATGAAATTCTCAATTAATAACATCAAGCAACTTAAAATTGGTGATTTCCATTAGGCAATGAAGAATAAACACATTAATGATAACTCTCCTCACATGAGAAGACAGAGACAAATACCAAAGTAAAGGACAGATTCTGAAATTTAAAAGTGCCAGTTTTTGAGCACTGAATTATGAGAGCTCAGTAAAAAAGCATACACACAGTTGTTTAGCTTTTGAAGTTAAAAAAATGAAGACATGAAAAGATAAGTGGCATTTTTTTTTCAAATTTTTTATTTAACTTTTATTAATTACACTTTATTCCTTTTGTATCCCCCCATAAGCCCCTCCCTCCTCCCCTCCTGGGCCCACCCCCCCCCTTTCTGCATGCATGCCTCTCCCCAAGTCCACTGATACCGGAGGTCCTCCTCTCCTTCTTTCTGATTTTTTTTTCTTCTCAATGCAGTTTATTCAGGAACCTTGAACAATCTTCTGACCCTGGGGAAAGCCAGCCCACAGCTTAAATAGCCTCTGGGTAGCCAACCCCAGCATGCCACGTGGGCAATGCAGATTGGTCCACATACAGGGAAGCAAGCCAGATCCTCAGCCTTAGCCAAATATGGAGTTGTTTGTGACAGAGAGCACTCACGATCGGGAAGGTAGAAGGCAGAAACCAGCTCCATCTTTAAGGCTCGGCATTACACAGCTCTCTACAGTTCCCCCTTTTTGTTTTAGACTGGTCAGGCAAGAGTAGAGGTCTGATCTCTGATATTAGAAATAAATTGGGACTTTGTACCAATGTTCATTTAGGTGTCATCCACCCAAAGAGCATCAGACCCATCTGATACCTTTTTCTCAGAGGCGGGACCTGGGACATCAACCTGCATGCAATCAGACATGCTCTTCTCTGGGTCGAAAGTGGCTGACCCTGAGTGCAATGCTTAGCCTCGCATCCTGAGCGTAACATTTTAGCTTTTTATGGTAGCCAATCATGGCATTTTTTAATTGACTTGTAGGACTTTTATTGAACATGGCTAATAACATAAAGTGCTGAATCATAAAGCATGTGCAAATATTTACTTTTATATAATGAAATTATTTATAAAATCTAAAGTATTAAATAATAAAATTTATTTTTAATGAGAGAGATATAACTACAAAATATTAAAATTTAAACTGTGAATTAATATTATGTGTTGGATAATGAAAGCAAAGAAAGTAAGATTAATTCTTATGAACTGGTCAGGGAACACTGAACAGAATGTCTGAATAAAATGACTTTAGGTTATAAGCAACACACAGCAGTAACAAAAGATTTCTTACTGAGAACAAACAGAAATCTAAAAATAAGAACAATACACTTAGAAATTATAAGTAGATCCATGCATATTTAGGGAAAAATATAGATCCCAGAGGTGTATCACAAGGGCAGAAAAATGGGCTGTAAAGGGATTTTTTTTTTCCAGGAGAAGAAATTTAAATCCTGAAGTTCTTGGTTGTTTTTTGACATCATGTCAGAAAATGGCATGTTTTTCAAATGTGCTTATATATAACTCTGGCCAATCTAGAGCTCCCAAAGAGGAAAATCATGCTCAGGCTGAGGGTCTACTAGATTCACTTGCAGAACCCTGAATCTTGCAGGTACTTCAGGCAGGAAATACAGTTCATTAAATTCTGCCTTAAGGGTTCCTGAAACTATGTCTAAAGATGTTAAAGCAACACAGCGTGCTGAGACAAATGATGAATTCAGTTCATATTCTAAAAACGTCAAAACAGTCTCTGTGAGTGAGCAAAGCGCAGCTGTGTATGCAAAACCTGCACAAATAACAATTAAAGTAGTTGTATGAGAATATATAGTTTTTAAATCTACTTTCTGCCTGTGTGCACTGACACATTTTGATAACCTTTAGAAGCAATCTACAAAATGGGCGGAAGTCTTTTGTGCTTATTTTAAAATAATGTTCTTATTAAGCAGAATATTGGACAAAACATTTAACAGACAACATTTTTCTATTTTTTACTATTAAAAAGTTTTATTGTTATAAAAATAATGAATTTTTTTCTGCAGACGAGCTTTCGTCAATCAGCTGTACTGATGTTTACGGTTGTTTTTTTTTCTTGATGAAAGAAAATAAGAAAGACAGCATTTGGTGACATGAACTGGAAAATTTGAATTTGAGTAGAAAACTGCTATCCTCGGGAATGAGGGAAAGTGATAACAGAGAATTATGTTGACAGTCAATTCAGGATTACATCATTTAAATACTGAAAAATCCACAGATACAAGGGATTCTGGTTCTTCACGCAGAACTTTTCCATCCTTCTATCCATTCTTCCTTCCTTTCTTTCTTCTGTGCTTCTTTCTTCCTTTTTTGTCTTTTTTTTCTTCCTTCCTCCTACTATCAACCTTCCCAGCCTCCTTTTCTTCCTTTCCCTCAGCTCTCAGGTCAATCCTTTATTTTTGTTTTCTAATGGAGGCCAGAAGATAGGGAATTTTTTCAATGTGGTCACATATAAAAGAGAGACAAAGATTCAGTGAACCTCTACAATCCAACTGCTAGGTCCTGAAGTGACATAAAAGTTTGAATTGAGACTTACAGACATGTAGATAAGCAGTCCAAAGTATGGTTTGTTGCTGATTACCCGGAATCCATCATTGTCTCATCCTGTGAGGTATCTGAAAAATTCTCAGAGCTGAGACGTATCTTTCCACAAGAAAACTTCCTCACTGATTGAGGCCCTTTCTTTCCTTTAACATGAGATTTTTAGGGAAATTCAAACTTCTATGAGGGTACATTGTTTGAATAGAATCATGTAAGACTGGCAAACAAACATATCTCTTTAGAAAATGTTGCTATATATTTAGAAAATTTTCTGCCCACTACAACTTAACATTTTTTCCTTTTCTTTTTTTTTCAAGACACCCCCACACAGCATGGAGGGTTTTCTTTCTCATTAAATTTTATTTATATATTTATTTATTACAATTTATTCACTTCGTATCTCTGCTGCAGGCCCTCCCTCATCTCCCATCCCCAACCACCCTCATTCTTCTACCACTCTGCCCTTTTCTTAGTCTCCAGAGAGGGGAGGTCCTCCTCCCCTTCTATCTGACCCTAGCTTATCAGGTCTCAACAAGGCTGGCTGCATCATCTTCTTCTGTGGACTGGCAAGGCTGCACCCCCCAGGAGCAGGTGATCAAAGAGCCAGATACTGAGTTTATGTGAGAGAGAGCCCCTGTATCCCCTTGGGGATGAGGACAATGAAAGTTGGGTCAGGTACCTCACCTCAGCTACACTGGGTTCTCTGTCTTGTGCTGGGCTCGCTGTTTCTAGCCTAGGTGAGCGAGGCTGCTGGGGCACTAGCGTGTAGATCTCTTTGCTTAGAGCTGCTCCAGTGTCCCATAATCTTGAGATAAGATATCTTTATTTGAAACTATTTTAATAACAAAAAGATAAATAGGCATAGCCTTTAGAAGACATTCAGTTAGTTCCCGGTAGTTAGTTACACATGAGAACCTGCTAAACCTGAGTGTCATGAGAATAAAGACCAGATCCGGGATTGGTCTAAGTAAAGCAAGCTGTATTTTAGATTACTACAGGGACTGGCCAGTCAGTTGCTTCACCCAAAATTGGGATGTGAGAGATCGGCAACTGCTGCTGGCTTATTGAAGTCCCTCAAATAGGAGAGATAAGATGGTCACAGTGTCTAGAGAGTTGGTTGTTATACATCATTAAAAATAGAACAGAAGGGAAAAATAAGGGCAAGGGCATACATCATATGATTGCTGTTGAATACAGTTTACATCCGCTCTGAGAATCAGGATCTTACTCTTAATTACAAATAAACATCTTAATTTGCAAGACTTAACACAACACAAACAGAAACTTCCTAATTACAAATACATACCTTTACTTGCAAGGAATTAACATAGCACAAACAGCAGTTTATTCCTAACTGCCTCAACTGCAAATAACAACTTTTAAAGTGAAAGCTACATTGTTCATCCTTTAGTCTCACAAACCGTTCGCTGTAAGTTCTTAACTTAGTAAACTTAGAAAGGGTCTGCAAGATGAAAGGGGAGGAGGTCCTCCCCAATCAGTGGACTTGGAAAGGGGCAGGGAGGAGATGAGGGAGGGAGGGTGTGGTTGGGAGGGAATGAGGGAGCGGGATACAGCTGAGATACAGAGTTAATAAGATGTAACTAATAATAAAAAATTAAATTAAATTAAAAAGAAAGAAAAGAAAGGGTCTGCAAGTAGTTCCTTATTTCTCAGTATTTTAGCTTCATGCATTCTACGTTGCTAAGCTATTTGGTAAACTCTAATTTAGAATGACAAAAAGAGAATTCCTAATGTAATTTTTAATTTATGTATCTTCATAAGGTTGAAATACACACACATCTCATATACCTTATCGCAGTGTCTGTGTTTGTGTGTGTGTGTCAGCATTTGTGAGCCTCTGTGTGTGTTATCAGCATTACAACTCTTAAATATGTTTTCTAAGTCTAAACATAATTCAAAAGAAAATTGTACACATTGGACTAGGTGGAGTTGATTTTCCTCACTGGCCATGACTGTCTTTGAACTCATTTAATCTATTAGAGGAGGCTAGTGCCAGATACAAAACTCCTGAGAGGCTCCATATCCCTCTGAGAGCGTATTTGCAGCTATATCACAATAGGTAGTTGTGACTTGTTTGGTTAATATTATTCTATCAGTTCTAAAAGAATTTGAAAACTAATCCTATTTCTAGGAAGCAATACTGAAATCTTTACCAGTTATAAAACTAAATTAAAACTGGGGATAGAACTCATTCAGGTAACTTTAAGCATTCTGGAATAAATTATTCTGTGTATTGCTAAATCCTCATAGACCTTCTGCACTGAGCTTACTTGTCATTCTACTTTATCCCCAAAGAGGAAAGCCACAACATGTGTAGAGCTAGAGTTCATAATTTTATATGTGATATAATGTGCTTTATTCCATATTTTTGTAGCTTGATGATATTCCACACATTATTGAGGTGTATGCCTAAGGAGAGAAATATCTCCTCGTGATGACTGACATAAAGTTTGAAGCATTGGTCTAGTATTTCAATAATATTCTTTCCTTTTATCCAAATCCTTTCAAATCCTTAACTTCATTTCTACTAACTACCCTACATACCCAACTTCTCTCTCCCTCTCTCCCTCTCTCTCAAGAAAAAAAATGAAATACCATATTGTGTGGTAAAAAAAAAAACATTAGAAATGTAAACATGAGTTTATAAATATTATAAAATAAACATAAAAAGAAAATACCAAAAGTATACTCCTACTTTCCCCTGATATTTGAGTTTTAACTTATGGAAAGTACCATTTCTAAAACCATACATTCCCAGAAGGACAGATTAATAGAGCTTGACAGAAGCTTAGAAAATCATCTCTCAGCACGCTGCCTCAAGGCAGCACATGTCTAACCCATCTAGGATGGTTCATTGTCTACGCTTCTCAGGATGCAGACACCATAACCTACATTGTGACTTTCATACCCCAGGAGTCTAAAACTTTTCTCGGAGAAGAAAAATTGGTTAGGTTTAATAAAAGTTTAACCAGTTTGTTCTATTAAACTATTTCAAATCTATAGAAGATGTTCTCTCTCTTTCATGCATGTGTGTGTCTGTGTCTGAGGCAGAAAGAGACAGACTGAGAAAGAGAGAAAAGGAGAGGGAGAGAGAGAGAGAGAGAGAGAGAGAGCACTAGGGAAAGAGAGGAAGAGAGGTACTTAGGGAAAGACAGCAAAATAGAAACAAAGGCAGAGTTGGTTCCAGTAAGAATCATTCAGAAATATGCAAAATATTTTCTTTAAACAAAGTGATTACATAGATATCTATGATACTTTTCGACAATTGGATTCCACAACTTAATATTTATACACTCCATTAATATCTTACTACTATAAATTTCTTTCAACATTCTGAAATGGGTTTGTTTGGACTATTTCACAATCTATAAAAGCACAAAGCCTTTACATGTATGAATACCTTTGTCAATGATTAACATTTTACAGGAAACAATGCACTGTATTAAATATTGTTAAGAGAACATTGATTATCACTGGTAAGGAAGAACTATTTCTGGTTTGTATGCAAGCCATTATTTTACAAATCTGAGAAGATTTGATGTAAATTATTCATATTTTAATTAAACCAAGACAATAGATTCTGTTTCTCAACAGACAATGTGCATTCTCTGTAAAGTCGGTTCACTGGAGAAAATGTGATGGACAAGCATTTCAATGTTCAGATCCTTTTCTAAAAAACGAGTTTTTGCTATGATGATCTGGGCATTTGTTTTCTAATCTGCGAAGTCTTCACTGCTCTTTCCAAAACAGTATAACAGTATTGTTATACAATGCACCTTTTGTTTTCCACTATGCTATTTTTCTTTCCTTCTATTTTCGTAGTGAACTACTATTCCTACTAGGAATAAAAACCTTAGAATACAAACATGATTCCTGCAATTGATGTTTAGAATATTGATCTCAGATAATATGGGTACATTGAAAATGACTACTCAAATTTTCTATTCCCCAAAAAGGCTAAAAATTCTTTCCTTTCCGGAAAAAATACGCTATGCCATTTTTAAATACACATCTACAAAAAAATGAGCCAAATATAATCTTTTGTGAAGAAACATGACAAAGTGCATATGACTATAGAATTTGTAAAAACATTACTTTTGCAGATTATGTATCTGAGCAATATTATGTAAAACCTTTTATTTTTTTTTCAAGTATGAGTTCAGTATGGAGCCATGGGGAACAGCAGGTTTCTTTCCTCTCTACTTATAAAAGCCAAAAAATAAAATGTAATCAGTTTCAGTGTGATAAGTGTAGGTTAAAAATAAGGTTAAATTTCCTGGCAACACTAGTTAAAATAATAGAATTCCAAAGAACTGTTATATTGGTTTTGAAGATAGCTTAAGATTTTTTTGTTTGCAAAAATCTTTTTGTTTGGTTGCATATGATTTAACACATGTGCTACTTTAGTTTGTGAAATGTTTTGTTTCTTTTCTTTAATAGTCTTTTAACAAAAGCATATTTTCACAAAGTCTCTGCCTCTTTGTTATAGTTAAAGTGGCAAATATCAGTACACAAATGAGCACACAGCAGCAGTACCTTTCATATAAGAAAATTACTTTAATGAGCAACAGCATACTTTATTATTTTATTATTAAATATTTTATTAAATGTTATTATTTGATATTTTAAGGTCCTACAGAAATGTTTCACCATTGAAGATTATTCTAACTTTTTATTATTATTATTTTAATTTTTATTACTTACAGTTTATTCACTTTGTATCCCCCATGTACCTCCTTCCTTCCTCCCCTCTCAAGCCCACCCGCCCTCTTCTCTACCCATGTCCCTCTCCCAGTCCACTAAAAAGGGAGGTCTTCCTCCCCTTCCCTCTGATCCCAGTCTATCAGGTCTCATCAGGAGCGGGTGCATTGTCTTCTTCTGTGGCCTGGTAAGGCACTCCCCACTCCAGGGAGGTGATCAAAGTGCAGGCAAAATATGTACAACTAAGGAAGCTAATCAAGAAGGAGGACTCTGACGAAGATACTCAATCCCCATTCAGAAAAGCAAAGAAGATGGACATCTGAGGAGGGAGAAAACAGGGAACAGGACAGGAGCCTACCACAGAGGGCCTTGAAAGGCTCTACCCTGAAGGGTATCAAGGCAGATGTTGAGACTCATAGCCAAACTCTGGGCAGATTATTCTTTTTTTTTATTTTTTGTGTGTTAATTTAATTTAATTTTTTCTTTATTAATTACATTTTATTCACTTTGTATTCCTCCTGTGGTTCCCTCCCTCCTCCCGTCGTCCCAATCCCTACCTTCCTCCATCCTCTGCATGCATGCCCTTCCAAGTACACTGATAGGGGAGATCTTCTTTTCCTTCCTTCTGATCCTAGTCAATTAGGTCTCATCAGAGTGGCTGCATTGTCTTCTTCTGTGGCCTGGTAATACTGCTTCCCCTTCAGGGGGAGTAATTAAAGAGCAGGCCAATCAGTTCATGTCAGAGACGTCCCTGTTCCTATTACAATGGAACCCACTTGGATACTGAACTGCCATGGGCTACATCTGTGCAGGGGTCTTAATTTTATACATTCACTTGTATCCCAGCTGTAGCCCTCTCTCTTTTTCTCTCCCAATCCTCCCCTCCCTCCCACATCTCCTCCCTGCCCCCTTCTGAGTCCACTGAGAGGGGGTGTCCTCCTCTCCTTCCATCTGGCCCTAGCTTATCAGGTATCTTCAGGATGGTTGCAATGTCCTTATCTATGGCCTAGCAAGGCTGCTCCTCCCTCCTGAGGGAGGGGAAGCTCATGAGTTCATGTCAGAAACAATTCCTGTCCCCCTTACTAGGGAACCTACTTGGATACTGAGCTACCATGGGCTATGTCTGAGCAGGGGTTGTAGGTTATATCCATGCATGGTCCTTGGTTGGATAAACAGTCTCATAGAAGCCCCCTGTGCTCAGATATATTTGGACCTTGTGAGTCTCCTTGTACTCTCTAGGATATACTAATTCCTCCTTCCTTCATATGATTCCCTATCCTCTGCTGTAGGCTTGGTTATGAGTCTCAGCATCTGCTTTGATACACTGCTAGTCTTTCAGGTGCCTTCTGTGGTAGACTACTGTCCTGTTACTTGTTTTCTCCTATTTCCAATGTCCATCCCCTTTGTCTTTCTAGATGAGGATTGATCATCTTACCACTGGAACTCTTTCTTATTTTCTTCTTTAGATGTACATATTTTAGTGTGTATATCCTATCTTATAGGTCTATATAAGTGAGTATATACCATGTGTGTCTTTCTGCTTTTGGGATACCTCACTCAGGATGTTTTTTTTCTAGATCTCACCACTTGCCTGCAAAATTCATGATTTCCTTGTTTTTAATTGTTGAGTAGTATTCCATTGTGTAAAAGTACCACAATTTCTGTATCCATTCCTCTGTTGATGGACATCTGGGTTGTTTCCAAGTTCTGGCTATTACAAATAAAGCTGCTACAAACATGGTTGAGCAAATGTCCTTGTTGTGTACTTGAACATCTTTTGGATATATGCCTAGGAGTGGTATAGCTGGATCTTGAGAAAGCGCTATTCCTAATTTTCTGAGAAAGTGCCAGATTGATTTCCATAGTGGTTGTACAAGTTTACATTCCCACCAGCAGTGGAGAAGGGTTCCCCTTTTGAAGCTTGGAAATTTTTGTATCTACTACGTGTGCAGAAGTTTATTTATATGGAGTGAAACTGTGTGTAGGAGTACTATAGCTTATATTTTTCACCAAAGCTACTTTATTTAAGTTTCTGAAGCACCTTTACTTCTAGTCTAACTCCCCTGAACAGCTACCTGGAAACTTAGGCAGGAAATTAGTAGGGAAAAGGGCTATAGCCCTCTTTTGTCAACCTCCTGCTGATTAGGGTCAATGGGTGCTCAGGGTATTACCAAACTCAGTCTTAGGATACCTACAGTCCAGTTCAAAGGCCAACATGAAGCAGCAACATGAAGTCACCAAAAGCTGCTAGACTCGGTTGGGATGCCCAGAGTAGCTCTCTGGAATGTTTCTCTCTGAGAAGTCATGTTGAGCACAAAGCTCAGGGCAGAGATGTCAATCCAAAAAGTGATGTCTCATTGTGTGGGGGCCTCTGTATATCTCCTCTCCTCAGAGACCACCCACGGATGTTCTCAGATGGCCAAAGCCATGCCACTCACATGTGAGAGCTCACAGCAAAACACATGCTTTCTCACAAGCCAACTTGGGCAAAACATCATGTACCTAGCTTACAGCAAAACTTCACATGACAAAACTCAGTTTTCAAAGAAACGAGAAATTTCCATTTCAGCAGACACAAGTAATAATGAAACTATGATAATTATCAACTGGATGAAAAGGTATAGTATCGTGTTAGTACACATAGATTCAGAGATGTAGAAATGGTTCTGTGGTTAAGAGTACCAGTTGTTCTTGCAAAAGACATGATTGTAATGCCCAATACTCAAACCACCTACAACTCCATTTCTAGGATACAATGTGTCCTCTTCTCAGCTGTCCAGGCATCAAGCATACCTATGAGTAATTACACACTGAAATAAAAACAACTAACTCTGATAAAAAATGAAAAATACTTAGATTTAATAGAGATGTGTGGAGAAGTCATTCATTGAATTGAAGAAAGGGAGAGAGACACATGTTCAGTGTCAATTATCCTGAAAGTTTTTGTAGAAGAAACCTGATCTTGTAATCAAACTTGATGAAAACACATTGGTTTTTCTTTAACAAAACTCTCTTCAATGTTATATTCTCACTCTGTGTTTCAGTACTGAACTGCAAAATCGTATGCTAGATGTATAAAGATATGTAACCTTGAACAAGCATTCTATGATATTTGATATTGTAAGTCAAGTAAAAATTTTAAATCTCAAATTTTTAACATTGTTTGATTTTTAACAAGAAGAAAAACATGGGAAAGTTTGGTATACAGCAAAATAGACCTTGATATTAAAAAAGTAGGAAAACTTCAAATGCTGCAATAAAAATATATGTGCTGAAATTGATAGGCTTAAAAGCTATATAATACATTACAAAACCCATGTTACTTCATGTTTTCTGTCTTTGTTTTTAATTTTAAATGTTCTTTTTTCAGCCTGAGCTGTGTGCATGCACAGTGGACACTAGAATAGTTCACACATGTTCATGATTATTCACAAAGGCTCTAAGTATATGGACCTGAAGGTTCTAGCTGCATTTTTAGTGAGTAGGAAAATCTGTGCAGACAAAAACCTGTAAAGAGTTACATTGACTACGAGAGGCAAAGCAGCATCCGTTCACCACAGTGACTGAGGGAACCAACAGCGTAGAGTGTGGGCTAAATACTAAGGTCTCAGTGGTTGAGCCCCTGAGTTTACCAAGGTTCCATGCAGAAGCACAGGCATCCCAAAGGCCGCTGCAGCTGCAGGAAGTCAACACCAGCGAGCACTACTTGCTGCAGCTCATCTTGCAGTGGGCGGAGCCTCATGAAGTTGGCTGCATCTCCTGAGTTTCTCTCTTCCCTCTAAGGTGGAACATAGAGGGCAGGTCTCCTGAAGTTGTTGTTCTTGTCACTTAAGCCGCTCTGATTCAGTACTCTGATGCTCATGTCCAATACAGACGTGAAAGAACAGGGACACATCATCTGATATTCTTCCTTTAGTAAATGGATAATGACAGAAAAAAAAAAAAAAAGAATCACTGAATTCCACTAGCAAAGTAAACCTTTGCTAGGCGTCAATGAGTACAGTCAATTTTAATTTTTCCTGGGAGGTATGAGTTCCCTTTGTTCAAGCAATAATTACTGAATCTTTGTTTTATAAGGAACACAGGTCTAGGATCCTTTCTCTTGTTCAACAAAAAGAATTTTGATCAGCTAATCAATATACAGTTTGGCTTATGAGTCTTACTGTTTAAAACACATGTTTAATATCTATCATTTATTTATTCATGCTGGACTTATGAGTGAAAAACCTTATTTAGCATTCATATCTTTGCATTGTTTCAATAAAACACAGTCTTCTCTTTTCTAGCAAATCAGTGACTTAGTACTTCACTTGGAAGTATTTTGATTTAAAAAAAAAATTCAGTCAAGAAGAAAAATACACAGACACAACACACAATTTGAGAAAAATTGCCAAACTCAGGTGAAAAGGAGAGAACTCATTTAGAGAATGTGCTGAAATAAGCATTATCTTACACACCCTGAGCTGTGTGCATGTGCAGTGGGCACCTAAATAGTTCACTCTTTCCTTCACATCCCCAATTATTCACAAAGACATTCTGAATATGGACCTTAATGTTATAGCTGCATTTTAGTGAGTAGGAAAATTTGTACAGACAAAAATCTCTGAATAATTAGAATTGAATATAGCAGGCAAAAGTTCTGTGTGTTATTAAGCCTGGATATAGATGAAATTTCAGAGAAACAACCTAGAAACACAAATTATTTTTCAATTCCCAGTATTACATGATTTTGTTTTTTTTTTAATAATTTTATTTTTTTCTTATCAGTTACATTTTATTAACACTGTATCCCAGCTGTATCCCGCTCCCTCATTCCCTCTCACTCCCACTCTCCTCCCTTATCTCCACCCTGCCCCTTTCCAAGTTCACTGATAGGGGAGGACCTCCTCCCCATTCATCTGATCCTGTTTTATCAGGTATCTTCAGGACTGGCTGCAAAGTCCTCCTCTGTGGCCTAACAGGAATGCTCAACCCTTGGGGGTGGGGAGGTCAAAAAGCCAGCCATTGAGTTCCTGTTAGCAATAGTCCTTGTTCCCCTTACTA